>CM065589.1:166283833-166859020 GCA_033119425.1 Bufotes viridis
ACGGTGGCACACCGTATTTATAGTAGGAATAACAGAGGTGCAGACTTGTAACTTGAAAACAGAATTCCAACTTTACTGAAAACCGTAGAAAATACAGCAGGCAACCTCTTAACACAGTTCTTGTTGCAGAGAATAGACGTTTGTACAGGCGCAGTTACAGCAGGCTTACATCCAGCAAGGTATAACAGAGGGAAAGACAACAGGACTTGGAATTGCAGGTGAACCTTACTTTCTTCCTGACTCGTCCTGACTGGAATTGATGCTTCAAGGCCCCAATGCCCTACTTCTGGCTTATATCCTTGAATCTCCAGTTTATAATGTACCTCCTCTTGACATTTAGTACCTCTTGCTCTAGGGATTGCCTCCAGGTTGACTTCTGCTGAACTCGCCTAGGCCTGAGACATGTGGCCTTCACAGACTCCAGGGTCTGCACTAACACTAGCCTGCCTTGGCCTACCTATATATATCCCTGCTCACCAGTTCCCCTAGTGGTCTAATACCTACATGACGACCTTCACATTGCTGCAGGCAATTATATGAAACACTTAAAGGAACATAACAGATTGGTAGTAAACGGGTATTAAAGCGCCCGTATACTGCATACCCCACGACTTTAAACTGAGTACGACCTCGTACTCCACCACAGGGGTCCACCCAGCTGGATTCTTTTCCTGAAAGACAAAAGGAAAACATGCAGGCATCCATAAACACAAATAGATGACATCTGCATAAATTATATCAGGTCCAGCTGGAAAAGGTGGAGCGCGGTGACAAGGGGCGTCGTTCTCTTCCTTCAGGATACAGAGTGGAACTGGGGCGCTGACCTGGCACAGCGGATGTTAGGGAATACCAGGATAGTCCATGACAACGAGTGAGTCCATAAAAACATATCACAGAGGCTCGCACACAGGGAGTCCATCTCTGGGCACAAACTTAAAAAGGATGATGCTCACACAGAGGTTCCCTGGGGGTGTATAACAGGCAAGGGCTCACGTGGAGGAGTCCATTCTTGCGCACAAACGTCAAGCAAGGTATTTCCAGTAGTAACTGCCCGGGAGGAGACACCACCAGTATAATCAAAGTCCCCTAAACGGACTGGCGGACGCCCCTGTTCATCCGGGTGGACCTTCTCAATACAGGAGTTTCCTCCTCCTTAGAATCGAGGTAGAAGGGAGAGGAGCAACAGGAGGGTCTCCACCAGTGAGACCCTGGTCAGGAACAACAGGAGCCGGAGGATCCTCTACAAGGGGGACTGGATCCTGGACATTTTGAACCGGCTCTTCCGGAGGTGAAGGCACAGTAGGTGCTGGAGCGGGCACCAACAAATTTAACCAGGGTGTGAGGAACCAATGGAGTGGTTCAGCATCATTAAATAGATCTGTCACAGCCTGCATAGGCTCCACAGGCTGAGCAGAAAGTCCTGGCACAGGAGACTGGGGTCCGGAGTCTCCAGCAATGGGCCCCTTTGTCATGCAGAGTTTTAGGCGGTTTCTGTGAACAATTTGGGGACCCTTACCCTCTCTGGTGATCTCATAGGTATGAGTTTCAGCATTAGGGATGGCAGACACAAGATAGGGAGTTCTCTCCCATTTACTGTCCAGCTTACTGGTGCGGTGATTGTTCTTTAACCACACGGTGTCCCCCACAGCTAAGGGCTCTGCATGGGCCGCCACATCATAGTCTTTTTGTTGTCGCTCCCGGGCACCTTCCATGCGCTCCTGGACAATTTCTTTGGCATTAAGCAAGCGCCTTTGATGTTCCATTACCCAGTCAGTTTTAGGCAGGGGATTAATGTCGTCCAGCACTTGTACATCCAGGGAATGGTCTGCAGGCAATTTACCCTGACGCCCAAATAACAGGTAGAAAGGAGTGTATCCAGTGGAACAATGGATAGTATTATTGTACGTATACATGAGCTGTGGTAACAGGTTAGGCCAATCTCCTCTGGTCTCAGGAGGCACGGCTCTCAACATTTCAATCAGGGTCTGATTCATCTTTTCACAGAGTCCATTACCTGTGGATGATAGGCCGTGGTCCGGACCTTTTGGCAATTGTGTAGTCGGCACAGCTCCTGGAACAGATGAGACTCAAACGCAGACCCTGGTCGGTGAGGATCTTTTCTGGGCAGCCGTAAGGCAGGAGGAAGTGTTTCCAGAACAATTCAGCGGTCGTCTTGGCTGTCAGGTCCTTCACAGGCACTGCTACGGCAAACTTAGTAAAATGGTCAATAATAGTCATGGCATAGGCATACCCTGAGTGACTGGGCTCTAACTTCACGTGGTCAATCGCAACCAGTTCAAGAGGGGCGGTACTTATAATAGGGTGCAGCGGTGCTCTCTGATCATGATATTCACCTCTCTTTAGGGCACAGGCTGTACATTCCCGACACCACTTCTCAATGTCCTCTCTGATTCCAACCCAGTAGAACCGCCTACGGATAGTGGCCTCAGTCTTTTGAACCCCAAAATGTCCAGACCTATCATGATACATTTCTAGAACCATACCTGCATCACGACGTGGGATGAGGATCTGGTGCACTCTGTCATTTGACACTGGATCCAGGCTTCGTCGCAGCAACAGGCCTTTTCGAAGGAACAGTTGTTGACGTTGCTTCCACAATTTGATGAGTTCTGGGTCTGCGGTCTTTCGCGAATTCTTTCAGGGTTCTGCCACTGATGAAGAAGTCCAGCAGTTCACCGAGAACTCTACTCTCTGATTGCAACTTAATCCACTTTTCTTCTCTGGATGCAGGCTTATCAAAGGATGGAGGGTCAGAGGTTCCACTGTTGGCAGCTTGAGCTTGGTCCTGTTGAGCAAACCTGTTGTAAAATGCTGGCATCTCTACATCTTCCCAGGCATCCCGTTTGTCATCTGGTGCTATCTCAGTGGGGAGCCTTGACAGGGCATCAGCATTATCGTTTGAACGGCCAGCCCGGTATTTTACAGTGAAGTCGTAATTAGCAAGGCGGGAGGCCCATCTCTGTTCTAAGGCCCCAGTTTGGCGGTGTTCAGGTGGGCCAGAGGATTATTATCAGTGAAGGCAATAAATGGAGTGGCAGCCAAATAGTCCTTGAATTTTTCTGTTACCGCCCACACTAAGGCCAGAAACTCTAATTTGAAAGAGCTATAATTCTGATCATTCTTTTCAGCTCCCTTTAAGGACCGACTGGCATAAGCTATCACCCTCTCTTTCCCTTCTTGCACTTGAGCCAGCACTGCTCCCAGGCCTTTCTTACTGGCATCTGTGTAAAGGTGAAATGGCTTACTGTAATCTGGGTACCCCAGCACAGGAGGTTCAGTCAACTTCTTCTTTAACAACTGAAATGCAACCTCCCTCTCTTCATTCCATTCAATGGGGACAGGAGTCTTTGGGCTCTTTTTGGTTGCCCCCTCAGGAGTTCCTGGATTGGATCCGCTATTTGAGCGAAGTGGGGATAAAGCGCCGGTAGTAGCCAGCGAAGCTAAGGAAACTCCTCACTTCCTTCACTGTAGTGGGGACCGGCCAATTCGGACAGCAGCCAACTTATCAGGATCAGGCTGGACCCCTCTGCGCTACAACATGTCCCAAGTATTTTACAGCAGGTTTCAGCAAGTGACATTTGGACGGTTTAATCTTGAGGCCGTATTTAATAAGGATTTCAAACACCTCAGCTAAATGCTTTAAATGGTCCTCATACGTTTTAGAATAGATGATAACGTCATCCAGGTACAACAGCACCGTCTCAAAGTTCTTATGGCCTAAGCACCGCTCCATTAATCTTTGAAAGGTCCCGGGGCATTACACAGTCCAAATGGCATGCAATTAAATTCAAACAGGCCCATAGGGGTGGTGAAAGCAGTCTTTTCCCTATCTTCAGGGGCCATGGGCACTTGCCAATATCCGCTGGTTAAATCTAAGGTGGAGAAATAGGCGGAGGAGCCTAGAGCAGTTAGAGACTCCTCAATACGTGGCAATGGGTAAGCATCTTTGTGAGTGATCTGATTTATCTTTCTATAGTCTACACAAAACCGGATGCCACCATCTTTCTTTTACTAAAACCAGGGGGCAGCCCAGGGACTACGACTGTCCCGGATTACGTTTGAGTCTTTCATTTCTTGGATCATCTCTTTAACAGTTTGGTATGAAGTTGGTGGTATGGGTCTATACCTCTCTTTAATGGGAGGATGAGAGCCAGTGGGTATGGTGTGTTGGATAACACTGACCTCTCCATAGTCCGTTGCATGCTTACTGAAGGCTTGATGGTGTTGCTTTACTAGGTTCAGGAGTCCCTCTAGTTGATGCTGCGGGGTAGCTCGTCCCGACATGGAGTTCCTTCCACCAGGGCACTGGAGAGTCGTCCGCAGGAAGAGGTCCTCGAGTGGCAGCTGATGGCTTCTCGGTGACAGGCAGGCGGATGACATCCTGGAAGGAAACCTGGGAAAGCTGGGCAACAGGACAGTGCTTAGTAAGCACAGCAGGATGATCGCTGAGGTTAATCAGACGGACAGGTACTTTACCTTGGGAGACGGTCGCCAGGCACTTGGCAGCTCGCACATATGGGTAGTTCTCCATCTGGACAGGTTCCACCAGGGCCGGATAGTCTTGGCCCTGGACTCCCAGGACAGCACGGCACCACAGGAGAGTTTGGGAGTTTGGAGGTAGAGTCACTGGTCTATTATCACCGATCCTGGCGGTGCAGATCTCTCCTTTTCATTTGCAAACCTCTGCTGAGCACACAGTACGCTGATGGTCTTTTGGAGGACCTTCTTGGAGGCAGAGGAAGCTGCAGGCAGGGACTGATGGAGAGCTTCAAGTACCTCAGGGTAGCAATTTTTGAAAACATTAGTCCCAACAATCACAGGGTGACCCCCTTTATCCCCGGTTTGTACCACGATCACTCCTTGCTGTGGTAAAGTGGCTTCTCCCACCTGGAGCGTGGGTTCCCAGTATCCATGGACCTTTATGGGCTTACCATTGCTTGCAATTATCTCCAACCAGGACTCAGGTGGCTGGGTAAGCAGGCTGGAACTCAGAACTGATTAAAGGTGGACTGCTGAATAGTGGTGACTTGAGATCCAGTGTCCAGCAACGCTTCAAAAGGCACTCCATTGATCCGGACGTTTATTTTGGGACGGGACCCCACATAACGGGGCATCCAGTTTGGATCCCTTGGACCTGTTGTTCTACCTCCCGAGGGCGGTCCTCAGCCTCGAGGTGACCCGTTTAACTGCCAGCAAGTAGATTCAGTATGACCCAACTTCTTGCAGTAATTACAGGAAGGTCGCTTGCGGTTCCTAAACCGGTCACTTGAACGTCTTCCAGGATCTCTGGGATAAACTTCTTGATACGCAGGGGGCCAGGCTTTTGAGGCAAAAGGAGTTCATCTTCCAGCATTAAGGGTTTCTCCCACTCTTCCAGTTTCCTGCAGACTTTTTCCAGGCTCTTAGTGAGGTAATTGACCTGTTCCATCAGAGCAGCTACTGTATCAGGAACTGGAGTCTGGGCGGCTTGGCTGGCCCCTGGCAGGCTGGCATCCGTCAGCTTAGGATTACGGACAGGAGGTTCAGGATGGGCCACTGGTTCCGCTGGCAGATGTTGTCCCAGAATACTGATGGCCAGTTCTTTAAAGTCCAGGAAAACACTGTTAGGGTGCTGAGCCGACAACATTTTCAATTGTGTTTTTAAAGATTCGCTATTCACACCCGCAATAAATTGCTCTCTCAGAGTTTGATCCTGGGTGTCAATCTCTCTAGGGTCTATATGAATGACGGCTCTCCAGGCCTCTTGGAGGGATAAAGCAAAATCACGGAGTGACTCACCAGGCTTTTGTTTCTTACTGAAGAAGCGCATCTTTATTTCAGACACCGTCCTGACTTCAAAGGTAGTGCTGAGGCGGTCAAAGATCTGCTCTATGGTACTCCTCTCAGAACTGGGCCAGGACATGACTTCTCGACGGGCCGCTCCTTCCAACTGGGCTAACAGAATCTCCATTTGCTGCTCCGGGTTAATAGGATAGAGCCGGAACAGAGCCAGGATTTTGTCTTGAAGTCTTTTAAATTATGAGCCTCCCGGCATAACGGGAAACCATGGAGCCCCAAAGTAGTACGGCATCGTCAGCGGCATCATGTTGGCAGCTGCAATACCGTTGGTGGCCACTGGCTCCCTGGGGGCAGGCTGCTCGGCTACTTCTGAGTCCGACATGATGCAGATTAATTTGTTGAGCGGTCCCTTTAAGAGTTAGCGATAGGTCCGATGTCGCTGGCGGGGTTACTGGCCGGTGAGCGCGATCGATGGACAGAGTCTGGTATCCCCTTTTGGGCCTTACTAACCAGGCGACCCTCTCCGGTGTAGGATTATTTCTCCCAGGAGTTTGTACTTACTCCGGTGCAGGCGGTCCAAATCTCGCGAGATCCGGAAGGACGTCTTCGGGAATCCCTTGCGCAGCGTCCCTTCCCGCGAGGACGTCGGGCTGGAGGGCGGAGCTTCGGACTTGCTCCGACGGGGAACAGCGTCTGCGTTCTTCCAAGTCCAAGGTAGGTGGAGTCCAGCTTGGGAAATTTGAATAAAGTGGTGACGCTGCAGAGTTTGGCGCTAAGTTTTCCCGCCAGCAATGAGTAGTGATGGCGCAGTAGATAAGTCCACAGTTCAGGCGGCCATCTTGGGCGCCATGATGCATCAATTCAATGACAGCAAGCAGCGGTAGTAAAACAGCATAAAAGTCCACAAAAATGCACTTTGAAGTGGCGATTTTCTTCCTCTTGATAGCGCAACACTGCACAGCGTTCCTGGAGGTTTTGGGACACTTTTCTGTACGTTTTAGGTCCGCAAAGTTTACTTCAAATAAACAGGCGTTTTGTCACTTGGCAAACTGGTTAAGGCACAAAGTTCACGTTTTTGCTCACAGTCCGTAAAACGTGCGTATCCTGTTCGTGACGCTAAAATGTAGCATCCCCAAGTCAGGGCAATGTGTGGGACTAACCTGGGGAATGCCAGTGATGGAGAGGCCGGCACGCTGTTCCTCTGGGGCACTCTCTGGGTTCTTGCGGGACACAGCCAGGTGGAATGTGAGGTGCCCTTGGTGTTGTAGTTTAACGTGCCTATGGCTGGGTCCCTGAGGTGTCGTGACGCCAGTGCCAGTAAACGGTGGCACACCGTATTTATAGTAGGAATAACAGAGGTGCAGACTTGTAACTTGAAAACAGAATTCCAACTTTACTGAAAACCGTAGAAAATACAGCAGGCAACCTCTTAACACAGTTCTTGTTGCAGAGAATAGACGTTTGTACAGGCGCAGTTACAGCAGGCTTACATCCAGCAAGGTATAACAGAGGGAAAGACAACAGGACTTGGAATTGCAGGTGAACCTTACTTTCTTCCTGACTCGTCCTGACTGGAATTGATGCTTCAAGGCCCCAATGCCCTACTTCTGGCTTATATCCTTGAATCTCCAGTTTATAATGTACCTCCTCTTGACATTTAGTACCTCTTGCTCTAGGGATTGCCTCCAGGTTGACTTCTGCTGAACTCGCCTAGGCCTGAGACATGTGGCCTTCACAGACTCCAGGGTCTGCACTAACACTAGCCTGCCTTGGCCTACCTATATATATCCCTGCTCACCAGTTCCCCTAGTGGTCTAATACCTACATGACGACCTTCACATTGCTGCAGGCAATTATATGAAACACTTAAAGGAACATAACAGATTGGTAGTAAACGGGTATTAAAGCGCCCGTATACTGCATATGGCTTGATGAGCAGCCAATACCGCACTTGCATCAATCTTGACAGGATTTGCCTCCAGGTGGAGAGAAATAGTTTTTTGGAATGCTTTCTCCATTGCAACCACGTTCTCGAATAACCAGAAGACTGGCCAATTCTCTCCTGTCTTAGACAACACTTTATTGAGTAATTGCAGAAAGTAAAAAAACAGTTGTCCACTGCGCCCATAAAGGCCTTTCCGGTGCGGGTTAACCACAGATAAGTCATTACAAGGACTGCCGCCAATTATCAGATCGAATTGTCCCCATTCCTCAATCTGTTTCCTGGTTATATTCTGTATGTCGCCCACATATACAATGTGCCCTAGATGGCGTAGCCATCCTATCATGATGGCGTCCTCACACACCTCTGATGCCATATATTTTTCAACGTTGATTCAAAGCTTTTTCCATGATGACTGGGAACTGGTGATGTTTTCCCTGACGTAGAGACCAGGGGCTAATAGTTATGGTTTGAATCTTGATGAACTTCGCAACTCTTCTGGGCTCCAACAATCTTGAAGCTTTGTCTTCTCATTGCCTGTAGCTACTAGAGGACTGTTCATGCCAGGCAGGTTCCCCCAGAAGTATCTGGCTTGATGAGCAGCAGATACCGCACTTGCATCAATCTTGACAGGATTCGTCTCCAGGTGGAGAGAAATAGTTTTTTTGCAATGCTTTTTCAATTGCAACCACGTTGCTGAATAAACAGAAGACTGGCTGATTCTCTTTTGTCTTAGTCAACACTTCATTTTTTTAATTAAATTTGTTAATTAGTTTTAAGCAAATATATTTGCTGTGTTTGTGGGAGGGGAGGCTGATTACAAGGCAATTTACATGCACCTGTGGGCGTAGGCTAGCTGTTTGCTAGGCTTTTTATAGGCACCTGTGGGTTCAGGCTGACGCCGGTTCAGCTGATTTCACTGCCTCTGGGTCAGCTCTAGGAGACAGCAGCATGGTGTGGAAGCTCCTTACGGCTGGACGACGGCGGAATCTCTCAGGAAGACGCTGGTATTCATGGTAGGATCGGAGTGGTTACACGGGACCCACGCTGTGGTCCGCGACATGTAGCGCTCCAGGTCGAAGCAGAGTTGGTCGCTAATGCTCGAGCGATGGCGTCAGTATTGTTTGACTGGCTTTTCAGAGGCCTGCGGGGGCCATTGCATACAGTTATTGCGGTAGCATGCGCTTAGAGTAGGTTTGGTTGCATGTTACTGATACCTGGTTCACTCGTGGGTTGCGTATCTGCAGTTGGCTCAAGCTATGCATGCTATGTTAGGTGTTGTATATCAATGGTCAATGTTAAAAAAACAACAAAAAACGCAGCTGCATCGTGTGCAGGCTCATTCACGCCTGGGCTGCGGCAGAAAGTGCCAGGCGAGTGCTGGCATTCACTGTAGAATCGAACTTGTCGGCACGTGACCCACACTGCGGTATGCGATCTGTTATACTCTGGGACGAAGCAAAGTTGGGCGCTAATGGTCAAGTGACTGTTGTTAGTTCTTCGTCTGGCTGTTCAGGGGCATGTTGGGGGCATTGCATATAGTTATTGATATTGCATGCGACTAGAGTACGTATGGTCACATGTTTTCTGATATCTGCTTGATACGGGACGCATGTCTATAAGCTACGCACGCTGTGTTTAAGTGACGGTAGTACTTAGTTTATCTATCTGGAAGGGCCATGTATCAATGGCCGTTAACATAAAAAACAAAAAAAAAAACATGGTTATTGTCACCTGTATTACATGTGGGCGCACGTCCTGCAGTTAGCGCCAGACTTGCAAGGTGTCGGTAAATGTATATCAGTGGTCTATATGGGGGCACAAGCAGATTGATCAAGGCGCCTGTATTTGAGTTCTGATGCTCTGGTAAGCGTGTTCAATCTAGAAATTGTATATTATGGGCACGTATGTGTCAGCGGTTCTGTTTTGTGTTTACAGGTGCACTATCGTGTCGATTATTTGGCATCGTATCAGGGTTTATGTTCAACCACCTTTATGTTTTCTTAAAGGAACACTAGGTGGTGTGGTAATGACCATCTTTAAAAAAAAAAAAAACTGCAGCATTATGTGGAGGTCCATTCGCACCTGGGCAACGGCAGAAGGTGCCAGGCGAGTGCTGGCATTCACCGTGGGATCGGACTTGGTTACACGGTCCGTGACTTGTAGCTCTCTGGCACGTAGGGGTTGGGCGCTAATTGTCGAACGATCTTGGCTAGGTTTGTTACCTTCAAAAGCTACGTCCGTGTGTCTGCATTTACATTTTGTCCTATACTCCATTCACTACTAGAGCTGAGTTCATGCATCTGTTGTTGTATTACATTAATACTCTGCTTAATTTCAGATATTGTTCATATGGCTGCGTTATGCCTTGCTCTCTATGCTCAGAGCAGGCCCATACCATGTTTTAGGCACCACTCACATCCAGAGTTGCATTCACCCACCTGTTCTTACACCATGTGTTATACTCTGCTTCCACTTAGAGCTACATTTTCCTTTTAACTCGACATCATGATTACTCAGTATTTTCATTTGGGCAATCAGCACACCGCTCTGACACTGCTCTCCCGGTTAACATAGCTGCTTTCTTTTCAAGCTTGCGTGTTTTCCTTGTTGGTTTGTTATATTCCAAAGGCCTACTTTTGCTGTTCACTTAAAAAAAAATATATAAAAAAAAATGCGGTTGGTTAATGTTTATTCATGCACGTGGTTCGCATCACTGATGTCCATGCATATCCCATCGGGTCTGGCTCACGTTTTGATTACTACTCGTCACTGTAAGGCCATTCCGGTCAGTCTCATGGCTTGAGGGGTCTCATGGCTTCGGGTGGCCTGATGATCGCTTCGGCCTTATGGCTCCGGGGGGCCCTTTGACCGTTCTTCATGTTGTTTGTTAGGGGTACCATACGGTTGTAGGCTGTTTAGTGTCCTAGGCTCCCTGTCAGAGGGGTTCATGGTTACGCAAGTTCCCAAGCCATATAAGTGGTTTATAAAAAAAAAAGGAAAAAACTGCCGTTAGAGTATCGCATGTATGGCTCTGCCATTAGTCTCTCACGCATAGCTTCTCCGATTTAGTGTTACACATATGACTCTGCCATTAGAGTCCCCCACGCATAACTTCTCGCCATTATAGTTTCCCTAGCAACGCTTCTCCGATTTAGTGTCCACCATTAGAGTCCCTCACGCATGGCATCACCGATTTAATGTTACATGTATGACTCCGCCATTAGTCTCCCACGCATGGATTCTCCGATTTAGTGTTACACATATGACTCCGCCATTAGAGTCCCCCACGCATGGCTTCTCGGTTATGTTTTACACACATGACTCCGCCATCATAGTCTCTCAAACAACGCTTCTCCGATTTTGTGTCCGCCATTAGAGTCCCTCACGCATGGCTTCACCGATTTAGTGTTACACGTATGACTCCGCCATTAGAGGCTCTCACGCATGGCTTCTCTGATTTAGTGTCCGCCATTAGAGTCTCTCACGCATGGCTTCTCTGATTTAGTGTCCGCCATTAGAGTCCCTCACGCATGGCTTCACCGATTTAATGTTACACATATGACTCCATCATTAGTCTTCCACGCATGACTTCTCCGATTTAGTGTTACACATATGACTCCGCCATTAGTCTCCCACGCATGGATTCTCCGATTTAGTGTTACACATATGACTCCGCCATTAGAGTCCCCCACGCATGGCTTCTCGGTTATGTTTTACACACATGACTCCGCCATCATAGTCTCTCAAACAACGCTTCTCCGATTTTGTGTCCGCCATTAGAGTCCCTCACGCATGGCTTCACCGATTTAGTGTTACACGTATGACTCCGCCATTAGATGCTCTCACGCATGGCTTCTCTGATTTAGTGTGCGCTATTAGAGTCTCTCACGCATGGCTTCTCTGATTTAGTGTCCGCCATTAGAGTCTCTCACGCATGGCTTCTCTGATTTAGTGTCCGCCATTAGAGTCTCTCACGCATGGCTTCTCTGATTTAGTGTCTGCCATTTGAGTCTCTCACGCATGGCCTCTATGGTTAAGTGCCCATTAGTCTCTCACGCATGGCTTCTCTGATTTAGTGTTACACATATGACTCCGCCATTAGAGTCTCTCACGCATGGCTTCTCTTATTAAGTGTCTGCCATTTGAGTCTCTCACGCATGGCTTCTATGGTTAACTGCCCAGTAGTCTCCCACGCACGGCTTCTCCGATTCAGTGTTACACATATGACTTCGCCATTAGAGTCTCTCACGCATGGCTTCTCTGATTTAGTGTCCGCCATTAGAGTCTCTCACGCATGGCTTCTCCGATTTAGTGTCCGCCATTAGAGTCTCTCACGCATGGCTTCTCCGATTTAGTGTTGACATATGACTCCGCCATTAGTCTCTCACACATGGCTCCACTATCAGAGTCTCTCACGCATAGCCTCTTCGATTAAGGGTTGACATATGACTTCGCCATTTAAGGTCGGCCACGTGGCCCCACCACTGGTAGGTTCCATGTCTTGTTCTGCCGCTCGGGCGAGGGTGTTGGTGCCGGGCCTAAGTCCTGGGTATCGGTCTGTCTTCCAGTATGAGGTACAGTAATAAGGCGCAATTCTCAATGTCTCATGTCTACAGGCGCTGCATACATAGTATCACGACCTTAAGCTTATTTCCGGTCACAACTGCAGGTATGGCGTGTTCGTTTCTCTGTCTTCATTACAGGCAACATTTGCTTGTTAATTGAAATAGCCATGTATTCGTGTTGACGGTTCCCCAGGCCTGGTGAGTTTACACATTCCACTTGAATCTACTAGTAGAGGAACACGGCATACGCCATGTTCTAACTTTTGGCCCTTACATATAAAAGGTGGCCTGGGGTATAAGTAGGAGGTGTAGTAGTTCGCAACCAGGAATAGTTGGTGCCCGTTCAGGGCCCTCGGCGAACGCTTGGTATTCATTTAGGCCTTCCAACAGATTCACCATGGTTTGTTCAGTCTGCAGCTCTCTGGATCCAGATCTTTTCGTAATATGTTCATACGTTGTTAGTATACATAGGAGTAAATCGTTTCTGATTACCGGCCACTCCTTCAATCGCATCAGCGTTAGTCTCCTCCAAGTACGATGTGCCGGTGCACATGACAGAGGTAAGGTAGATGGTAGTCACTGTGACACGTACGGTAAATTCCGCACCTTCATCGGGGAATGTCTTTTAAGTTCAACGTGGGGGTAGTAATGGTATGTATATATTTTGCTCCCACCTAAGGTCTGTTCTTTTTGGCCCCTTTAGGCTGCCCTACCGCAGCAGTCATGGCACAATTCTACTGCTTGTCGTAGATAGGGTTGTTAGGTTAGGTACACCTTTCTGATAGCCGATCCGACCACAAGTTTTAAGCAAATATATTTGCTGTGTTTGTGGGAGGGGAGGCTGATTACAAGGCAATTTACATGCACCTGTGGGCGTATGCTAGCTGTTTGCTAGGCTATTTATAGGCACCTGTTGTAACGCACCAAATTGATCAGTTAGGATCTCAACTGCGGTGTCCTTTGACATCCACTTTTGTCACACTGATTGAGTGTCGGTGGTGTCTTTTGCGGCTGCTCAGTGTGTACCCCAGGCGGCTCTCTCAGTCTTAAGCGGAGAGTATGAGGTTAACAAAATCATGTACCGCGTACTACAGATAGAGTGTAAAACTAATAGTGAGGTAAGTTCGTTTTAGGGATGAGAGTTCAGATTAAAGTTCATGTGAATAACAGCTCTTGGCAACGTTCAGGAATCCCAGGCCTGCAGTACTAATAACTACCAGCGCGAGTCCCTTCCTTTCAGTGAGCAATGTCAGTGAAACAAAATGACAGGCTTGATACTTGCTGTTGGAAGTCATGCAGGGATCCTGCAGTGGTGGAGCCGGGTAAGGTAGGTGAGGGTTTCTCCTGGAGGTTCAGAGTTGCAGGTAGTTAGGATCTTGAGTCCTCGTGGTGAATGGAGCAGGCGGGGTGCTCACTCTATTAGTGGAACCCCCTGTGCAGCACCTGGCTCCTATTTATTGACCAAGTGTGGGTGGGCGAAGCCACCTTAGACGGCCCAGCGGCCACTGCTTCCAGCCTGGGAGGTAAACAGCGATCGTTGTCATGGTTACACAGGGCATGATCCAGGCTGGAGCGCAAACCACCGTATCCTTACACCTGTGGGTCCAGGCTGACGCCGGTTCAGCTGATTTCTCCCACCCACCCACACCTTCTTACAGTTATTTCATATTAGGGTGGCCCCCTTTAGGCTGCCCTACCGCAGCAGTCATGGCACAATTCTACTGCTTGTCTTAGATAGGGTTGTTAGGTTAGGTACACCTTTATGATAGCTGATCCGACCACAATTTAATATTAAATTGAACCAAAACTTGAATAAAATTATAAGAAAATAAACTTAAATTCGCCAATATACAGTGGATATAAAAAGTCTACACACCCCTGTTGTCAGGTTTCTGTGCTGTAAAAAAAATGAGACAAAGATAAAGCATTTTAGAACTTTTTCCTCCTTTAATGTGACCTATAAACTGTACCACTTAATTGAAAAACAAACTGAAATCTTTTAGGTGGAGGGAAGAATATAAACTCCAAATATGATGCCAAGGTCCTAAATCAAGCTTCCAAATTGTTATGTTCCACTTTATTTCTTTATTTCCTGGTTGCGTTTTTTTTTTTTTTTTCTTCAGGCAATACTTTATGCATCACTTGGATTGTGATGGCACAGTGGAACATAACAATTTGGAAGCTTGATTTAGGACCTTGGCATCATATTTGGAGTTTATATCACAGCTATTATCTACAGCCTTCACATCTTCATGATCAAGATTTTGTTATTGCACTATATCATATATTTACGGTCATAACTAATTATGTATTATTATTATTTTATGTTTTCAAACAAAAATATTTTTAGCACTTGTCATATTTTGTCATATGGTTTTGCACTGGCACTTCATTCACTTTGCACTCGGTCACTTGTTGCACTACTTCACTGTTATTATTTTTGTGGTATGGTTGTATTATATGCCTCAGTTTTGTGACGTTGGGCGCATTCCACAGATAGCTTTGAGGCATCTATATATTATTGAAGTGTAGCCTATGGCACGCTCCAGTCAAATGACCGGGCGGGCATGCAAGAAGTGGCAATTAAGTACATTCTGCAATATTATGTGATGTGTGGCGATTATGCGCATCTTGCGATTTTTTAGCGGTGTGTGGTGATTATGAGCTTTTTACAATTTTTCGATGATGCGAATATGCGATAAGTGGAGATTATGCGCATCCTGCGATGCTATCTAGCATGGAGTCGCGGCTTATGGCACGCTCCGGCCATGTGACCGGGCGCATATGCGATAAATGGCGATTATGCGCATCCTGCGATACTATGCAATTTGTGGTGATATTGCGCTGTTTATGTTTTTCCGATTATGTGACTGGGTGGTTACGTAAGATAGGGCGCATATTATTGATGTAAGAGGCGCACAATGGATGAGGTAGGTGATTGCACCAGGAGGTATGAATTGAAGTCAATTAAAGAGACCAGGAAGGATGCTTGTATGGAGGACTTACCTGTCACTCTTTTTAAACAACAACTGCTGATTAGAGATGGCCCGAACTATCCGCCGGCGAACAGTTCCCGGCGAACATAGCTTGTTCGCGTTCGCCTCTGCCGGGCGAACATATGCGATGTTCGGTCCGCCCCCTATACATCATCATTGAGCAAACTTTGACCCTGTACCTCACAGTCAGCAGACACATTCCAGCCAATCAGCAGCATACCCTCCCTCCCAGACCCTCCCACCTCCTGCACAGCATTTTAGATTCATTCTGAAGCTGCAGTCTTAGTGAGAGGAGGGAGAGTGTAATTGCTGCTGATTTAATTGGGAAATCGATAGCTAGGCTAGTGAATTCAGTGTCCACTCCAGTCCTGAAAGACTCATCTGATCTCTGCTGTAAGGACAGCGTCCTGACAGCACCCCAAAAAGCCCTTTTTAGGGCTGCAACATTAGTCTGCTTTTTTTTTCCCTTTATATACATATTGCAGTTGCCTGGCCTGCCTGTGTGTGAGGAGCTGCAGGCCCACAGACTGTAGTGTGCCCACTGCCAGTGCTCACCCCTGTCATTCCGTGTGGCACAGGACTTTGCATCAAAAAAAGGCATTTAATTTTTACACTTTATTCTAAGGTTAGTTGCCTGCCAGTGTGTATCAGGCTGACTTCCACTGACTGTAGTGTGCCCACTGCCAGTGCCCACCACTCATACCGGCTGGCACAGGACTTTGCATAAAATAGGCATTTAATTTTTACACTTTAGTGTAATTTCAGCTGCTTGCCTGCTGCTAGTGTGTGTCAGGCCGACTTCAACTGACTGTAGTGTGCCCACTGCCAGTGCCCACCCCTGTCATCCCGTGTGGCACAGGATTTTGCTTAAAAAAAAGGCACTTAATTTTTACACTTTAATCTAAGGTTAGTTGCCTGCCAGTGTGTGTCAGGCTGACTTCCACTGACTGTAGTGTGCCCACTGCCAATGCCCACCACTCATACCGGCTGGCACAGGACTTTGCATAAAAAAGGCATTTAATTTTTACACTTTAGTGTAATTTCAGCTGCTTGCCTGCTGCTAGTGTGTGTCAGGCCGACTTCAACTGACTGTAGTGTGCCCACTGCCAGTGCCCACCCCTGTCATCCCGTGTGGCACAGGACTTTGCATCAAAAAAAGGCACTTAATTTTTACACTTTAATCTAAGGTTAGTTGCCTGCCAGTGTGTGTCAGGCTGACTTCCACTGACTGTAGTGTGCCCACTGCCAGTGCCCACCCTGTCATCCCGTGTGGCACAGTACTTTGCATCAAAAAAGGCATTTAATTTTTACACTTTAGTGTAATTTCAGTTGCTTGCCTGCTGCCAGTGTGTGTCAGGCCCGCTTCCACTGACTGTAGTGTGCCCACTGCCAGTGCCAACCACTCATACCGGGTGGCACAGTAGCTTGCCGATAAATAAGGCATTTAATTTTTAGACAGTAGTCTAAATTCAGTTGCTTGCCTGCTGCCAGTGTGTGTCAGGCCCTCTTCCACTGACTGTAGTGTGCCCACTGCCAGTGCCAACCACTCATACCGGGTGGCACAGTAGCTTGCCGATAAATAAGGCATTTAATTTTTAGACAGTAGTCTAAATTCAGTTGCTTGCCTGCTGCCAGTGTGTGTCAGGCCCGCTTCCACTGACTGTAGTGTGCCCACTGCCAGTGCCAACCACTGATACCGGGTGGCACAGTAGCTTGCCGATAAATAAGGCATTTAATTTTTAGACAGTAGTCTAAATTCAGTTGCTTGCCTGCTGCCAGTGTGTGTCAGGCCCTCTTCCACTGACTGTAGTGTGCCCACTGCCAGTGCCAACCACTCATACCGGGTGGCACAGTAGCTTGCCGATAAATAAGGCAAATAATTTTTAGACAGTAGTCTAAATTCAGTTGCTTGCCTGCTGCCAGTGTGTGTCAGGCCCTCTTCCACTGACTGTAGTGTGCCCACTGCCAGTGCCAACCACTGATACCGGGTGGCACAGAAGCTTGCCGATAAATAAGGCATTTAATTTTTACACTTTAGTGTAATTTCAGTTGCTTACCTGCTGCCAGTGTGTGTCAGGCCCGCTTCCACTGACTGTAGTGTGCCCACTGCCAGTGCCAACCACTGATACCGGGTGGCACAGTAGCTTGCCGATAAATAAGGCATTTAATTTTTAGACAGTAGTCTAAATTCAATTGCTTGTCTGCTGCAAGTGTGTGTCAGGCCCTCTTCCACTGACTGTAGTGTGCCCACTGCCAGTGCCAACCACTCATACCGGGTGGCACAGTAGCTTGCCGATAAATAAGGCATTTAATTTTTAGACAGTAGTCTAAATTCAGTTGCTTGCCTGCTGCCAGTGTGTGTCAGGCCCTCTTCCACTGACTGTAGTGTGCCCACTGCCAGTGCCAACCACTCATACCGGGTGGCACAGTAGCTTGCCGATAAATAAGGCATTTAATTTTTAGACAGTAGTCTAAATTCAGTTGCTTGCCTGCTGCCAGTGTGTGTCAGGCCCTCTTCCACTGACTGTAGTGTGCCCACTGCCAGTGCCAACCACTGATACCGGGTGGCACAGTAGCTTGCCGATAAATAAGGCATTTAATTTTTAGACAGTAGTCTAAATTCAGTTGCTTGCCTGCTGCCAGTGTGTGTCAGGCCCTCTTCCACTGACTGTAGTGTGCCCACTGCCAGTGCCAACCACTCATACCGGGTGGCACAGTAGCTTGCCGATAAATAAGGCATTTAATTTTTAGACAGTAGTCTAAATTCAGTTGCTTGCCTGCTGCCAGTGTGTGTCAGGCCCTCTTCCACTGACTGTAGTGTGCCCACTGCCAGTGCCAACCACTGATACCGGGTGGCACAGTAGCTTGCCGATAAATAAGGCATTTAATTTTTAGACAGTAGTCTAAATTCAGTTGCTTGCCTGCTGCCAGTGTGTGTCAGGCCCTCTTCCACTGACTGTAGTGTGCCCACTGCCAGTGCCAACCACTGATACCGGGTGGCACAGTAGCTTGCCGATAAATAAGGCATTTCATTTTTAGACAGTAGTCTAAATTCAGTTGCTTGCCTGCTGCCAGTGTGTGTCAGGCCCCTTCCACTGACTGTAGTGTGCCCACTGCCAGTGCCAACCACTCATACCGGGTGGCACAGTAGCTTGCCGATAAATAAGGCATTTCATTTTTAGACAGTAGTCTAAATTCAGTTGCTTGCCTGCTGCCAGTGTGTGTCAGGCCCGCTTCCACTGACTGTAGTGTGCCCACTGCCAGTGCCAACCACTCATACCGGGTGGCACAGTACCTAGCACGCGTAGTACCACTTATCTAAAAAAAAAATGACAGGCAGAGGCAGGCCACCCCGCAGGGGCCGTCGTGGTCGTGGTGCTGTGATTTCCACTGTCCCTGGAATAATGCCCAGTTTTCAGAGGCCACGTACCCTGAACCCGAAAAATTCAGAGGACGTAGTTGACTGGCTTAGACAGGACACCCAATCTTCAACAGCTTCCGCTAAGAACCTTGACGCACCATCCTCCTCCAGCTCAGCTTCGGTAACCTGCTCTCAAGTTACCATGCACCCGCCTGTCGCCACCATCACCGCTACCACCACAGCCACCACAGCCGCTTCACTTGATCCGTCAGAGGAGTTATTTACACATCAGTTGGATGCAATTAGTGATGCGCAACCATTATTGCCAGATGATGTAGATTACGGGGATATGTCTCAGTCAGGCAGGATTACACACATGGACGTACAGTGTGATGATGATGATGATGATGTTGTACCCGCTGCTGCTTCCTTTGCTGAGGTGTCAGATACAAGTGAAGCGGTTGATGATGACGATGTGTCCACGGATGCCACGTGGGTGCCTGCTCGAAGAGAAGAAGAGGGGGAAAGTTCTGAAGGGGAGACAGAGAGAATGAGGAGACGAGTTGGAAGCAGGGGGAGGTCGTCGCAAGGAGTTAGTGGCACAGTCCGACAGCATGTATCGGCACCTGGGGTCAGCCAGACAGCACGCCAGTCAACGCATGCTGTTGCCACCAGTAGAATGCCGTCATTGCAAAGCTCAGCAGTGTGGCATTTTTTTTGTGTGTCTGCCTCTGATAAAAGCAATGCCATTTGCAACCTGTGCCAAAAGAAACTGAGTCGTGGGAAGTCCAACACCCACCTTGGTACAACTGCTTTGCAAAGGCACATGATCTCACATCACAAACGCCTATGGGATCAACACATGAGTACAAGCAGCACACAAACTCAAAGCCATCTTCAGCCACGTCAACCACTGCTGTCCTCCCTGCCCCCTCTCAACCACCCGCCACTCCATCTCTCACCTTCAGCAGTTCCTGCTCATCTGCCCACAGTCAGGTGTCTGTCAAGGACATGTTTGAGCATAAGAAGCCAATGTCACAAAGTCACCCCCTTGCCCGGCGACTGACAGCTGGCTTGACGGAACTCTTAGCCCGCCAGCTTTTACCATACCAGCTGGTAGAGTCTGAGGCCTTCAAAAATTTGTCGCTATTGGGACACCACAGTGGAAGGTACCCGGACGAAATTTTTTTCAAAAGGCAATCCCAAACCTCTACCATGTCATTGAAAAGGAAGTCATGGCATCTCTGGCATACAGTGTTGGGGCAAGGGTCCATCTGACCACTGATACCTGGTCTGCAAAGCACGGTCAGGGCAGGTATATCACGTATACTGCGCATTGGGTCAACCTGCTGACGGCTGACAAGCATGGAATGCGTGGCTCCGCAGCGGAGTTGGTGACACCACCACGACTTGCAGGCAGACCTACTGCCACCTCCTCTACTCCTACTCCATCCTCTTCAATATCCTCCTCGGCTGAGTCCTCTTCTGCCTTAGAGAACGACTCGACCGACAGGTGGCAGACTACCTCGCCTTAACAGCAGATATCGACACTCTGAGGAGCAATGAACCCCTTCACTACTGGGTGTGCAGGCTTGACCTGTGGCCTGAGCTATCCCAGTTTGCGATAGAACTTCTGGCCTGCCCTGCTTCAAGTGTCCTGTCAGAAAGGACCTTCAGTGCAGCAGGAGGCATTGTCACTGACAAGAGAAGTCGCCTCGGTCAAAAAAGTGTTGATTACCTCACCTTCATAAAGATGAATGAGGCATGGATCCCGAAGTGACTGACAGTGGGGGATACGTTTGACTAACAAAAGGCCTGATTACATGCCTTGGCCTCAAAATGGTCCCCACGCTGCTGTATTTAATGTCTGCATACCGGATGACTTTCGTGAATTCTCCACCACCAACTAGGGTTCAAGCCGCAATGTTTTAGTCACTTTTCTGCCTGGAAAACATAAATTTTTCCGGCCGCTGCTACAATAGCGGCTGCAACAGTGCCATTATTTTTCAGGCATGTGAACATGCCTAATTTTTCTGTCCTATGGTGCAGCACTGTGGCTGCAAAAACAAACCAAAAAAAAGGCACATACAAGTGTCAATTCCCTTCGTGATCGTTACCTTGTTGTGGTGAAGGGGCTTGCGTATCACAATGAAGCAATCATCATCACCTCTATAAGTGTGTTGGCAATGTTGCCACACCCCAGATGATAAGGCCGTTGCTTCATTATGGTCAGACCAAAAGCGATCGGACGGCTGGATAATATTTCATAGAAAAACATTAATTTACCTTTTTTTATATGTTGTATGGGTTTTTAATACATAAAATAAAAAATCATAATAAAGTCTCTTAATAGTTTATTAGAAATGATGCAGGCAATTAAAAAAATCCCCATCAATTCCAATACAAAGCAAGTACAGAGCTCAGAACTAAATTATTTCATGATGTCGTAATGGTTCGCTAATTCGACAATGGTTAATCAATTCGACCGGATAGGGTCCGTAACAGGGATTAAACTGATAGGAATAGTACTAGTTAATACACCACTCATATAGGGTGTCACAGCACATTGCTCTGTGCACGCGCAGTGCCCCAATTTTGGAGTAAGAGGACCGACCAAGCTGCTTTTTCCATCTCCCGGTTCCTGAAATCAATTCAGTTTAGTGTATGAGAGTTTGGTCTGTCACTGTGAAGGCAGTCGAAGGTACCCGGCCTAAATTTTTTTTCACAAAAGGCAATCCCTGATATGGGACGTAACAGGGATTAAACTGATGAGAATAATACTACAGAAAATACCACTCATATCGGGTGTGACAGTAAATTGCACGGCGCAGACGCAGTCACCGTGGATTAAAACAGAGTGGAGGGAGCCAGCGTTTTTAACCATCTCCCGTTCGAAAAATCTATTCAATAAATGGCCCCCAGATTGGGGACGTTAGAGGATTAAACTGATGAGAATAGTACTACAGAAAATACCACTCATATCGGGTGTGACAGTAAATTGCACGGCGCAGACGCAGTCACCGTGGTTTAAAACAGAGTGGAGGGAGCCAACGTTTTTTTAACCATCTCCCCGTTCGAAAAATCTATTTAATAAATGGCCCCCAGATTGGGGACGTTAGAGGGATTAAACTGATGAGAATAGTACTACAGAAAATACCACTCATATCGGGTGTGACAATAAATTGTACGGCGCAGACGCAGTCACCGTGGATTAAAACAGAGTGGAGGGAGCCAGCGTTTTTTTAAACCATCTTCCCGTTCGAAAAATCTATTCAATAAATGGCCCCCAGATTGGGGACGTTAGAGGATTAAACTGATGAGAATAGTACTACAGAAAATACCACTCATATCGGGTGTGACAGTAAATTGCACGGCGCAGACGCAGTCACCGTGGATTAAAACAGAGTGGAGGGAGCCAGCGTTTTTAACCATCTCCCGTTCGAAAAATCTATTCAATAAATGGCCCCCAGATTGGGGACGTTAGAGGATTAAATTGATGAGAATAGTACTACAGAAAATACCACTCATATCGGGTGTGACAGTAAATTGCACGGCGCAGACGCAGTCACCGTGGTTTAAAACAGAGTGGAGGGAGCCAGCGTTTTTAACCATCTCCCGTTCGAAAAATCTATTCAATAAATGGCCCCCAGATTGGGGACGTTAGAGGATTAAACTGATGAGAATAGTACTACAGAAAATACCACTCATATCGGGTGTGACAGTAAATTGCACGGCGCAGACGCAGTCACCGTGGATTAAAACAGAGTGGAGGAAGCCAGCGTTTTTAACCATCTCCCCGTTCGAAAAATCTATTTAATAAATGGCCCCCAGATTGGGGACGTTAGAGGGATTAAACTGATGAGAATAGTACTACAGAAAATACCACTCATATCGGGTGTGACAGTAAATTGCACGGCGCAGACGCAGTCACCGTGGTTTAAAACAGAGTGGAGGGAGCCAGCGTTTTTTAACCATCTCCCGTTCGAAAAATCTATTCA
This sequence comes from Bufotes viridis, assembly GCA_033119425.1. Classification (NCBI taxonomy): domain Eukaryota; kingdom Metazoa; phylum Chordata; class Amphibia; order Anura; family Bufonidae; genus Bufotes; species Bufotes viridis. Next base: position 166,306,498 of record CM065589.1, read on the forward strand.
ATAAATGGCCCCCAGATTGGGGACGTTAGAGGGATTAAACTGATGAGAATAGTACTACAGAAAATACCACTCATATCGGGTGTGACAGTAAATTGCACGGCGCAGACGCAGTCACCGTGGATAAAAACAAAGGGGAGGGAGCCAGTGTTTTTTTAACCATCTGCCCGTTCAAAAAATCAATTCAATTGACCTTTCGGGGACCCTTGGTGTTGTACGTGGCTGGGTGGAGGAAGAAACCTTCAATGACATCACCGGGACGTGGCTAGCTTGGTATCCAACCTTGTGCAAATGGGGAGTTTGCAGTTGTGCAAATGAACTGTTTGCGGTGCATTAAAAGGGGAGTTTGGTCTGTCAATGTCTGTGAAGCGGGCGTAACCCTTACACTACCTGATCGATACAACATCATACCTGATCGTATACACACAATAGATGTTTTAAAGCACGTTATTCTAAACAATTTAGGAATGTTAGTTGATTTATGCCCTTTATGGATTAAAACCCGACTCTGCGTCCACTACGTAATTTTCCATGGGAGTTTTGCCATAGATCCCCCTCCGGCATGCCACAGTCCAGGTGTTAGACCCCTTGAAACAACTTTCTCATCACTATTGTGGCCAGAAAGAGTCCCTGTGGGTTTTAAAATTCGCTTGTCTATTGAAGTCTATGGCGGTTCGCCAGTTCGCGAACATTTGCGGAAGTTCGCGTTTGCTGTTCGCGAACTGAAAATTTTATGTTCGCGACATCACTACTGCTGATTGGTATAGGGGTCCACAGGGAGTGTCTTTGAGTGGTAGGGTGGAGTTCTTGGAGGTATAAATATGTGCAGGAAACACATGCTAGTCAGACGCCCTTGAAGAAGCAGCTGGCGAAACGATCGTCGGGCATTTTGTGGTCGGTATACATGTTTACTTATGGGGAGGAGGCGAGCACATGCTGTTGTTATCTCTGTAGCTATTGCACTTTGCACTTTATTTTGTATATTACTGTGGCTTACTCTGCCTCCCAAGCCTATCTAATATCATTGTGACACTGCTGACCCTACATTTTTAGGGAGCTTTTTCTCCCCATCTCTGTTCGTGCCTATGAACTCTCATTGTAGTTGATATTGTGGATCATGTTTTTAACATATTGGTGAATTAATAAAGGTATTTGTTTATATTACCTGCGTTGTGTTTTGTTGATAGGTGTGTGTTAGTATAAGGTAACTAGAGTACATATGCTCTATTAAAGGTACAACATAGACAACAGGCCCCAAATGCAATAATACCTGATATATCTGTTCCCGCTTGCGCCTCCCGTGTCCCGACTCGTGTTTTGCCCGTACTGACTTTCTAAAGGGATAGTATGTATCAATGCTCACCACTCTCAGTCTTATATAGCCCCACAGATTACCTCATGAAGCCAGAAAATTATACACACCTGTTCAAACACTTCACACATGGCGCTAGATCGACCGGAAGTGACGCGCATGCGCTCCACTGTGGAACGCACCGCGACACATCCGGAACCGGATCAGATCAAGGCAGTATTACCAATGTGCGGCGGCGAAGGGACATATTCCAAGCAGGGTCCAGTCCAGCAGATACAGTGTGAACATGTACCAGATCCGAATATAAAATTCCAAATATAACAAGACAACTTAACTACGCCAACAGTATGTGACATACACCGTGTACAGTACCACCCACATTGAAAGCTCCAGTGCCATGCAAGTGTCCTGTGATCAAACCGTGATAGTTACAATATCAAACTCCCATGATTCATATGGCCCCTGATTAGTATATAATAAATAGTATAAAACTTCATAATAATTCATTCATATGCCACTGGTAAAAAAGCTTTATGAGTATTCTTCTGTTATGAAAATAAATATAAACCAAACGACAACAGCATGCTAACTTAATTACATAAACGTGATATGTGACAAATGCATTTGTAATAAAGCCCCATCTGCGATTCAATAAATATGCAGTGTGTCATAGTGTATACTCCATAGTGCCCTATATCCCTCAGTAAAGTATGGCTGGACCCCATTCTTCAAATCGCTGCTGTCCTTCGTAGCTCTGCCCATCATCATTCATATGCCATTCTCCACTAATAAAGGAAAAAAGAAGAAACGAAATTATGACCAACATATGCAACTGTTAAAATAAATAAAAAGGAGCAAATAGGAGGATAAACATCCCATAATGCCCTTGGTGTCATAGCCCTGAACAGAAATCACTCACAGAAACGGAGCATAGCTCAATCCCTCATTTAAGCCCCGTGGGGACCCCGTATTAAGTGTAAATATCCATTTAGCCTCCCATTGAGCCAGGAGGCGTTTCCAGTTTCCCCCTCTTTGGTCAAACAGGACCCGATCAATCCCCCTTACCTGCAATAAGCTTCCATCGCTGTTATGATGTTCCTTGAAGTGCCTCGGGATCGTTTTAAGGGTAGAGGTTACCAATACTACCTTGGCTGCCTGTATGCCCAAGACGTGTTCTCTTATACGCCTTTTCATTTCCCTTGAGGGGAGGCCTTATAAAAGGCCACACAGACAATTTGCCAGATAGTAACATAGTAGTAACATAGTATATAAGACCGAAAAAAGACATTTGTCCATCCAGTTCGGCCTGTTTCCTACAAGTTGATCCAGAGGAAGGCAAAAAACCCCTGTGAGGCAGAAGCCAATTTTCCTCACTTAAGGGGAAAAAAAAATTCCTTCCCGACTCCAATCAGGCAGTCAGAATAACTCCCTGGATCAACGACCCCTCTCTAGTAGCTATAGCCTGTAATATTATTACACTCCAGAAATAAATCCAGTCCCCTCTTGAATTCCTTTATTGTACTCACCATCACCACCTCCTCAGGCAGAGAGTTCCATAGTCTCACTGCTCTTACAGTGAAGAATCCTTTTCTATGTTTGTGTACAAACCTTCTTTCATCCAGACGCAGAGGATGTCCCCTTGTCACAGTCAGAGTCCTGGGGATAAATAGATGATGGGACAGATCTCTGTACTGACCCCTGATATATTTATACATAGTTATTAGATCTCCCTCAGTCGTCTTTTTCTAAAGTGAATAACCCTAATTTTGATAACCTTTCAGGGTACTGTAGATCCCTCATTCCAGTTATTACTTTAGTTGCCCTCCTCTGAACCCTCTCTAGCTCTGCTATGTCTGTCTTGTTCACAGGAGCCCAGAACTGTACACAGTACTCCATGTGTGGTCTAACCAGTGATTTGTAAAGTGGTAGGACTATGTTCTCATCACGGGCGTCTATGCCCCTTTGATGCAACCCATTATCTTATTGGCCTTGGCAGTAGCTGCCTGACACTGGTTTTTGCAGCTTAATTTGCTGTTTATTAAAATTCCTAGATCCTTTTCCATGTCAGTGTTACCGAGTGTTTTACCATTTAATATGTACGGGTGACTTGCATTATTCCTTCCCATGTGCATAACTTTACATTTGTCAGTGTTAAACCTCATCTGCCATTTTTCTGCCCAAGCCTCCAATCTATCCAGATCCCTCTGTAGCAGAAAACTGTCCTCTTCAGTGTTAATTACTTTACACAGTTTAGTGTCATCTGCAAAAATAGATATTTTACTGTGCAAGCCTTCTACAAGATCATTAATAAATATATTGAAGAGAATAGGGCCCAATACTGACCCCTGGGATAGATAATGCCCGAAGTCTGGCACGTGATGGAGTGTGTGATTTTATATTGTTTTCTTCCACAGGAGTCAGAGAATGTGTCTGTTCTCACAACATTGGGGCATGCCACACAGCCTCTGCATGGGCGGCAACCCCATCTCGGACCTCTAGATCTCAAAACCCTCTCAGGTTTCATTCCAGCATGGTGACTTTTGGTAAGTATATCCTTTAAGTTCCTGTTCCTTTTAAAGGTAATTCTTCGTGTATTGAATAGACATTTTTGAAGTAAGGAGTCCATATATAACACATTCCAGTATTTAGCCAGAGCTTGTCTGACATCTTGGTGTCCACAGGAGTAGGTAGTAATAAATCGTACCAAATCTCTGTCCTTATCTATCCTTTGTTTCCTAGAGCTATATAGCAATTGATCCCGTTTGGTGTTCATAGCTCTCGAATATCCTTGTGTGATATATTGTTCCCGATAACCTCTACATCTAAATCTCTCCCTGAGGTTATTAGCTTGAGTCTTAAAATCTGTATCTCTTGAGCAAATCCGACGGATCCGCAAGAATTGTCCGATTGGGATACTCGATATCAATTTCTTAGGGTGTGCGGACCCAGCCTGTAATAGACTGTTGACCGATGTCTCTTTTCGATATAGATTGAATTGAATATAGCCATGATCATCAATGTTCAGCCATACATCTAAAAAGTCCATATCTGTTCTGCCCGCCTGATGTTACAGGCAGATCTTCCTCACTGATCCAGTTAAGTACTGTAATAAAGTGCAATTGTGTCATCGCTATATTGACGATGTCCTGTTTATTTGGCAGGGTACAATGCAGGAGCTATATGAGTTCATTAACATCTTGAACTCTAATGAACATAACATCAGGCTGACATATAAAGCGGGCAGAACAGATTTGGACTTATCGGACAATTCTTGCGGATCTGTCAGATTTGCTCAAGAGATACAGATTTTAAGACTCAAGCTAATGACCTCAAGGACAGATTTAGATGTAGAGGTTATCGGGAACAATATATCACTCAAGGATATTTGAGAGCTATGAACACCAAACGGGATCAATTGCTATATAGCTCTAGGAAACAAAGGATAGATTTATTACTTTACTACCTACTCCTGTGGACACCAAGATGTCAGACAAGCTCTGGCTAAATACTGGAATGTGTTATATATGGACCCCTTACTTCAAAAATGTCTATTCAATACATGAAGAATTACCTTTAAAAGGAACAGGAACCTAAAGGATATACTTACCAAAAGTCACCATGCTGGGATGAAACCTGAGAGAGTTTTTGGATCTAGAGGTCCAAGATGGGGTTGCCGTCCATGCGGAGGCGGTGTGGCATGCCCCAATGTTGTGAGAACAGACACATTCTCTGACTCCTGTGGAAGAAAACTATATAAGATCACACACTCCATCACGTGCCAGACTTCAGGCATTATCTATCTGGCAAATTGTCTGTGTGGCCTTTTATAAGGCCTACCCTCAAGGGAAATGAAAAGGCGTATAAGAGAACACGTCTTGGGCATACAGGCAGCCAAGGTAGTATTGGTAACCTCTACCCTTAAAACGATCCCGAGGCACTTCAAGGAACATCATAACAGTGATGGAAGCTTATTGCAGGTAAGGGGGATTGATCGGGTCCTGTTTGACCAAAGAGGGGGAAACTGGAAACGCCTCCTGGCTCATCGGGAGGCTAAATGGATATTTACACTTAATACGGTGTCCCCACGGGGTTTAAATGAGGGATTCAGCTATGCTCCGTTTCTGTGAGTGATTTCTGTTCAGGGCTATGACACGAAGGGCATTATGGGATGTTTATCCTCATATTTGCTCCTTTTTATTTATTTTAACAGTTGCATATGTTGGTCATAATGTCGCTTTTCTTCTTTTTTCCTTTATTAGTGGACAATGGTGTATGAATGATGATGGGCAGAGCTACAAGGACAGCAGCTATTTGAAGAATGGGGTTCCAGCCATACTTTGAATATAGGGCACCATGGAGTATACACTATGACACACTGCATATTTATTAAATCGCAGATGGGGCTTTACTACAAATGCATTTGTCACATATCACGTTTATGTAATTAAGTTAGCATGCTGTTGTCGTTTAGTTTATATTTATTTTCATAACACAAGGATACACATAAAGCTTTTTTCCAGTGGCATATGAATGAATTATTATGAAGTTTTATACTATTTATTATATACTAATCAGGGGTCATATGAATCATGGGAGTTTGATATTGTAACTATCACGGTTTGATCACAGGACACTTGCATGTTACTGGAGCACTTCAATGTTGGTGGCACTATACACGCTGTATGTCACATACTGTTGGCGTGGTTAAGTTGTCTTGTCATATTTGGAATTTTATATTCAGATCTGGTACATGTTCACTATGTATCTGCTGGACTGGACCCTGCTCGGGATATGTCCCTTCGCCGCCGCACATTGGTAATACTGCCTTGATCTGATCCGGTTCCGGATGTGTCGCGGTGCGTTCCACAGTGGAGCGCATGCGCGTCACTTCCGGTCGATCTAGTGCCATGTGTGAAGTGTTTGAACAGGTGTGTATGATTTTCTGGCTGCATAAGATAATCTGTGGGGCTATATAAGACTGAGGGTGGTGAGCATTGATACATACTATCCCTTGAGAAAGTCAGTGCGGGCGAAACACGCGTCGGGACACGGGAGGCGCAAGCGGGAACAGATATATCAGGTATTATTGCATTTGGGGCCTGTTGTCTATATTGCACCTTTAATAGGGCATATGCACTCTAGTTACCTTATACTAACCACTATGGTGTTTTGATAATGTTTGTGGTACATAGTACGTAGTGCCCTATAATTTTGATTGCAAGCATCAATAGGGTTGCTGGGGTTGTATATGCCTCAGGGATCATACATCAATCATTATTATTGAGCTTTATGATACTTATGTTATGCTGCATGTAGTGCCCCACTAATGCTATTGCATATTAGATAATCCTGATATTGTATGAGCTGCGGTTACACTTTCTCCCGTGAGGGTTTAGATTCCTTTGTGTTTTTTGTACCACCAACCATATTTATGTGATTTTATATGATGGATTTGATAATTTTAATCATGGCAATAAAGATATTGATTGAATAAAACCTGGAGGTGTGGAGGGAAGAAAACAAAAAAAACTAAAATAATGTAGTTGCATAAGTGTGCACACCTTTTATAAATGGGGATGTAGCTGTGTTCAGAATCAAGGAATCACATTCAGAATCATGTTAAATAGGAGTCAGCACACATCTGCCATCATTTACAGTGCCTCTGATTAACACCAAATAAAGTTCAGCTGCTCTAGTTGGTCTTTCCTGAAATTTTCTTTGTCGCATCCCACAGCAAAAGCCAGGGTCCTCAGAGAGCTTCCAAAGCATTAGAGGGATCTCATTGTTAAAAGGTATTAGTCAGGAGAAGGATACAAAAGAGTTTCCAAGGCGTTAGATATACCATGGAACACAGTGAAGACAGTCATCATCAAGTGAAGAAAATATGGCACAACAGTGACCTTACTAAGAAGTGGACGTCCCTCCAAAATTGATGAAAAGAAGAGAAGAAAACTGGTCTGGGAGGCTACCAAAAGGCCTACAGCCACAATAAAGGAGCTGCTGGAATATCTGGCAAGTACTTGCTGTGTGGTACATGTGACAACAATCTCCCGTATTCTTTATATGTCTGGGCTATGGGGTAGAGTGGCAAGACGAAAGCCTTTTTTTTACAAAGAAGAACATCCAAGCCACGCTATATTTTGCAAAAACACATCAAAAGCATGTGGGAAAAGGTGTTATGGTCTGATGAAACAAAGGTTGAACTTTTTGGCCATAATTCCAAAAGATATGTTTGGTGCAAAAACAACACTGCACATCACCAAAAGAAACCCATCCCCACAGTAAAGCATGGTGGTGGCAGCATCATGCTTTGGGACTGTTTTTCTTCAGCTGGAACTGGGGCCTTAGTTAAGATAGAGGGAATTATGATCAGATCCAAATACCAGTCAATATTGGCACAAAACCTTCAGACCTCTGCTAGAAAGCTGAACATGAAGAGGAACTTCATCTTTCAGCATAACAACGACACAAAGCATACATTCAAATCAACAAAGGAATGACTTCACCAGAAGAAGATTAAAGTTTTGGAATGGCCCAGCCAGAGCCCGGACCTGAATCCGATTGAAAATCTGTGGGGTGATCTTAAGAGGGCTGTGCATAGGAGATGCCCTTGCAATCTAACAGATTTGGAGTGTTTTTGCAAAGAAGAGTGGGCAAATCTTGCCAAGTCAAAATGTGCCATGCTGATAGACACATACCCACAAAGACTGAGTGCTGTAATAAAATCAAAAGGTGCTTCAACAAGGTATTATGCAACCATATTATTTTATTGTTATTTTTTTTCTTCCTTTTACCTAAAAGATTTCAGCTTGTTTTCAATTGAGTAGTACAGTTTACAGGTCACATTAAAGGTGGAAAAAGTTCTGATATTATTTATCTTTGTCTCATTTTTTCTGAATTACGGTTTCCGAGATATCGCCTTTGTGAGCCTTTTTTTTTTTGGGCCATACCTGTATGTGCTTGCCATTTTACAGAAACTACATACTGTAATAAAATAGGGTCTTATATATTAATAACGATTGTGATGACAGCACATCTTTTCACCTTCGCATCACCAGATATCCATTAACATCATATCGTATTTTATGGTAATCCCTGAGTCTTTTGCGGTTGGTCAGTATATGTCTATCCTAGTGACAGCAGTCTTGGCCCCTGTTCACAAGCGACTCATATACATTACCTCGCATCTTATACCAAACCCGGGGGACCATATGGATATCTATGGTTAATTTCAATAGTTCTGCAATATTCGCAATACATAGCTGGAGCTAACTGCACGGGAATGCTGTCTAGGCACAGTGCTACATGTTAAAACCAATGCCTATGGTTCCGATTCTGCATCCTGTTAGTGTTTCTTTTTTTTTTTTTTTTTTTTATTCTTTATTTAATTATCACGGAAAATAAAGCAGCCCAATGGGTTGCTGCAGACAAATGTTGGTAACATACCAATAAAACAAAATACAAACAAGTAAACTGTCAGAGAACAAAAGTAACAGGGAGAAGAAAGTCCCACAGATACATTCCCGTCAATCTAGCACAAGGAACATCGGCACATAGTGCTGGTCTTCAACGTAAACATGGATCTAGATGAAAACCCCCGGCATCATCATCCAATGAAAAAAGGAAAGACAAAAATACATAGAGAAACCAAACAAACAGACAGAACGAACTAGGACTGGACTACACAAGGGGGGAAAGTGGACAGAGGAAGGGCAGAGGGGGATCAAAGATAGAAGAGAAGTCTATCAAGTCAGGAGATCTTTATACTCCTGTGTACCCTGGAAGGTAAGCCACAGGGACCATGCCTTGACATGTGCAATGGTGGTGTGCTTCAGAGTCGAAGTAAGCTCCTCCATTCTCCGTATGTCCTCCACCTTATGAATCCAGAAACTGACCTGGGGGGGTGACGGCGATTTCCATTTTGCCGGGATGCAGGCTCTAGCAGCTAAGACTAGGGGGCGCAAGCATGTCTTCCTCAGCACCTTAAGTGGGAGGTCAGAATAGAAAAGCAGGAAGAATCCCGGTGTATTCGGGATGGAGAAAGTAAACGTCTTGGACAATGACTCATGTACCCCTTTCCAAAATACGCTAAGCTTGTGACATTCCCAGAAAATATGCAGAATTGTACCCAGGGCTTCTGCACAACGCCAGCAAAGCGGAGAGGCGGAAGGAAACATTCTCTGCAGTCGGGTCGGGACATAATACCATCTAGATATGATCTTATATCCTGCTTCCTGAAATTTACTGACAACTGATGCTTTATGTACCAGAGAGAGCAGTTTAGGCCACTGGTCGGAGGGAATGTCAAGGTCCAAGTCTTGGGCCCATTTGTCAATGTAAGGAGGACGGTATCTTGCGTCAGGTGTGATTAAGGCTTTGTAGCATTCCGATAAGGAGTGTCTGTAAGCCCCTGAACCTATGCAAATCTTTTCAAAAAAGGTAAGGGACCTATCCAGGCCACTGGGGGAGGGTAAGGTGGATAAAAAGTGAGCCAACTGCCTGGTTCTCCAATGCCCTAACGGGCAAGGGTCCGATCTCCCCTCCAGCTCAGCGTGAGTTAGCCATCTGCCAGCAGTGCGGAAAAAGGGGGCACGGCTCTTCCCTTGAGCATGCCACTGTTGGAATGGACCGCCCGAGCAGCCCGCCGGGAAATCCGGATGGCCCAGAATCGGGAAAAGAGGGGACGGGTCGGGAGAGATCAGTTGGGCATCCCTGGACTTCACAAATTGTGCTAACGTAGGGCCTATGGTCGAATGCATGGTTAAAGTCCGAGAGAATTGCACTCTCGACCAGGGGAGGAGTGAAAGTGGAGATGTGGAGTAGTGTTGTTCGATATTCACCCATTGTTTGATCTGAACATGACGACACCAGTCTACTATTCTCTGCAAGAATGAGGACACATGATATTTCCTAAGGTCAGGCACTCCCAGACCACCACTTTCTTTTGGTATATGCAGCAGGGAACAGGATAATCTATGTTTCCCACCCGCCCATAGAAATTTGAAAAGGCAACGATGGGCCAAATCAAAAAATTTGGATGGCAACCGAATTGGAAGGGTCTGGAAGAGGTACAATACCCGTGGGAGGATGTTCATTTTGATAATAGAGCAGCGCCCAAACCAGGTATACATGCCTCTGGACCATCTCTTCAGATCCGCTTGGATCCGTCCCAGAAGGGGGATATGGTTCCGACTGTATACCTCACCCAGATCCTTAGGTATAAAGGTGCCCAGGTATTTAACAGCTCCCTGTACCCATCTGAACCGGAAGGTGGAGGCTAAATCTGATTCTAAAGAGGCTGAAAGGGACACATTCATGGCCTCTGATTTTTGGAAGTTAATTTTGAGGTTAGACAACCGTTGAAACGTACGAAACTCTGATATCAGAGTCGGGAAGGATGTCCTGGGTCTTGTGACCGTAAACATTAGGTCATCTGCATAAGCGGCAATCTTGTACTCTCGATTGCCAAGCGAGATGCCCGAGATGTTTGGGTTGTTTCTAATGGTCCGTAAAAGGGGTTCAAGGGTAAGAACAAAAATTAGTGGTGAAAGGGGACAGCCCTGTCGGGTCCAATTCCTGATTGTGAAGGAGGTCGAAAGCAAACCATTGACCTTGGTCGCAGCCGAAGGTGACGTGTACAGAGAGCGTATCCACGTCAACATCCGGCCCGCGATATCCTGTTAGTGTTTCTTCTCACTCTTCCACATTGGTACACCAGCGAAACCGCTGGAGCCGCTTTGATATCCCCTGCTTACTTATGAGATGACAAGCTTTACCACATATCAATGGACAGTCAGGCGGGACTTGTGGATGCGATGTAACTTTTTGGCCGCGCCCCCTCTCTCGTTGATTGGCTGCCCGGCACCAAGCCTCTGTCAGTCTGAGGACTCGCTAGGTATTTAATAGTGGGGAGATCGCGCGCACGGCCATACCAGTGCCGGTGCTGCCGCGCTTTCCCACGTGCAGTGAACGCTGACCTGCAGACTTACTGCCACTATTATATATGTTGCTACTACTCCTGAGGAAGAGACTTGTTACAAAGTCTCAGAAACGCGTAGAGTAGGGCTAGTATACATCAGGCAGGATCAGCCAGAACGTGGCTTACACATATAGTTTGAGGGGGGCAAGTTCAGGGAGACCTTCAGTACATAAGGCTCCCTCTATATACTAACCATCCCTGCTCAACACCACACCAGTAGTGTCATTATTTTGAGGGAATTGGACTGGGATATCCTGAGCAACCAAAAGGATCTCCCATTAAATGGTTATACTTATTATTCCCTCGTATTAGCGTGCTGGTCAACCAATGGTGCAAACATAGTTTTGTCTGAGCTACAATATGAATATTTGTCTGGTATAGATATACAAATGTAACTATTTACCAGCAGTAGCTTCTAGACAAAACAATCCATTCCTACCAGCGCATGTTGAATAGTATAGAGCATGTTGTTCGTCAGCTTTTTTACCTTACACTAAAAAACCCTCTTGGTTCCTTTTAATAAACAGTATTCAATAAAGTTTATTATTTTAATTTTAAGCCGTTATTACACTTCCAGTTAGCTCATTTTTTTACAGCACAGAAACCTGACATTTTAACAGGGGTGTGTAGACTTTCTATATCCACTGTATTATCCCACTCTTCAAGTTGCCAAGCCTTATGTGCCGGAGAACGTGTATTATGAAATCGTGTTTTAACCCCTTAAGGACTCCTAAAGGACTTGGCCATTTTTTGCAAATCTGACCACTGTCACTTTATGTGGTGATAACTTTAAAACGCTTTTTCTTATCCAGGCCATTCTGAGATTGTTTTTTCGTCACATATTGTACTTCATGACACTGGTAAAATTAAGTCGAAAAATTTCATTTTTATTTATAAAAAAATATCAAATTTACAAAAAATTTGGAAAAATTAGCAATTTTCCAAGTTTCAATTTCTCTACTTCTATAATACATAGTAATACCGCCCAAAAAAGTTATTGATTTACATTCCCCATATGTCTACTTCATGTATCGATCATTTTGGGAATGCCATTTTATTTTTTGGGGACGTTACAAGGCTTAGAAGTTTAGAAGCAAATCTTGAAATTTTTCAGAAATTTTCAAAAACCTACTTTTTAGGGACCGGTTCAGGTCTGAAGTCACTTTGTGAGGCTTACATAATAGAAACCATCCAAAAATGACCCCATTCTAGAAACTACACCCCTCGAGGTATTCAAAACTGATTTTACAAACGTTATTAACCCTTTAGGTTTTCCACAAGAGTTAATGGCAAATGGAGATAAAATTTCAGAATTTCGATTTTTTGGAAAATTTTCCGTTTGAATCCATTTTTTCCAGTAACAAAGCAAGGGTTAACAGCCAAACAAAACTCAATTTTTATTGCCCCGATTCTGTAGTTTTCAGAAACACCCCATATGTGGGCGTAAACTGCTGTATGGCCAAACGGCAGGGCACAGAAGTAAGGGAACGCCATATGGTTTTTTGAAGGCGGATTTTGCTGGACTGGATTTTTGACACCATGTCCCATTTGAAGCCCCCAGATGCACCCCTAGAGTAGAATCTCCAAAAAAGTTACTCCATCTAAGAAACTACACCCCTCAAGGTATTCAAAACTGATTTTACAAACTTTGTTAACCCTTTAGGTGTTCCACAAGAGTTATTGGCAAATGGAGATGACATTTCGGAATTTCTATTTTTTGTTACCTTGCCTCAAAAAAGTGTAATATAGAGCAACCAAAAATCATATTTACCCTAAAATAATACAAACAAAACTGCCACCTTATCCCGTACTTTCCAAAATGGGGTCACTTTTTTGGAGTTTCTACTGTAGGGGTGCATCAGGGGGGCTTCAAATGGGACATGGTGTCAAATAACCAGTCCAGCAAAATCTGCCTTCCAAAAACCATATGGCGTTCCCTTCCTTCTACGCCCTGCCGTTTGGCCATACAGCAGTTTACGACCACATATGGGGTGTTTCTGCAAACTAGAGAATCGGGGCAATATATATTGAGTTTTGTTTTCGGACCGTTTTTACATCGTTGTACTGACAGGTTAGATTGTGTGCTATTTCTATAGAGCAGGTTGCTACGGACGTGGCAATACCAAATATGGCTACTTTTTGGGGGGTTTTGTTTCAGTTTTACATAATACAGCATTTTTGAAAAAAATGATTTTTTTAGTGTCTTCACATTCTGAAAGCCATATATTTTTTTTATTTTTTGGGCGACTGTCTTATGTAGGGGCTCATTTTTTGCGGGATGAGATGGCAGTTTGATTGGAACTATCTTGGGGTGCATATGACATTTTGGTCGCCTGCTATTACACTTTTTGTGATGTAAGGTGACAAAAATGGCTCTTGACACCGTATTTTTTATATTTTTTTGCAAATATATTTTTTTGTTGTGTTCACCTGAGGGTTTTGGTCATGTGTTATTTTTATAGAGCAGGTTGCGACGGACGCGCTGATACCAAATATGTATACTTATAATATTATCATTTTTTAAAACAAAACAAATCATGTTTTAGTGTCTCCATAGTCTGAGAGCCCTATTTTTTTTTGGGGGGGGGATGATTGTCCTATCTGGGGTATCATTTTTTGCGGGATGAGATGACGGTTTGATTGGCACTATTTTTGGGTGCATATAACTTTTTGATCGCTTGCTATTACAGTTTTTGAGATGTGAGGTGACAAAAATGTTTTTTTTTTTACATTGTTTTTATTTTATTTTTTTAACAGTATTTACCTGAGGGGTTAGATAATGTGATATTTTTATAGAGCAGGTTTTTATGGATGCGGCGATACATAATATGTATACTTTTTATTTATTTATTTTACTTTAACACAATAATAGCATTTTAGAAAAAAAAAATTATGTTTTAGTGTCTCCATAGTCTGAGAGCCATATTTTATTATTTTTTTGGGCGATTGTCCTATATAAGGACTCATTTTTTGCGGGATGAGATGGCGGTTTTGATCACTTGGTATTACACTTTTTGTGATGCAAGGTGACAAAAAATGGCTTTTTTACACCATTTTTTTGTTGTTTCTTTTACAGTATTTGCATGAGGGGTTAGGTCACATGATATTTTTATAGAGGAGATTTTTACGGACGCAGCGATACCTAATATGTGTAATTTATTTGTTTTTTTTAATTTTTATTCAGTGATATGTATTTTTCTTATTTTACGGACCGCGGTATAGAAGGGGTTAAACTGCTGACATCTGCAGCACAGATGTCAGCAGTTTATAGCAGGGGGTCAGCAATGTGCTGACCCCCTGCTATACCCACTAGACACCAGGGAAATCGATTGAAAGGAGGCGGGCGGGGAATCGCAATTGCGATCCCGCCTGCCGCACCGCCCGCCTCCCGCGCCGCCCACCTGCAGCACCGCCTGCAATCGACCCCCCCCCCGCACCGCCCGGGGGGACACTAAGATGGCGGGGTGCAGGGGGGGGTTAAAATTTACACATTGGGGCAGATTTTAGTCTCTGATCCCCGCGGTCACATGCTGTTAAGCATAAGCATCCTATATGATTGCTTCACCTATAGATATCTCTCCCAAATTCCCAAATCTGTTTCTTTCCCTAGGCTTCCAGCTAGAAGCTTCTGGAGAATAACAGTTCCACTTTGTCAGAGAGAGAGAGAGAGAGAGAAGGAGAAGATAAAAGAGAATTATATGGCTACAGCGTGAGAATCTTGGGTTAAGCTGTTAAGCATAAGCATCCTATATGATTGTTTCACCTATAGATATCTCTCCCAAATTCCCAAATCTGTTTCTTTCCCCAGGCTTCCAGCTAGAAGCTTCTGGAGAATAACAGTTCCACTTTGTCAGAGAGAGAGAGAGAGAGAGAGAGAAGGAGAAGATAAAAGAGAATTATATGGCTACAGCGTGAGAGTCAGCAATGCAACTTGCATAAAGCATTACATACTTTGATACCGCAATGGGGAAACAAGTTAAGGCACCCGTTATACCCCAGCTTTGTGGATTCAAAGCCGGCAACATTTTTAGTCAGCAATGTGATCTGCACAAGTTCAGATGCCCTGCACACTTTTTCTTATTTCCTGTGAGGTTATGTCCATGGGCATGTTAAAGCAGCAACAGGGGCAGTGATAGGGAGTGTCTATGTAACTAGCTGAGTGGGAGTAGCTATAAACTAGATTGTCATTGTTTGGGGTGGGGTTGGAGCTATAGTGGAAAAAGGAGAAGGGCCTCATGGGTTTGGTTGGATACAGGAAGTGTTACATACAGGATGTAAAAAAACTAGAGTGATTTGTTTCCACAGTGAAACTGGGTCAGGAGTGTCCAATTAAAATATAAAAAGTATGCAAAACATGGGGGAGGCAACCACATGAGTATATCTGTTAAAATCTATAGTAATCCCGGACCCTTTAGAGTCCTATTCTTTAGTATTGTTCCCTGATTTATAAATGAGTCAATAGCTTATAATAGAGGCATATATTTTATAAATTGATATACTTTAAGATACACACATGGTTTATGTAATTTAATAAAGTAGTTTTAAAATATAATTCAAATACAGTGTAAATAATAATAATGAAAGTAGACTTTTTTCAGATCCTTCGTTTTTCTTTACTATTTCTCTAGTTTTTTTATGTATTAAAAAATAAAAAATATAAGAAAAATGATGCTACCATATAGTTGACTCTCACAATTAGTGTTAACCTTTATTTATTACCTCCTCTTAGTCTTATTACTAATTCATCAGAGGCATCACAGCCTGAGGCTAATCAAAATGCAGAGCTGAGGTTAGACGCGCTTGCAGTGCGATGCTCAGATTTGCAAGTTAAATGCCCTTAATGGGAATCAAATCACATTTACATTTTTTAAGCAGAAGAGTTGCTGTTGGTTTTGCTACTGGGATAACTTGGTAAATCTACAGAAAACATTTAAATTTTTCACAGTGGGATAGCTGCAGTTTAAACCCTTCTAGAATATATATATTTTTTTAAGTCTCTGACAAATTAGCTTGCAGTGTTAATTAGTACAGCAAGTGTATAAGTCCCATTTGTGGATTGCTAAATTGGCATCTCAGTCGGAAGAGAAGATGTATGATTTTATCATTTTACAAAAGAACAGGGACCAACTGAGCTACATCATCTGTTTGGAGGCAAAGGTCTTCTTCTATGAGGATTGTGTTTTCTCCAAGTGTTCTTGTTTTGCCTAAAATTAGGAAAAAAAACAAAACCAGGATGAGACTGTTACAGCTCAGAACATTTTTATAGATACTTTTTTTCATGTAAAAGCTACATATTGTGAGCATACCACAACTGTGTTTTATATATGAAAAATGTACTTTGGGTAATTGTCTTTCTATGAAATTTCTGTACTGTTTTAGTTTTATTGGGTTTCATTGGATATATGGATTGACGTGTGGGAAGAAATGCTGTATAGAGTGCTGTATTATATCTTAGGTTAGGAGTAGTACAGTATCAGAGGCATCACCAATTCTTGAGCTGAACACAATAGAAGCAGATCTGGCCCTGCCTCATAGCAGTCCAAATACTGACGATTCTTATACAAGTCATCAACAGGAAGACTCTCTTGAGTATCTTCCATAGCTCTTGGGGTTTTGCTGCCTCTTATAAGGAAAAAAAAGACGCCCCACTTGGAGGGGCAGTGAAGACAGATATAATGCAAGCAGCATGCTTTTCTGGTGCAGAAAGAAGCAGCAGCAAGAGGAATGCTGTGACTGCTGGGTTCAAGGCACAGTATCAGACTTCAAAGTGACCTCAACATCATCCTACTGTGACAGAGGAGGAGTAAGCTATCTAGTCCACAATCTCACTCTCTTTGCCCTCAATGATAATGTGATGCCTATTGGAAGCCATGGAGAACTGTGATCTACTACTACTACTACTACTACTACTACTACTACTACTACTACCACCAATACTACCACCAATACTACCACTACTACCACTACCACTACTACCACTACTACCACTACTACCACTACTACCACTACTACTACTACTACTACTACCACCACTACTACTATCACCACTACTACTACCACTACTACTACCACTACCACTATCCACATTCTGATTCTGGGGTGATGAGGCATGGGTCTTTCAGTTTCCACTTTTCTGTTTTCTAGACATTGTATTAAGAGGTCTACAAATAAAAGGTCATGGGTTTCCTATAAATGAAAATCACAAGTTTGGTACACAGATTATTGAACAGTACTACCAAAGTGTTTTTTCTGAAATGGAAATGAAGAGGCACAATTAAATGTCCCTCCCCTTCTACAAACACACTGCACATTGGTATTGACAGTTTGCTTTCATAATAATGCAGTTTTGCAACAAAATATGTTTGAACCACACAATATATTGCAGTCTCAGAATGTGTTTACTAGCAAGGTTATAAGAGTGCAATTTTTGCTGTAAAATGTCTTTGAACTACAATGTCAGATGCAGTAATGCATTTTTTAATACAATGTAATTTTTGCAGTAGATTGTATTTGAATTATCCATTCACTAACATAGTGTCAGCACAGTGGGCAGCAAAACACACACACAGTGAGCCCTGCCTGAACCAAACATGCTTTCCCTGCCTACTTGCAGTGCAAGCATTAAGTCGCAAGTCTGCCACTGGTCAACATTCCCTGTACTGCTAAAGTGCAAGAGAGACAGAGACAGAATGCAACCACACAAAGAAGTTTCGTATGGAATATAGTCAAAAGCCGGGAGGACAATATGGTATAAAATCGGAGGATGGAGGGTAGTTAAAATACCCAAGCCAAAGTCAGAACCAGATGGGTATCACGGTACAGAATCACAAGACAGAGGGAGGTCAAAAGTCAAGCTGAGGTCAATATAACAAGAAACCCAAATATGCACAAACAGAACTGGGAGTACAGCAAGGGAAATAAAATTATAGCTGGCAAGGGTGTATTGCCAGCAGGGGATTTAAATAGAGCACCGAGTCTCTGGATCAGAACCTGATAGGTCCAGGGACTCGGCACCCATTGGACCCAAACACCAGTATTCACAGATAGGCAGGCTGAGCCATCACTCAGCTTGTGTCCAGAACACATTGATATTTTACTGTGCAAGCCTTCTACAAGATCATTAATAAATATATTGAAGAGAATAGGGCCCAATACTGACCCCTGAGGTACCCCACTAGTGACAGTGACCCAATCTGAGTGTGTACCGTTAATAACCACCCTCTGTTTTCTGTCACTCAGCCAGTTACTTACCCACATACAGACATTTTCTCTCAGTCCGAGCATCCTCATTTTATATACCAACCTTTTATGTGGTACAGTGTCAAATGCTTTGGAGAAGTCCAGATATATGACAGACATCCACTGATTCACCCCGGTCAAGTCTAGAACTTACCTCCTCATAGAAGCTGATTAAATTAGTTTGACATGACCGATCCCTCATGAAGCCATGCTGATATGGTGTAATTTGCTTATTTTCATTGAGATACTCCAAGATAGCATCTCTTACAAAACCTTCAAACAGTTTACCCACAACAGATGTTAAACTTACCGGCCTAAAATTTCCAGGCTCTGTTTTTGGACCCTTTTTGAATATTGGCACCACATTTGCTATACGCCAGTCTGGTGGAACATTCCCTGTCAGTATGGAGTCTGTGAATATCAAAAATAAGGGTCTGGCTAGGACATCACTTAATTCCCTTAGGATACGGGGGTGTATGCCATCCGGTCCTGGCGATTTGTCTATTTTAACCTTTTTAAGTCGCTGCTGTACTTCTTCCTGGGTCAGACAGGGCACTTTTAAGGGGGAATTTACTTTTACATTTTGCATTTCATCTGACAGTTTATTTTCCTCAGTGAAAACAGTGGAGAAGAAAATATTTAATAGCTTAGCTTTATCCTCGTCGCTTTCTGCAACTCCCCCCTCATTGCTATGTAGAGGGCCGACTCCTTCAGATTTATATTTTTTACCATTTATATAATTGAAAAACATTTTAGGGTTAGTTTTGCTCTCTTTGGCAATTAATCTCTTGGTCTCTAGTTTGGCAGTTTTTATTCGTTTTTTACATATTCTATTTTTTTCCTTATAGTTTATCAGAGCTTCCTGGCTCCCCTCCTGTTTTAGTGATTTATATGTTTTTTGTTTGTCATTTATTGCTTTTTTTACGGTTCTATTTATCCACATTGGTTTCTTCTTATTTCTTAGCCTTTTATTTCTATAAGGTATGCATCGATCACAATTAGATGTTACGATGCTTTGGTGGTGAAGGTGTTACGCTGAGTGGATGAGGAGGCGGTAGAGGAGGAGGGAGCCGAGTAGGAGGAGGAGGTAACAGGATACAAAGAGAAATGCCCAGCAATCCTCGGGGGCGGAAGGACATTCGCAAAAATGCTATCCGCCTTTGGGCCAGCCGCTACATTTACCGACTGTGTTGTTGGTAATGTGGACGTTGCCACAGATAGCGTTGCGCAGTGCACACTTGATTTTGTCCGCCACAAAAACTGCCAAACAGGTGCCACTGTCACTCACTTGGGCTCAAGTTTAGAATGTTTATTTATTATTTTTCTGCATTTTATTTTAAGTAATTTCCCTATTCACATATGTTTGCAGGGCATGTACCTACATTTTGCTACCTTTTGAAGCCCTCTAGCCCTTTCCAGGGCTATTTTACAGCCAATTAAGTGCCCAAAAGTTCGGGTCCCCATTGACTTCAATGGGGTTCGGGTTCGGGGTGAAGTTCGGGTCGAGTTCTGATCCCGAACCCGAACATTTTCGGGAAGTTCGGCCGAACTTCTCGAACCCGAACATCCAGGTGTTCGCTTAACTCTAGTCATGAAGGGTGAACACCTAGTAATCTGTGTTATCTGAAATGCTTATAATGCGAGGGTCGCAGGAAAGGCAGCCTAACATGAAGCCAGCCATGTGTGCCAGAGTACCAACAGGCGAAATGTCGATGTCAACATCAGGATGACTCTCCATCCCCTCATCCTACTTCTCCTCTTATTATTATTATTATTATTATTTATTTTTAGAGCGCCATTCATTCCATAGCGCTGTACATATCATAAGCGGTGCACATACATAATACAGGCAATTGCCTTAAGCATGAACGAGACAATTTACAGACTGGTACAGAAGGATAGAGGGCCCTGCCCGTGAGGGCTTACAATCTACATGGTATGGGGGATGGAGACAGTAGGCGAGGGTGAAGCTGGTCAGGCGGTATAGAGGCAGCAGTGTCACTGGTCGTAGGCTTGTCTGAAGAGGTGGGTTTTCAGGTTGCTTTTGAAGGATTCCACTGTAGGTGAGAGTCTGATATGTTGGGGTAGCGAGTTACAGAGTATAGGGGATGCACAGTAGAAATCCTGGAGGCGAGTGTGGGAAGAGGTGATAAGAGGAGAGGAGAGAAGGAGGTCCTGTGAGGATCGAAGATTGCGTGTGGGGATGTATCGGGAAAGTAGCTCAGAGATGTAGGGAGGGGACCGGTTGTGGACGGCCTTGTATGTGTTGGTTAGTATTTTAAACTGAATTCGCTGGGCAATGGGGAGCCAGTGCAGGGACTGGCAGAGGGGAGATGCAGAGGAGTAACGGGGGGAGAGATGGATTAGTCGGGCAGCAGAGTTGAGGATAGATTGTAGGGGTGCGAGAGAGCTAGATGGAAGGCCACAGAGGAGAATGTTGCAGTAGTCTAGGCGGGAGATGATGAGGGAATGTACCAGCATTTTTGCCGATTCAAAGTTGAGGAAAGGGCGGATGCGGGAGATGTTTTTGAGTTGGAAGCGGCAGGTGGTGGAAAGGGCTTGGATGTGTGGTCGGAAGGAGAGGGCAGAATCCAAGGTCACTCCAAGGCAGCAGACTTGGTTGACCGGGGAGAGTGTGCAGTCATTGATTGTGATAGATAGGTCTGTTGGGGGGAGTGAGCAAGATGGGGGAAAGATGATGAATTCTGTTTCATCCATATTAAGTTTTAGAAAGCGAGAGGAGAAGAAGGAGGATATGAGAGATAGGCATTGTGGGATTCTGGATAGTAAGTTGGTGATGTCTGGACCAGAGAGGTAGATTTGTGTGTCATCAGCATATAAGTGATACTTAAAGCCATGGGACTCTATAAGCTGTCCCAGGCCGAAGGTGTAGATAGAGAAGAGCAGGGGTCCTAGGACGGAGCCTTGCGGGACACCAACAGAGAGGAAGTGAGGCGAGGAGGTGGTGTGAGAGTGGGAGACGCTAAATGTCCTGTCTGTGAGGTATGATGTGATCCAAGAGAGGGCCAGGTCAGTGATGCCAAGAAATTAGAGAGTTTGCAACAGAAGGGAGTGGTCGACAGTGTCAAAGGCAGAGGACAAGTCAAGGAGAAGGAGGACAGAGTAATGTTTTTTGGTTTTGGCAAGTAGTAGGTCATTGGTGACTTTGGTGAGGGCAGTCTCGGTTGAGTGATGGGGTCGGAAGCCAGATTGTAGCCGGTCAAAGAGGGAGCAGGAGGAGAGGTGAGAGGACAGTTCAGAATGGACATGTTGCTCAAGTAGCTTTTTGGCATATGGAAGAAGTGATATGGGGCGATAACTGGACAAAGAAGATGGGTCAAGTGAAGGCTTTTTGAGGATGGGTGTAATGGTAGCATGTTTAAAAGCAGAGGGGAAGAGACCAGAGGTTAGTGATAGGTTGAAGAGATGAGTTAGGGCTGGGATAAACACTGTGGTGAGGTTAGGGATGAGGTGGGATGGGATTGGGTCAAGAGCACAGGTGGTGAGATGGGATTTGGAGAGTAGAGTGGAGAGTTTTTCTTCTGTAATAGCGGAGAAGCTGGTTTTGGGAGAAGAGGACGGAGCAGCTGTGTGGAGGGTCTGTGGAGACTGTGTGTTGAAGCTTTCTCTGATGTTGACTATCTTTTGTTTGAAGAATGTGGCGAACTCCTCAGCTGAGATGAGAGGAGAGGGTGGGGGCGCTGGTGGACGAAGAAGAGAATTAAAGGTGTTAAAAAGTTGTTTTGGGTTGTGGGATAGGGAAGATATGAGAGATGAGAAGTAGGCCTGTTTTGCATCAGCAAGTGAGGATTTGAAAATAAGGAGGAATTGCTTGTATGCGGTGAATTCATCTTTAGAATGGGATTTCTTCCATCGCCGCTCTGCAGCCCTGGAAGCTTGTCTGAGATTTTTGGTCAGGTCGGTATGCCAGGGTTGTCTGTTGACTTTTCTGGTTTTGTTGTATGTAAGTGGGGCAATAGTGTCCAGAGTTGCACTTATTGTGGTGTTATATAGGGTGGTGGCAGTATCTGGGTCTTGGAGGGAAAAAATTGAAGAGAGCGGCAGAAGAGAGTCGGAGAGCAAGCGAAAGTCAAGATGTTTAAGGTT
Source organism: Bufotes viridis (assembly GCA_033119425.1). NCBI lineage: Eukaryota > Metazoa > Chordata > Amphibia > Anura > Bufonidae > Bufotes > Bufotes viridis. The sequence continues at coordinate 166,329,132 of CM065589.1, forward strand.
CCTGCGGGGGTGTGCTAGTGTATGGACAAGGGGCGCAGCAGCAGAGACGAGTGAAGAGAAGGTGAGTATGTTGTGGTCAGATAGGGGGAGAGGCGAATTAGAAAGGTTAGATAGGGAGCAGAGGCGGGTAAAGATAAGATCCAGAGTGTGACCATCTCTGTGTGTGGGAGCGGAAGACCACTGTGAGAGGCCGAAGGAGGAAGAGAGTGATAGGAGTTTTGAGGCGGCTGAGTGGCAGGTGTCAAAGGGGATGTTGAAGTCACCCATGATGATAGTGGGGATGTCAGCAGAAAGAAAGTGTAGGAGCCAGGTGTTAAAGTGGTCCAGAAAGATGGTGGCTGGGCCTGGGGGGCGGTAAATAACATCTCTTCTGCCCATCCACGCTGAACAGATGGAATTTAAGTTCCATGGGTACTACCCTCTGTAGCAGAGGCAACTGTCTCCAGCTACTCATCCTCCTCCTTTTTTTTACCCCATTTCCTCATCTGCCACATTCAGAGCGTTGTCCTTAATTGTGAGCAGAGATCGTTTGAGTAGACACAGCAGTGGGATGGTTACGTTGATAATAGCGTTATCACCACTAACCATCTGTGTGGATTCATCAAAGTTTTTAAACATCAATGCCCACATTTCGCTTGTGAATAGTGGCAGTTGATTGGAAAGGCGACAACCATGTTGCAGCTGGTATTCTACAACTGCCCTCTGCTGCTCACAAAGTCTGGCCAATATGTAGAACGTAGAGTTCCAGCGCGTGCTCACGTCACACAACAGTCGGTGAGCGGGAGGCCGCGTGCGCTGCTGCAGCATTGACAGACCGGCTGAAGCTGTGGATGACTTGCGGAAATGGGCACACACGCGGCGTGCCATCACTAGTAGCTCTGCCAAATTGGGGTTGGTTTTTATAAACCGCTGAACCACTAAGTTGAAGATGTGGGCTAGGCATGGGATGTTTGTCAGGTTGCCAAGCTCCAAAGCCGCCACCAAGTTATGGCTATTGTCAGACACAATCATGCCTGGTTGTAGGTTTTGAGGCCATAACCACAGCTTTGTCTGGTCCCTTATACCCTTCCAAAGCTCTGCGGCAGTGTGCGGTTTGTCCCCTAAGCAGATCAGCTTCAGCAAGGCCTGTTGACGCTTTCCCACAGCAGTGCCACACTGCTTCCAGCTAGCAACTGATGACTGACTGCTGCTGGAGGTGGAAGTGAAGGAGGAGTCTGCGAAGGAGGAGAAGTGGGGGTTGGAGCCAGTAACATAGCTGCTAGTGCAGACCCTGGTGGACGTAGAGCCCGCAATCCTGGGCGTGGGTAGCACCTGTGCCATCCCAATATATGACTCACTCCCGGCCTCCACAACATTCACCCAGTGTGTGGTCAGGTAAATGTAGCATCCCTGGCCACCAGCAATTGTCCATGTGTCCATGGTGTGGTGGACCTTCCCATCAAGTGTGTTGGTCAGGGCACGGGTGATGTTCTGGGACACATTCTGGTGTAAGGTGGGCACGACACACCGTGAAAAAAAGTGTCAGCTGGGGACTGCGTACCGAGGGGTGTCCGCCGACATCAGGCTGCGAAAGGCCTCAGTGTCTACAAGCCTAAATTGCAACATATTAAGGGCCAGTAATTTTGAAGGTTGCGCATTAGGTGCTATGGCCTGTTGGTGGGTGGTTGGCTGGGTATTTGCGCTTGCGTTCAAATGCCTGTATTATCGACATTTGGACACTGCATTGGGACAGGGAAGTGGATGGTGTTGCTACATGGAAGTGGATGTTGTTACTGACAGTTCATGCAATGCTCCAGGTGCAGGGCGAGGAGCATCTGGACCTGTGTCTTCGACAAGGGATTGGCCAGCTGTGCGTAACGCAGGGGAAGAGGAGGAATGGTGTGACCTGCAGACCCAGGTTGTGGACCTAGGTGTTCGGCCCACTTATTAGGATGCTTGGATGCCATGTGGCGGATCATGCTGGTGGTGGTGAGGTTGCTAGTGTTGGTACGGCTCATTTTGGTACGCCACAGGTTGCAAACTACCACTCTTTTGTCATCTGCACTTTCCTCAAAAAAGCGCCATACTGCGGAACACCTACCCCTTGGCAAGGTAGATTTACGCATGGGGGTGCTCGATGTAACGGTTGTGGGCTTGTTTGGTGTAGGCCAACTTCTTCCTTTTGCAACCCCACTGCCTCTTCTAGACTGTTGCGGTGCTGCAGATCCCTTCCCTTCTGTACTGCTGTCCTCGCTCGGCATTTCACCTTCACATGTTGGGTCAGTGAACTCATCGTCCACCACCTCCTCTTCCACTTCCTCACTCTGCTCATCCTCCTGTCTTGACCTAGCCACAACCTCAGTGATTGACAACTGTGTCTCATCAACATCCACCTTGTGAACGAATGATTGCCGTTCACCACAGTCATCTTCTTGATACTGTGAAGGCTCAAGAGGTTGGGAAACAGGGCACAATATATTAGGTACCTCTTCAAGCGTGCTTGGTGAGAGAGCCAAACCAAGTACTGGCAATGAAAAGAGGTCATGTGAATATCCGAGTGTCGGATCACTTTTTTGGCCAGACTCAACATGGAGGGAGGAAGGAGAATCAGAGTGAGGATTCGGTTGACCAGACTCTTGGCCAGCTAGACTGGACTTCGTAGAAGAGAGGGTGGTGCTTAACCGACTGGAAGAATAATCTTCAGCAATCCAACCAACCACCTGTTCGCACTGATCTGACTTGGACAGTGTTGTACTGCTAAGTTGGACATGAAGCTGGGTAAGGTGGATTTTGGACACTATACTAGGCCCAGATTAATCGAAGTTGTAATATTGACAGTGTTTTTAGATGCAGTTCAGTATTGTATACAAAAACCAACAGATTTTGTACACTCTACTATGTCCAAATTAATGGAAGTTTTAATATACACACTGTTTTCAGAGGCAGTTCAGTATTGGATACAAAAACCAACAGATTTTTGACACTCTACTATGCCCAGATTAATGGAAGTTGTAATATGCACATTGTTTTCAGACGCAGTGCAGTATTGGATACAAAAACCAACATATTTTGGACATTCTACTATGCCCAGATTAATGGAAGTTTTAATATACACACTGTTTTAAGATGCTGTTCAGTATTGAATACAAAAACCAACAGATTACGGACACTATACTTGGCCCAGATTAATGGAAGTTGTAATATACACACTGTTTTCAGATGCAGTTCAGTATTGAATACAAAAACCAACAGATTTTGTACACTATAGTAGGCCCAGATTAATGGAAGTTGTAATATAGACAGTGTTTTTAGATGCAGTTCAGTATTGGATACAGAAAACAACAGATTTTGGACACTCTACTATGCCCAGATTAATGGAAGTTGTAATATATACAGTGTTTTTAGATGCAGTTCAGTATTGGATACAAAAACCAACAATATTTTGAACACTATACTAGGCCCAGTTTAATAGAAGTTTTAATATACACACTGTTTTCAGATGCTGTTCAGTACTGGATACAAAAACCAACAGATTTTGGACACTGCACTAGGCCCAGATTAATGGAAGTTGTAATATACACACTGTTTTCAGATACAGTTCAGTATTGGGTATAGAACACCACAGATTAGGCCCAGATTATTTAAATTTGTAATACTGGCAGTGTTTTCTGAGGCAGGACAGTATTGGTTATAAAACCCCACAGATTACGGACACTATATTAGGACCAGATTATTGGAATTTGTAATACTGACAGTGTTTTCTGAAGCAGGACAGTATTGGTTATAGAACACCACCGATTATGGACACTATATTATGCCCAGATTATTGGAATTTGTAATTAAGACAGTGTTTTATGACGTAGGCCAGTATTGGTTACAGAGAACACCACAGATTATGGACACTAGATGTGACCCAGATTATTAAAGAGTTAGTCTGCGGATGATGCACAGTATATATCACTAATAGTTATAAAATAAAATAAATATTTTGCTGCTGTCAAACACACACAGTAGCCCTTAAAAGAATCTTGGGTTCTTTGAAAAGCATTTGGTGTTAAATACAGCAAATTTCTCTCCCTGCACTCCCTGTCCCTTCCTTAGCATGGATGTCCTTGACACTGCTGTTAAATATATTGTTGATCTAAAACACACACACACGGTAGTCCTTAAAAGGACTTTTGGATCTTTGAAAAGCTTTCTCTAGCTAAAATCGCTGAAATTCACTCCCTGCTCTGTCTTTCCCTTCCTACCCGATGCTCTCCCTGTTTAAGTCTGAGCCAAACATGCGTCATCGGGTACTCGGATTAGTACCGCCATGTGCCGAGCATAGCAATGCTCGATCCAAACAGATGATTGGCCGAGCATGCACACTCTTTGCTAGTGATGATGTAATCTCGCGCCGCACAGAAAGAAAGATGGCGGCGGCCGGACCATCGTGAGCAAATGGAGGCGGTAAGTTTGATTTGATTTTTTTTTTATTGTTAATTTTACACTCAGATGCCACTATGTATGAACGCGGCATCTGAGGGGTACAGTTACGGGGGCGGCGCTATCGCAGCTCCCTGTCATTGTACCCGTTACTTACTAAAAAAAGCACTTCGTGACAAAGTAATTTGTCACGAAGCAAATCTTTTTATTAAATTCGCCGAATCAGCCGAATCGAACTTCTAAGAAATTCGCTCATTTCTATTTATGACCATACAAGGAGTATTGTCATTCTCGGCAAAAATTATGTAACAAAATTTGGTATGCTTTTTCTCCTGTTACCACTAATGAAAATTAAATATTTAAGACTACAAGTATTGATAATTGAAATGCAATTGTAATTTTTCATTTCATGTCCCACTTTAAAAAAAAACATCTATAAAACATCTGTTCGTACTATACCCGTATATGAATTCCTTGAAGGGTTTAGTTTCCAAAATGTGAAAACTTTTTGAGGTTTTTGAAGGGACCCTGCAAATATGACATAGCACCCGAAAACCAAAATCAAAATCTTTCCTCCAAAAGCCAAATGGTGCTCCTTCCCTTCTGATCCCTGCGGTGTGCCCATATGGCAGTTTAGGACCACATATGGAATGTTGCTATATTCAGGAAAAAATGTATAACAAATTGTAAGGTGCTTTTTCTCTTGTTACCCCTTGATAAAATTAAAAAAACTTGGACTAAAGCAAGATTTCATTGGAATAAAATGTAATTTCTAATTTTCAGTCAAGAGTCTCTAAATTCTATGAAACACTTGTGGGGTCAAAACATTCACTACATCCCTCAATAAATTCCTTGAGGGTTGCAGTTTCCAAAACAGGGACACTTTTTGAAGGTACCTTCTGTAGATGTACCTCAGAGTCTCGTCAAATTCGACATGACACCTAAAAACCATTCCAGCAAAATCTGCCCTCCAAAAACATTTGGTGCTCCTTCCCTTCTTAGCCCTACCATGTTCCCATGTAGCAGTTTGCAACAACATATGAGATGTTTCTGTAAAATGCTGAATCAGGTTAATAAATACACATATTACATTTTTTAATTTCACCTCCATGTTGCTTTAATTATTGCGAAACAACTAAGTGGTTAAAAAAGTTTCTAAAATCAGTTTTGAATAATTTGAGGGGATTTCGTTTCTAAAATGGGGTCATTTGCAGTTAGTTTCCATTATGCAAAGTAACTTCAGAATTTAAATGGTCCATTCAAAAATGACATTTACACAATGATGTAGATATATGGTGAAGGTTTATTAATAACCATGTTATGAGTAGGGATGAGCGAACTTGTGTTTTACAAGTTTCAGTTCGGGGTTCGGGTTTTATTACAATTCCGATATGGATTCCGTATTCACGGGCCATAACAGAATTCTATGATGGAATGCACCATGGAATGCCTTTAAGAGGCATTCCGTTTTGTATACCGTCATAATAGAAGTTTATGGGCCACATAACAGATCCGTCTGTTATGCTGTTATGCGGTTTCTGTTATGCAGGAGTTCTCTTATGCAAACCGTCATAGAATTCCGTTAGGGCCCGTGGTAACAGAATACATATCGGAATTGTAATAAAACCTAAACCCTCGCTCTTCCCTTGTTATGAGGTATCATTGTCATTGTTAAACCTCATCTGCCATTTTTCTGCCCAAGCCACCAACCTATCCAGATCCCTCTGTAGCAGAAAACTGTCCTCTTCAGTGTTAATTACTTTACACAGTTTAGTGTCATCTGCAAACATTTATATTTTACTGTGCCAGCCTTCTACAAGATCATTAATAAAAATATTGAAGAGAATAGGGCCCAATACTGACCCCTGAGGTACCCCACTATTGACAGTTGCCCAATCTGAGTGTGTACCATTAATAACTACCCTCTGTTTTCTTTTACTCAGCCAGTTACCCACATACAGACATTTTCTCCCAGTCCAAGCATTCTCATTTTATATACAGTACTAACTTTTTATGAGGTACAGTATCAAATGCTTTGGAGAAGTCCAGGATACATCCATTGATCCGCTGTCAAGTCTAGAACTTACCTCCTCATAGAAACTGATTAAATTCATTTGGCATGACTGATCCCTCATGAAGCCATGCTGATATGGCGTTATTTGCTTATTTTCATTGAGATACTCCAAGATAGCGTCTCTTAGAAACCCTTTGAACAGTTTACCAACAACAGATGTTAAACTTACCGGCCTATAATTTCCAGGCTCTGTTTTTGGACCCTTTTTGAATATTGGCACCACATTTGCTATGCGCCAATCCTGTGGAACATTCCCTGTCAGTATAGAGTCCGTAAATATCAGAAATAAAGGTCTGGCTATGACATCACTTAATTCCCTTAGGATACGGGGGTGTATGCCATCTGGTCCTGGCGATCTGGTCCTGGTGATTTGTTGTACTTCTTCCTGGGTCAGACAGGGCACTTTTAATGGGGAATTTACTTTTACATTCTGCATTTCATCTGACAGTTTATTTTCCTTAGTGAATATAGTGGAGAAAAAAATATTTAATAGTTTTGCTTTATCCTCGTCGCTCTCTGCAACACCCACCATTTGCATGAGTAAAAGCATAAAGTGACACATGTCAGATTTACAATATTAAACTCTGTCAGGAAAAGTAAATGTCTGGAAGCGGTTTATGTTGGGAAAATCCTTGCTTAGTGCCTAGGGTAAAGATGTCGCGAACATAAAATTTGCCTTTCGAGAACGGCGAACGCGAACTTCCGCAAATGTTCGCGAACTGGCAAACCCGGCGAACCGCCATAGACTTCCTTTGAGGGATATCTGGCTTTCATTGTGTTGTAGACCCATAACTAGGGCTCCACATCTATTTTGCATATTCCTGTTTCCCAGGGAGCTTTGCACTTCGGATTCCTGTGTTGAGACTCTTAAGTGAGGCTCCGTGGTGTTTTTTGTAGCTGGTCTCCCTGAGATCAGCTATTGTTGTGTTTGAGTAGCCACCGAGGCATTGCTCCCGGTTAGCCGGAATCCCACTCCGCACTGATGAGGGGCAACACCCTGAAACAGCTGCCTGTGGATGGAAAACTAGCTTAGGTTTTCCCCGTCACATCCTTAAAGCTTGTAAAAAAAAGCGGGATCTTGACATAGGGGCCACTTAATTTGGTGATCTCTGAAATGGAGACACCCCTTTGCTCGGTTTTCCTTCCTTTGAGGGATATCTGACTTTCATTGTGTTGTAGACCCATAACTGGGGCTCCACATCTATTTTGCATATTCCTGTTTCCCAGGGAGCTTTGCACTTCGGATTGCTGTGTTGAGACTCTTAAGTGAAGCTCCGCAGTGTTTTTTGTAGCTGGTCTCCCTGAGATCAGCTATTGTTGTGTTTGAATAGACTACAATAGACAGGCAAACTTTAAAACCCATAGGGACTCTTTCTGGCCACAATTGTGATGGAAAAGTTGTTTCAAGGGGACTAACACCTGGACTGTGGCATGCCGGAGGGGGATCCATGGCAAAACTCCCATGGAAAATTACGTAGTTGAAGCAGAGTCGTGTTTTAATCCATAAAGGGCATAAGTCACCTAACATTCCTAAATTGTTTGGAATAACGTGCTTTAAAACATCCAGTGTGTGTATACCATCAGGTATAATGTTGTATCGATCAGGTAGTGTAAGGGTTACGCCCGCTTCACAGTGACAGACCAAGCTCTCCGTTTAACGCACCGCAAACAACCACAAACAGTCCATTTGCACAACCGCAAACTCCCCATTTGCACAAGGTTGGATACCAAGCTAGCCATGTCCCGTTCCTTGTCCTCACTGACGTCATTGAAGGTCTCTTCCTCCACCCAGCCACGTACAACACCAAGGGTCCCCGAAATGTGACAACAAGCCCCCTGGCACGCCTGCTGTGGTTGGTTTTCCACCTCCTCAAAGCCACGTTCCTCCTCCAGGTTTGTCACCTCCGCAAAAGAACGCATGAGCCTACAGCCATTGTGCATGAGAGTTCTGTAACGTGGCCAAAAAATCCCAGCTCCGCAGAGGCTGTTCTCTTTTTCTTAAATTAAAAAAATCTGTTCTTATCAGTTTAATCTCTGTTTTGTCCCCTATCAGGGGCTGGTATATGGAATAGATTTTAGGAACCGGGAGATGGAAAAAGATGAGTAAGGTCCTCTTACTTCCAAGTTGCGCGTGCGCCGTGCAATGTACTGTGCCACGCTATATGAGTGGTGGGCAGTGGGCACAGTACAGTCTGTGGGCCTGCGGCTTCTAACACACGGGCAGGCCAGGCAACTGCAATATATATATATATATATATATATATATATATATAGAGAGAGAGAGAGAGAGAGAGAAAATAAATAAAAGCAGACTGATTTACCAGCCCTAAAAAGGGCTTTTTGGGGTGCTGTCAGGACGCTGTCCTTACAGCAGATTGCCCCTTTCACATGAGTGAGTTTTCCGCACGGGTGCAATGCATGACATGAACGCATAGCATCTGCATAGCATCCGCACTGAATCCTGACCCATTCATTTCAATGGGTCTGTGTACATGAGCGTTTTTTTTTAACACATCCCTTGTGCGTTGCGTGAAAATTGCAGCATGTTCTATATTCTGCATTTTTCACGCAGCCCCTGCCCCATAGAAGTGAATGGGGCTGCTTGAAAAACGCATTGCATCCACAAGTGCGGGTGCATTGCGTTTTTCACTGATGGTTGCTAGGAGATGTTGTTTGTAAACCTTCAGTTTTTTATCATGCGCGTGAAAAAGGCATCAAAACGCATTGCACCCGCGTGGAAAAAACTGAACGCAACCGCAGGCAAAGCTAAATGGCTTTGCCTGTGAAATCGCACAGTTTTCACTGAACGCATCCGCAACGCATCCGGACCTAAGGCCCCATTCACACATCTGCAATTTTTGTCCCCATCCATTCCGTAATTCTGCGGAATGGGTGCGGACCCATTCATTGTGAATGGGGCCAGACGTGATGCGTCTAAGAAAAGTCTGCCCAAAGGCCGAAACTCAGCTAGACTGGCATCTAGTCTATAATGGGAGATGAATGTCGATTCAGAGCTCCAGGAGGCAGCTTTGCAAATCATGTTGAGAGGCAGAAGATTCCTCTCGGCAAAAGAAATAGCCACAGCTCTAGTAGAGTGGGCCTTCACGAATCCGTTTACATAGCCGTATGGGGTTTTTTGTACTTTCTAATGGCACCATTTATTGTTGCATACAATGTAGTAGAAAGCTGGACAAAAAAATTTCAAATGGGGTGCAACTGGGAAAAACGGTGTCCAGATTGTGGAAACAAAGGATTCCTTAATAGCCTCCTCAATCCACCGACTGATGGAAGGTTTGGATGCCTTATAGCCTTTAAACTTACCGGCAACAGGATTAGCAGATTCTCATCTTTCCTGAACTCCTTGATCTATCCACATAGATCCGGAGACATCTCGACGTCCAGAGGATGTCTAGCAGGTTCCTAGGAGGAGGTGGTAGATGTCGACAGAACCGGGAGGAATCTCACCTGGTTGATGTTCTGGAAGGAAGGAACTTTAGGCCTACAATACGGGAGGAATCTAAGAAGGTCCCGGTCATGTAAGAATAGGGCTCATGTGCTGAGAGAGCTTGAAGCTCAGAGACCCTCTTGGCCAAAGTCACTGCAAGGAGAAACACAAACTTCCAAGTGACGAACTTGATGTCCACTTCCTCTAACGGTTCAAAGGGGGGAGATGCTAACCCCCTGAGAACTACTGAAAAACCCATTGAAGAAAGGGGTCTCAGTACTGTAGGCTTTTATCTTTCAGCTCCTTTAAGGAGCCGTTTGATCAGCGGGTCCTGAGAAAAAAGCCTGTTTAAGGCAAGCTGAGATGGCTGAAACTTGAACCTTCAGAGTAGTAGCCTCTATCAAGGCCGTCTTGCAGGAACTGATGGATAGCGGAGAGGGGCGGATCTGCAGACGCCACCTCAGTTGAGGTACAACAGGATGAGAGTAGGCTCTCTTGGTAGAGTCCGCTCTAGAATGAGACAGCGTTCTCAGGACCGACTCTAAAAAGCCCTTCTATTCTGGGAAGGGACTGATCAACCTCCAGGCTGTCAGGTTGAATCTGTGCAGATCTGAGCAGAGGTGAGTGTCCCACGACACCAGGGTCTGCTGTGGGGGGAGCCTCCAATATTGTCCTCGACTCAACTGGGTGAGCTAGGTAAACCAGGATCTCTTCGGCCAAAACAGTATGATGGCTATCACTGAGGCCTGATCCTGACGGATTTTCATCAATACCCTCGGTATCATGGAAAAGGGAGGGAAGATGTAAGCCAGCCTGAACCTCCAGGATATTGACAGAGCGTCTAACGCCAGGGGGTTGTCCTCCCTGTAGAGGGAGCAGAACCTCTCCACCTTGGCATTGAACCTTGTTGCCATGAGATCCACCTCTGGCATACCCACTTGAGGACTATCTGCTTAATTCTCCGGATGTAAAGACCACTCCACCGACGGAAGACCGCGGCTCAGCCGCTATCATATTGAGGGAGCCTTGGATGTGGATTGCAGATAAGTGGGAAGGTACAACTCTGCCTAATCCAGAATCACCCGATCTCTGACAAGAGGGGAAGTGATCTCGTGCCTCCCTGCTGGTTGATGTGAAGTACCGCAGTCACATTGTCTGACTGGACTTTCACCGCTTGCCCCTGATCTGAGGGGCTAAGTGAAGGAGGGCTAGCCGGATAGCTTGAATCTCGCAGAGATTGGATGAAAAAAGCCACTCCTGAGGAAACCAGGTCCCGTGAACTGGAGAGTCGTCTAGGTGAGCGTCCCAGCCTACTTAGGACGCATCCGTAGTCAATATGACCCAGACTAGCTGGGTCATAGACTTCCGTCTAAAAGATGGCACCACCATCTGAGGGAATACAGAGTTTGCCAAGTCAGGGAGCACAGGGAGTTTAGCCCAGCAGGGCTGCCATTCCATTAGGAGAGGACCTCCGACTGTTTAGAGGGCGGAGGTGCCATAGAGCCCAAGGGACTGCTTCCGCAGACGCTGACATGAGCCCCAACATCTTCATGAGAGTCCGGATTGGAACTCGCCGGGAAAGGAACTTGCCGTGTTCTGAACCCGGAATCTTCTTTCTGGAATCAACTGGAGCGACATCCCAGTGGAGTCGATTATGAAGCCTAGATATCTTACCGAAGTCGACGGGCTCACGTTCGACTTCTACCAGCTGATGATCCAACCTAGGTGGAACAGAAAGGAGATTATTACCTGAAGACGTTGGGTTAGGACCGCTAAAGCAGAGGCTTTCAAAGCCAGTCGTCCAGATAAGGAATGATGGTCAGTCCTTGAAGCCTCAAAGCCGCCACCACAGAACCACCACCTTGGTAAAGTGTGAGGGGCAGAAGAAATGCCAAAGGGAAGGGCAACAAACAGAAAATGCCTGACGACACCGGACACCTGGACCGTGATCCTGATATACTTCCTGGAACCAGGATGGATCAGGATGTGCAGATATGCATTATTGAGGTCCAGGGTTGCCATCACGTCTCCAGGATTGACGACGTGAACTACTGACCTGATGGTTTCTACACGAAACTTCACCTTCCTTATAAATCGATTGAAATATCTCAGATCGATAATCATCCGGAGATCTCCTGAAACCTTGGGAACCAGAAAAACTGGTGAATAGATCCCTAGGCCCCATTCTCCTGCCGGAACCTCCTCCAGAGCCCCTTTGCAAATGTAGTCCTGAATGTAGGCCTCTAGGATCGCCTCCTTGGCAGCTTGTAGAAGGTTGATCTTGACAAACCTGTTCAGAGGAATAGAGGTGAGGTTGACTAAATAACCGTTGTAAATGATATTCAGGACCCAGGGATCCAAGATCTCTTGGATCTATCCTTCTCAGAAGTGGGAGAGACAACTCCCGACGGGTACATGAAGCTTAGGAATGGAGAAGCTTATTGGCAGGACGGCAGGAGTAATAGGAATTAACCAAGAGCCTCGCAGAGGCCGGTAGTCAGGAGGTGGATTTTCCATCTTGGCTCCTCCACGAGAGCACCTCAGACCCTTTAGCTGTGCTCTCCAGCCACTACAAGAGCTTGTTTGCTGGCCAGACCCCAGGGCTATGTTATATATAGGCCCCTGACACTATTTGATAGTATTGTTACAGGGTGCCAAAGGCGCACTTGGTCTCCCATGAGCCACAGACCTGCTGCTTAGCTTCAAGAGCAAGGATCTGTGCTTGGCCTCGTTCCCAGGACTTGCTTTGCTAGCGTGGAACTTCTTCGCTAGCTTCACTGGAGCTGTGCGGTATCGCACAAGAAGTCCGTAGCCAGGTTGATGGTCTTGAAAGCAGCCAGTATGACGTCCTGGAAAAACCTCTGGTTCACATCAACTTGAATTTGATCCATACGAGATCGGAGGAACGTAGAGACTTCAAAGCCGCTATGGCTATGGCTGTGGAAGCGGAAGCCGCAGCTGCCGTAACACCCCGTCTTAGTGTGCACTCTGCAAGGGGTCCTGCAGCTAGACCCATCGTCTGCAGGAACCAGAGTGCGCTTGGACAACTTGGCGATAGCCATGTCCACCTTGGGAATGGATCCCCACGAATCCACCAAGGGTTAAGCCATCAGAAACATGGATTTAAACTTCTTTGTTAAAACCGGACCTTTTCCAGGTTTTTTCCACTCTATATCATGACAGAGAGGAGGGTCTCATCCGCTTTAAAGACACGAGGTGCCCGAGCGGGAACGGAGGCTCCCCACAGTCAACATCATGGTCCCCCGACCTGATGGACTTAAGCAACTTCTGTGTTTTTCCAGGGAGAAAACACAACGTCAGCTCCTCCTCGTCCGAGGAGGAAGAAACTAAGGAGACCAAGAAGGTCTCTCTACTGGGACAGAGGTCTCCATAGGGGCCTGGGCACAAATAGGAAGCCTTTCCATCCAGCAGGCCTATGACTCCTTTAACAAAGCCATTGATACATATCCTGCAACGTAGGTTCACTAGAGGGCAGAACCCTCTAACGGCAGCTGTAACACCTGGTGTAGGTTAAGACAACATACCCAGGGATTCCCAACCGGTCTCCCAAGCTGGTCTTAGCCCAGCCTTAAGCTGTTTAGCTTCTGCGGTCTCACGAGTGCAGGTATGATCAGCTTACAATAACCGTTGACTGCTGCAATGGTAGCAGGATAGATGCTTCCTCTTGGATCCACTCTCCTGCCTTCCGAATCCCGCGGCATCACTGCGGGAAAAAACAAACAAAGGGACAAATAAAACATTTGTACACCACTTATCTACACAGGAAAGGTAGAAAAACAGACCGGAGGCAGCTGAGGAAAAAACACCACAAGAGGAACAACACCAATTTTAGGACTCTGGGATCTAGCTGAAAAAGCATATGTAGCCAGAGACTGAACTGGAGCACACAGCCTCCCAAAATAGGGAAAGGGAGGGATAGCCAATCCACCCCTCCCCAGCAAATCCTCCACAGGAAGATGCATAAAAAATCGCATCTATGAAAAATCGTGCCCGTGAAAAAATCACGGCAGGATTACCCGGAGGTGATGCAAAAGGAGAGTCCCCGCATCACCTCCGGAAGATGGCGGCGCACAGGACCGGGAATCCTGGCCAAGGACGCCGCCAAAATACCCCAGCCAGGCGCAACTGCACGGGGCCGGCAGCAATAAGCTGCCGGCCAAACTGACAAGGTAGGAAAAAATAGCGAAAAGAAGGCTCCCCGCACTTTCCATAAGAAAGGGGGGAACAAAACCGCCTAGTCCACCTGTCCAGGAGGACAGAAAAAAACACAGTGGGCTGGGGGTTGACTTCCTCCTTTTAAGGAGATACTTAATTGTTAAATTGAGTTATTAGTCTTGGGCTCATTAAACATTCCGCCGGTCCTGCCAGTCCACGGGGGGTGGTTAACCCCCCCATCTGTGCTGCTGGTAGGACGTAAGGGAATTAGAGCTTTCTAGGAAATGAACTGAATTTGAAGAAAACTAAAGAAAACTATTTCAGAGCATCACTACATGGTAGTATTGCTTCATGATATGAATGTTTATGAGTATGTTGTAATGCATGTACTAGTTTGTGCATCTATTAGTTTGTCTAACTTGTTTGATGTGTGTGCCTAGTATAATAATTAGCAAAATGGCTTTGTGAGCTAAGCTGTGGAAAGCAAACATTAAACTCACAGTGTAACTCAAGGAAAGTTAAAATCTTTTAGTAAATAGAAGAAATCCTTAGTTAAATATTGTTACTTTATGACATGTATTATGATTCTGTACATTTGTAAGTATAATAAATGTTTGCATTACTTTGTGCCAGAATCATGCTGCACTATTTTATCTGATTAAATGACAAACACCATAAACAAAACCCAACAGACCCCACTATAGTTAGTGAGGTCCATCGGAGGGAAACCCACACCGAATGTAGGAGGGAAAGGGGTAAGTGGAAAAGGCCTGGAAACTAGGGAAAGGAGCAAGTCACCTCCTAGAGAAACCCTAATCAAAGTACTGACTGACTGCAAGTATGAACTGACCCCAGAGGTAGGGGAGTTCATACACAGGAACCCAAAGTCCTAACTCACCCTGGTACTAATGTCAGGACAAGAGACAACCTGTTCCTCTAAACGGTAGGACGAACAGGAGTCTCCCTCAGGCCTAAACACAAATGACCTGGAAAAAAACAACACAAGAAAACCCAAACGATAAACAAAAGGGGAAGAAGACACTTAACTTCAAATGGTTATGGAACCACAAGAACTCCGCCGAGATCCCAACACCAGCAATCCACAACAAGACTGAAGCTAAAGCTATAAACCGCACAGCATGGTGCGAGAAGCCACAATAAATAAGGAAGGTTAAATGACCATATAAGCAACACCTGAGGCAGGGGGTGTGGCCATTACCAAAGACAACACAGACACAAATTGATCCACAAGGAACCTGTCAGATCAAACCAAGTGTTGCCAGTCTCACTGATCTCCTGGCACGGGAACGTCCGTGACACTACTATTATGCTCATAGTTTTGCTCTCATTATGAAGCACAATGGAAATAACAACCTATATGTTAAACAAGCCTAAGACACCTAACAGGTCGTAAAAAATTGGACTAAACAGGTGAAAGGCAAGCTAGCATCAGCTACTTTGATACATCTGGTGCATTTCTAGATTATCCAGTCTAAATTTGCAATTAGAAAATATTAGTAAAATTGTCCCTGAATTATTTTAGTAGTAGTAACTTGACTGAATGTCAAATAAAATATAATTTTCTCAACAGGGAGGATAATGATGGATGTTATAATAATTTTCAGTTCTTTTACAGAAATATGCTAAAAGTATTTTATTACAGATATTCAAGTTCTAGGAATCAGAAAAGACACTCAATCTAGGCACTCGATCTTCAATTCTTTAAAAAAATGGTACCCCCTCACAGTAGTATTACCCTCATTGTATAACCATCATAGTAGTTTTGTACAGATGTGTGCCCCCTCACAGTAGTTATGCCGTTTCTGTGCCCCTTTCACAGTTGTAATGCCCTCTTTGTGCCCCCTTCACAGTAATAATCCCCATTGAGCCCCCTTCACAGTAATAATCTGCATTGTGTCCCCTTCACAGTAATAATCCCTATTGTGCCCCCTTTATAGTAATAATGCCCACTGTGCCCCCTTCACAGTAATAATATCCATTTTGCCCCCATCACAGTAATAATGCCCATTGTGCCCCCTTAATAGTAGTAATGCCCACTGTGCTAGTAATGCCCTCTGTGGCCTCCTCCATAGTAGAAATCCCCATTTTGCCCCCTTCACAGTAATAATGCCCATTGTGCCCTCTTCACAGTAATAATGCCCACTGTGCCCCCTTCACAGTAATAATCCCCACTGTGCCCCCTTCATTGTAGTAATGCCCTCTGGCTTTGTGGCCCTCCACAGTAGAAATGCCCCTTGTGCCCCCTTCAAATTGATAATGCCCTCTGTGCCCCCTTCATAGTAGTAATGCCCTCTGTGCCCCCAGCTGTTTTAAGAGAGGGCAGCGCTCATATGAGAGCTGCTTTCTCTGTTCTGCTCACCTGCTCGCCGTAGCATTTTCAGTGATGAGCAGGTAAACAGAGCAGAGAAGGCAGCGCTCATACGAAAAAAAAAAAACGGACAACCCCTTTAAAGACATACTTGGAAAACATTACATACAGCGCTACAGTACATACAGGGTCATACAGCGCCACATACCTATTACATCCAGTGACTTCTCTTCTCTGATGTAGATATTCTCTTTCCTCTTCTTCTCTTGTTAGACCAGACCACTTCTTTGAGCTGTGCCTCGTCTCTGCAGAGTTTAACAACACTGTGTCCACTGTGCTCCCCAATACTTTCCTGCAGAGACAGTTCCTCTGAAAATACTGGTACCACACAGATAGTGCGTCAGTACAAAAATACCCCTTTATATTGTGCGCTAGTAATGAAAAAACCCACCTTACTTTCAGATCAGACGCCCATATAAAAGCCTTAATGAGATCCCCCAATCTCAGATCAAACCCCTTTTAGACCTCTATGTCAGACCCCATATAAGACTCCTGTTTAAAACCTCAGATCAGACCCCATTAGACCTCCATGTAAGACCCCGACCCAATATCAGACCTCAGATAAGAACCCCATATTAGACCTCCAGACCCCCATTAGACCATTAGACCTCCAGATCCCCATATCTGACCCCCATTTGACCTCCAGACTCCCCAGTCAGACCTCCAGACCCCCTGAGAGCCATCACCCCATACCCCATCCCCCCTTTCCCTGGGCACGCCACTGCAGTCTCCGTTTACTTCCGGGCTGCTCATCACATGCCTTTTAACCATGTGACCACAGTGGCTTCACTCACTTGAAATGTGCAAACTTTTTTGAAGACTGTTCCACAGAACACTAATCCTTAAAAAAATATAAGCATCTTTCAGAAAACTTTTAATATGTCATAGCAACATATCAAAGGTTTTGATCAGTGTGGATCTGAGTGATGAGACTCCCAGTGATCGCTAAAGTGAAGAGATAGAAGCACTGACATGGAGCGCTCTGTCTCTTCTCACTTCAAGAAATGGAATCGAGTCAAACCCATAGACTTTCTATTGAATCTGTTTTGCTTCCTCTCCTGTAGTGACAAGAGTGTGCCATGTATGTGAGTGCTTCTCTCTCCTTATTCTAGCAATCGGTGGGAAGTTGGGAACTCAAACTGTCACCAATCGAAATATTTGATATATAGCTATGACATAGCAATAGTTTTGTTAAAGCTCAGTGAACCTTTAAATGTAGGATACAATGCTGAGGGCTCTTATATGCCTACTTCTGAGAATGTTTTTTTTTTTCCTTTCTTACCCTACATAGAGACCTCAGTAAAGTCTAAAAATCATCTACCCGTACATGAATGAAATGTTAATGCACATAACCATATCCGCATTTACAGAGCCCTCCAGCAAAAAGCAGCTCATGCAAACGTTACATGGATAAAGAAGATGTTTCTTCATAGGCTGCAATTTGTAAACCCATTTTTGCTTGAAAGTTGTGTCACCACTTCATACCCAGAGGGATTCCAGATTTTTGCTTGCCCATCTGCTAGAGCTGAAGTATGTAGACCCAAGGCATCTAGGAAATCCTAATGAATAATGAGCTACATGCAAGCTCTTCCAAAACCTTGAAGGATACAATAAAGTATAGGACACTCTAAGCCCGCTAGTCAGCTGTAGAAAAAGTGCACTTGATGCCCTGCCAGATTAAATGAGCTCTTCCACTGAGCTGTGTACAGATCTGCACTAGAGCTGAGCCTCAAGGTGCAGAGAAAGCCCAGCATATGTGGAGTGTAATTACCATCCTCTTTGTTGGCAAAAGCAGAGATGCTCAAAATGCACATTCATCCCCATGTGTTTTCATCATTGCAGACAACTCCAGGTCATAAATGGTTAATACTGCTTAGAAGCATCTATTTGGATTTAAGTAGTTCTCAAATAAACTGGATTCTTTCAATGTTATATGAGCAGAAAGCTGGTTACGAACCATCTGCAAAAATTCCTGAAAATCAACGCTTTTAAACGTATATGGAATCACTAAGCATGCATTAAAGATCCAGACAAGATGCAGTAAGCATGAATAATTTCTCTTTATGTTACTCTATAAGATAAGGCTTAATGCTTGCAGAGATTATAATCATTCTGTTTTCCAGTTCATGCAGAGTGTAAACCCGATTTAAAAGCATGAACACTAATACACAGCACAGAGTATTCTTTACTAGTGATGAGCGAGCACCAAAGTTTTCGGGTGTTCGAGTGTACTCGGTCTGAACACATAGCGATATTCGTGCGCTCGGCCGAGCACCCGAGTATAATGAGTATAATGGAAGTCAATGGGAGACAACCAGGCACCCCCCAGATGAGGGGAGGGTGCGTGGTCCATTGGAAAAGGTCAGAAAGTAACAGAAACACCACCAAAATGGAACTGGAACAGCATGGGGACCATGTCTGAGTGCATCTTGGACTCCAATGTCGCTGCTGGGAACCATATTGTCCCAGTTATCCGCCACTTTTACATAGCGACAAAATCCCGCCCCCTCAAAAAAAAAAAACATTTTTAGAACTAAAGTTGTTAGGAAGCATTCTTTCCTGTATATTCAATTGTATATACCGTGCAAATGCTGTCAAAAATTACAGGAGCAAGGGAGCAAGGGCCTGCTGGTTACACTCTAAGACATTATAGTTGAGGGTGAGTGGACCCTATAAAAAATTGTAGTGAGGGCCTAAATGTGAGCGAACCCCATAAAACATTGCAGTGATGGCCTACAGGTGAGCAGACCATATAAAACATTAAAGGTGAGGGCCTGAAGCCGGGCAAACCCCATAAAACATTGCAGTGATGGCCTACAGGTGAGCAGACCATATGAAACATTGGAGGTGAGGGCCTGAAGGTGAGCGAACCCCAGAAAACATTGCAGTGATGGCCTAAAGGTGAGCAGACCGTATAAAACATTAGAGGTGAGGGCCTAAAGCTGAACGAACCCTACAAAACATTGCAGTGAGGGCATATATATTCTGTATGGAAGAGGAGGCGGATGAGAAAACAAGATTCAAACATATCCCCTTTTTTGCCGTGAAAAGGGTGCATCTGAATCTTGTGGATTGAGTACATTGTAAAGCATACTTTTAAATTGCGTTTTGTTCCTCATTAGCTCAGCCTTCCTTTGGTGGCGTGGAGAAGTCAGGGGCAATCCAGACCTTGTTCATTTTTATCTGAGTCGACTTGTCAGCATTGTCAGTGGACAAGTAGATACGCTTATCTGTTATAATGCCATCAGCAGCACTAAATACACGCTCAGACAATACGCTGGCGGCAGGGCAGGCCAGTAGTGATGAGCGGCAGGGGCAATATTCGAATTCGTGATATTTCGCGAATATTTGGGCAAATATTCGCCATATATTCGAAAATTCGCAAATTCGTAATCTCCAGACAATATTTTCTTGTTTGCGAAAATTCGCATAAAAAATCGCATAAATTAGCATAAAATTCACATAATTAGCATAAAATTTCGCATAAACTGGCACTTAAAAGATACCTTTTAAATACCAGCTTATGCGAATTTTCATGCTAATTTATGCGAATTTTATGCTAATTTATGCGAATTTTTTCGCAAACAAGAAAATAATGACATTATTTTCTTGCATGCGAAAATTTTCATATAAAAAAATCGCATAAAGCGAATATATTTTGCGATATTCTAAATATTCGCGAATTCTCGAAGTGCTGATATTCGCGATTAAAATTCGCAATTCGAAAATTCGTGATCAACACTACAGGCCAGCACCTCCAAGGCATAGAGCACAAGTTTGTGCCACGTGTCCAGCTTGGACACCCGGTAGTTGTAAGGCACTGAGGGATCATTTAGGACGCTGATACAGTCTGCAATGTACTCCTTCACCATCTTCCAAGACTTTTTCCTCCTTGTAGCACTAGGCTGCGCTTCAGGGTGAGGTTGCTGGCTGGGTGTCATGAAAGTGTCCCATGCCTTGGAGAGTGTTGCCCTGCCTCTGTTGGAACTACTGTGTGTTCCCCTTGTCTTTCTTCCTCGGTTGCCTAAGAAAGTACGGACTCTGGCGGCCACATTGTCAGATGGAAACATTTTTTACTCGTCCTCTCCACCACAGGAATGAGAGATGAAAAGTTTTCTTTGTAGTGGGGGTCGAGAAGGGTGAACACCCAGTAATCTGTGTTACCTAAAATGCGTATAACGTGAGGGTTGCGGGAAAGGCAGCCTAACATGAAGTCAGCCATGTGTGCCAGAGTATCAACAGGCAAGACGTTGATGTCAACTTCAGGATAACTCTCCATGCCCTCTTCGTCCTCCTCCTCCTCTTATACCCATCCATGCTGAACAGATTGAATTAAAGTTCCATGGGTACTAGCTTCTGTAGCAGAGGCAAGTGTCTCCAGCTCCTCCTCCTCCTCTTAATGGCCCAATTCGCGCTGAGAAGACGAACTGGGGGAGGTCTGGCTATCATCCTGTGTCATCTCCCCCCTCAATACCTCGTCTGCCACATTCAAAGCATCCTCCTTAATTGTGAGCAGCGATCGTTTGAGTAGACACAGCAGTGGGATGGTTACGCTGATAATAGCCACTAACGACACTAACCATCTGTGTGGATTTATCATAGTTTTTTAAAAGCTCACATAGGTCTGACATCAATGCCCACTCCTCGCTTGTGAATAGTGGCAGTTTACTGGAAAGGCGAGGGTCACTGGTATTCCACAACTGCCCTCTGCTGCTCACAAAGCCTGGCCAACATGTAGAACGTAGAGTTCCACCAAGTGCTTACGTCGCACAATAGTCGGTGAGCTGGAAGCCGCAAGAGCTGCTGCAGCATTGACAGACCCGCTGAAGCTGTGGACGACTTTCAGAAATGGGCACATAAGCGGCGAGCCTTCACTAGTAGCTTCTGCAAATTGGGGTAGGTTTTGATAAACTGCTGAACCACTAAGTTTAAGACGTGGGCTAGGCATGGAATGTATGTCAGGTTGCAGAGCTCCAAAGCTGCCACCAAGTTACGGCCATTGTCAGACACAACCTCTTCCTCTTCCACTTCCTCACTCTGCTCATCCTCCTGACCTAACCACCACCTCAGTGATTGCCAACTATGTCTCATCATCATCCACCTTATGAATGAATGATTGCTGCTCACCACCGTCATCTTCTTGAGACTATGAAGGCTCAAGAGGTTGTGAATAAGGGCACAATATTTCAGGTACCTCTTCAAGCGTGCTTGGTGAGATAGCCAAACCAAGTACTGGCGATGAAAGAGGTCATGTGAATATGCAAGTGTGGGATCACTTGTTTGGCCAAAAGGGACAAAGTGGGAGGAAGGAGGATCAGAGTGAGAACTCGGTTGACCAGACGGTACACGTTGTATTGACTTGCTGTAAGGTACTGGATACAGAAAAATACAGATTTTGGGCACTAAACTAGGCCAGAGATAATGTAATTTTGACGATACACGCTGTATTGACTTGCAATAAGGTACTGGATACAGAAAAATACAGATTTTGGGCACTACACTAGCCCACAGATAATGTAATTTTTACAATACACACTGTATTGACTTCCAGTAAGGTACTGGATACAGAAAAATACAGAATTTGGGCAATACACTAGCCCAGAGATAATGTAATTTTTACAATACACACTGTATTGACTTCAAGTAAGGTACTGGATACAGAAAAATACAAATTTTGGGCACTACATTAGGCCAGAGATAATGTAATTTTGATAATACACACTGTATTGACTTCCAGTACGGTACTGAATACAGAAAAATACTGATTTTAGGCAATACACTAGCCCAAAAATTATGTACTTTATACAATACACACTGTCTTGACTTCCTGTAACGTACTGGATACAGAAAAATACAGATTTTGGGCAATACACTAGCCCAGAGATAATGTAATTTTTACAATGCAAACTGTATTGACTTCCAGTAAGGTACTGGATACAGAAAGATACATATTTTGGGCACTACACTAGCCCAGAGATAATGTAATTTTGACGATACACACTGTATGGACATCCAGTAAGGTACTGGATAAAGAAAATACAGATTTTGGGCAATACACTAGCCCAGAGATAATGTAATTTTGACGATACACCCTGTATTGACTTCCAGTAAGGTACTGGATATAGAAAAATACAGATTTGGGGCAATACACTAGCCCAGAGATAATGCAATTTTTACAATACACACTGTTTTGACTTCCAGTAAGGTAATGGATACAGAAAAATACAGATTTTGGGCAATACACTAGCCCAAAGATAATGTCATTTTGACAATACACACTGTATTGAATTCCAGCACTGTAGAGGATACAGAAAAATACATATTTTGGGCACTGCACTATGCCAGAGATAATGTTATTTTTACAATACACACTGTATTGACTTCCAGTAAGGTACTGGATAAAGAAAAATACAGATTTTGGGCAATACACTAGCCCAGAGATAATGTAATTTTGACGATACACCCTGTATTGACTTCCAGTAAGGTACTGAATATAGAAAAATACAGATTTGGGGCAAAACACTAGCACAGAGATAATGTAATTTTTACAATACACACGGTCTTGGCTGCCAGTAAGGTATTGGATACAGAAAAATAAATATTTTGGGCAATATACTAGCTCAGAGATAATGTAATTTTGACGATACACCCTGTATTGACTTCCAATAAGGTACTGGATACAGAAAAATACAGATTTGCGGCAATACACTAACCCAGAGATAATGTCATTTTTACAATACACATGGTATTGACTTTCAGTAAGGTACTGGATACAGAAAAATACAAATTTTGGTCACTACATTAGGCCAGAGATAATGTAATTTTGATAATACACACTGTATTGACTTCCAGTACGGTACTGAATACAGAAATATACTGATTTTGGGCAATACACTAGCCCAAATATGATGTAATTTTTACAATACACACTGTATTGACTTCCAGTAAGGTACTGGATACAGAAAAATACAGATTTTGGGCAATACACTAGCCCAGAGATAATGTCATTTTTACAATACACACGGTCTTGACTGCCAGTAATGTACTGGAGAGAGAAAAATACAGATTTTGGGCAATACACTAGCCCAGAGATAATGTAATTTTGACGATACACACTGTATTGACTTCTAATAAGGTACTGGATACAGAAAAATACAGATTTTGGGCAATACACTAGCCCAGAGATAATGTCATTTTTACAATACACACTGTATTGACTTCCAGTAAGGTACTGGATACAGAAAAATACAGATTTTGGGCAATACACTAGCCCAGAGATAATGTAATTTTTACAATACACACTGTATTGACTTCAAGTAAGGTACTGTATACAGAAAAATGCAAATTTTGGTCACTAAATTAGGCCAGAGATAATGTAATTTTGATACTACACAATGTATTTACTTCCAGTACGGTACTGAATACAGAAAAATACTGATTTTGGGCAATACACTAGCCCAAAAATGATGTAATTTTTATAATACACACTCTTATTGACTTCCAGTAAGGTACTGGATACAGAAAAATACAGATTTTGGGCAATACACTAGCCCAGAGATAATGTAATTTTGACGATACACCTTGAATTGACTTCCAATAAGGTACTGGATACAGAAAAATACAGATTTGCGGAAATACACTAGCCCAGAGATAATGTCATTTTTACAATACACATGGTATTGACTTTCAGTAAGGTACTGGATAAAGAAATATACAGATTTTGGGCAATACACTAGCCCAGAGATAATGTTATTTTTACAATACACACTGTATTGACTTCCAGTACGGTACTGAATACAGAAAAATACTGATTTTGGGCAATACACTAGCCCAAAAATGATGTAATTTTTACAATACACACTGTATTGACTTCCAGTAAGGTACTGGATACAGAAAGATACAGATTTTGGGCACTACACTAGCCCAGAGATAATGTAATTTTGATGATACACACTGTATTGACTTAAAGTAAGGTACTGGATACAGAAAAATACAGATTTTGGGCACAACATTAGGTCAGAGATAATGTAATTTTGACAATACACACTGTATTGACTTCCAGCACGGTAGTGGATACAAAAAATAAATATTTTGAGCACTGCACTAGGCCAGAGATAATGTAATTTTGACGACACACACTCTATTGACTTCCAGTAAGGTACTGGATAAAGAAAAATACAGATTTTGGGCAATACACTAGCCCAGAGATAATGTCATTTTGACGATACACCCTGTATTGACTTCCAGTAAGGTACTGGATATAGAAAAATACTGATTTGGGGCAATACACTAGCACAGAGATAATGTAATGTTTACAATACACACTGTATTGACTTCCAGTAAGGTAATGGATACAGAAAAATACAGATTTTGGGCAATACACTAGCCCAAAGATAATGTCATTTTGACAATACACACTGTATTGAATTCCAGCACTGTAGAGGATACAGAAAAATACATATTTTGGGCACTGCACTATGCCAGAGATAATGTAATTTTGACGACACACACTCTATTGACTTCCAGTAAGGTACTGGATAAAGAAAAATACAGATTTTGGGCAATACACTAGCCCAGAGATAATGTAATTTTGACGATACACCCTGTATTGACTTCCAGTAAGGTACTGGATATAGAAAAATACAGATTTGGGGCAATACACTAGCACAGAGATAATGTAATTTTTACAATACACACTGTATTGACTTCCAGTAAGGTAATGGATACAGAAAAATACAGATTTGCGGCAAAACACTAGCCCAGAGATAATGCCATTTTTACAATACACATGGTATTGACATTCAGTAAGGTACTGGATACAGAAATATACAGATTTTGGGCAATACTCAAGCCCAGAGATAATGTTATTTTTACAATACACACTGTATTGACTTCCAGTAAGGTACTGGATACAGAAATATACAGATTTTGGGCAATACACTAGGCCAGGGATAGTGTAATTTTGATGATACAAACTCTATTGACTTGCTATAAGTTACTGGATACAGAAAAAAACAGATTTTGGGCAATACAGTAGCCAAGAGATAATGTAATTTTTAAAATACACACTGTATTGACTTCAAGTAAGGTACTGGATACCAAAAAATACAGACTTTGGGCAATACGCTAACCCAGAGATAATGTAGTTTTGACAATACACACTGTATTGACTTCCAGTAAGGTACTGGATACAGAAAAATACAGATTTTGGGCACTACACTAGGCCAGAGATAATGTAATTTTGACGATACACGCTGTATTGACTTGCAGTAAGGTACTGGATACAGAAAAATACAGATTTTGGGCACTACACTAGCCCACAGATAATGTAATTTTTACAATACACACTGTATTGACTTCCAGTAAGGTACTGGATACAGAAAAATACCGATTTTGGGCAATACACTAGCCCAGAGATAATGTAATTCTTACAATACACACTGTATTGACTTCAAGTAAGGTACTGGATACAGAAAAATACAGATTTTGGGCACTACATTAGGCCAGAGATAATGTAATTTTCATAATACACACTCTATTGACTTACAGTACGGTACTGAATACAGAAAAATACAGATTTTGGGCGATACACTAGCCTAAAAATGATGTAATTTTTACAATACAACTATATTGACTTCCAGTAAGGTACTGGATACAAAAAAATACAGATTTTGGGCAATACACTAGCCCAGAGATAATGTAATTTTTGCAATGAAAACTGTATTGACTTCCAGTAAGGTACTGGACACAGAAAGACACAGATTTTGGGCACTACACTAGCCCAGAGATAATGTAATTTTGACGATACACACTGTATTGACTTCAAATAAGGTACTGGATACAGAAAAATACAGATTTTGGGCACTGCATTAGGCCAGAGATAATGTAATTTTGACAATACACACTGTATTGACTTCCAGCAGGGTAGTGGATGCAAAAAATACATATTTTGAGCACTGCACTAGGCCAGAGATATTGTAATTTTGACGACACACACTCTATTAACTTCCAGTAAGGTACTGGATAAAGAAAAATACAGATTTTGGGCAATACACTAGCCCAGAGATAATGTAATTTTGACGATACACCCTGTATTGATTACAGTAAGGTACTAGATATAGGAAAATACAGATTTGGGGCAATACACTAGCCCAGAGATAATGTAATTTTTACAATACACACTGTATTGACTTCCAGCACGGTAGTGGATAATGAAAAATACATATTTTGGGCACTGCACTAAGCCAGAGATAATGTAATTTTGATAATACACACTGTATTGACTTCCAGTAAGGTACTGGATACAGAAAAATAGAGATTTTGGGTAATACACTAGCCCAGAGATAATGTAATTTTTACAATACACACTGTATTGACTTCAAGCAAAGTACTGGATACAGAAAAATACAGATTTTGGGCACTACATTAGGCCAGAGATAATGTAATTTTGATAATACACACTGTATTGACTTATAGTACGGTACTGAATACAAAAAATACTGATTTTGGGCAATACACTAGCCCAAAAATGATGTAATTTTTATAATACACACTGTATTGACTTCCAGTAAGGTACTGGATACAGAAAAATATAGATTTTGGGCAATACACTAGCCCAGAGATAATATAATTTTTACAATGCAAACTGTATTGACTACCAGTAAGGTACTGGATACAGAAAGATACAGATTTTGGGCACTACAATTGCCCAGAGATAATGTAATTTTGACGATACACACTGTATTGACTTCAAGTAAGGTACTGGATACAGAAAAATACAGATTTTGGGCACTACATTAGGCCAGAGATAATGTAATTTTAACAATACACACTTTATTGACTTCCAGCACGGTAAAGGATACAAAAAATACATATTTTGAGCACTGCACTAGGCCAGAGATAATGTAATTTTGACGACACACAATATATTGACTTCCAGTAAGGTACTGGATACAGAAAAATACAGATTTTGGGCAATACACTAGCCCAGAGATAATGTAATTTTTACAATACACACTGTATTGATTTCCAGTAAGGTACTGGATACAGAAAAATACAGATTTGTGGCTATACTCTAGCCCAGAGATAATGCAATTTTTACAATACACACTGTATTGACTTCCAGTAAGGTAATGGATACAGAAAAGTACAGATTTTGAGCAATACACTAGCCCAAAGATAATGTCATTTTGACAATACAAACTGTATTGTCTTCCAGCAATGTAGTGGATACATAAAAATACATATTTTGGGCACTGGACTAGGCCAGAGATAATGTAATTTTGACGACACACACTCTATTGACTTCCAGTAAGGTACTGGATAAAGAAAAATACAGATTTTGGGCAATACACTAGCCCAGAGATAATGTAATTTTGATGATACACCCTGTATTGACTTACAGTTAGGTACTGGACATAGAAAAATACAGATTTGGGGCAATACACTTGCACAGAGATAATGTAATTTTTACAATACACACTGTATTGACTTCCAGTAAGGCAATGGATACTGAAAAATACAGATTTTGGGCAATACACTAGCCCAAAGATAATATCATTTTGACAATACACACTGTATTGTCTTCCAGCAATGTAGTGGATACATAAAATTACATATTTTGGGCACTGCACTAGGCCAGAGATAATGTAATTTTGACGACACACACTCTATTGACTTCCAGTAAGGTACTGGATAAAGAAAAATACAGATTTTGGGCAATACACTAGCCCAGAGATAATGTAATTTTGATGATACACCCTGTATTGACTTACAGTTAGGTACTGGATATAGAAAAATACAGATTTGGGGCAATACACTAGCCCAGAGATAATGTAATTTTTACAATACACACTGTATTGACTTCCAGTAAGGTAATGGATACAGAAAAATACAGATTTTGGGCAATACACTAGCCCAAAGATAATGTCATTTTGACAAAACACACTGCATTGTCTTCCAGCAATGTAGTGGATACATAAAAATACATATTTTGGGCACTGCACTAGGCCAGAGATAATGTAATTTTGATGACACACACTCTATTGACTTCCAGGGAGGTACTTAATAAAGAAAAATACAGAATTTGGGCAATACACTAGCCCAGAGATAATGTAATTGTGACGATACACCCTGTTTTGACTTCCAGTAAGGTACTGGATATAGAAAAATACAGATTTGGGGCAATACACTAGCACAGAGATAATGTAATTTTTACAATACACACTGTATTGACTTCCAGTAAGGTAATGGATACAGAAAAATACAGATTTTGGACAATACACTAGCCCAGAGATAATGTCCTTTTTACAATAGACATGGTCTTGACTGCCAGTAAGGAACTGGATACAGAAAATACAGATTTTGGGCAATACACTAGCCCAGAGATAATGTCATTTTTACAATAGACACATTCTTGACTGCCAGTAAGGTACAGGATACAGAAAAATACAGATTTTGGGCAATACACTAGCCCAGAGATAATGTAATTTTGACGATACACCCTGTATTGACTTCCAATAAGGTACTGGATACAGAAAAATACAGATTTGTGGCAATACTCTAGCCCAGAGATAATGCAATTTTTACAATACACATGGTATTGACTTCCAGTAAGGTACTGGATACAGAAATATACAGATTTTGGGCACTACACCAGGACAGAGATAATGTAATTTTGACGATACACACTTTATTGACTTGCAGTAAGGTACTGGATACAGAAAAATACAGATTTTGGTCAATACACTAGCCCACAGATAATGTGATTTTTACAATACACACTGTATTGATTTCCAGTAAGGTACTGGATACAGAAAAATACAGATTTTGGGCAATATACTAGCCCAAAAATGATGTAATTTTTACAATAAACACTGTATTGACTTCCAGTAAGGTACTGGATACAGAAAAATACAGATTTTGGGCAAAAGACAAGCCCAGAGATAATGTAATTTTGAGAATACACACTGTATTGACTTTCTGTAAGGTACTGGATACAGAAAAATGCAGATGTTGGGCACTACACTAGGCCAGAGATAATGAAATTTTTAATATACACACTGTATTCGGATGTAGTTCTATATTGGATATAAATTTGTCCCAAATAAAATGTATTCTCTGCTGGAATACTGTATATACGGGTGAAGCCTAAAATCACACACAGTTGGCCCAAAACTAGTTAACTATAGCCAAAATATAACTCACTCTCTATTCGAGTAATTAATATAACAGTTGCGGATTGAACGCACACACAGATCTGGCACAAGTTAGGTTCATTTCCCCAGAAACAATATTTTCTCTGATGGTGCAGTGTATATCTCAGTACCAGCCACACTGTAGTGAATAAGCCCCTTTTTTATAATGTCTGCCCAACACACTGCTTTATCATGGTGCAGTGTATATCTCAGTACCAGGCACACCATAGTGAATAAGCCCCTTTTTATGATGTCTGCCCAACACACTGCTTTATGATGGTGCAGTGTATATCTCAGTACCAGGCACTCTGCAGTGAATAAGCCCCTTTTTATAATATCTGCCAAACACACCTGCTTTATGATGGTGCAGTGTATATCTCAGTACCAGGCACACTGTAATGAATAAGCCCTTTTTTATAATGTCTGCAAAACAAACTGCTTTATGATGGTGCAGTGTATATCTCAGTACCAGGCACACTCTAGTGAATAAGCCTCTTTTTATAATGTCTGCCCAACACACTACTTTATGATGGTGCAGTGTATATCTCAGTACCAGGCACTCTGTAGTGAATAAGCCCCTTTTTATAATATCTGCCCAACACACCTGCTTTATGATGGCGTATTGTAGATGTCACTAATCTGAAATCTTTCTGTCTTTTAGAAGTTTGGGTAGTTAAAAAAGCCATTTTCAAGCCCTGCACTATTTGTCTCTTCCTGGTGACGCCTGTCCCTGATTGATAGTGCTGAAAACCCCTGCTGAAACAAAAAAGGTGCTGCACTGCTGTCAAGCACACACTGTAGTCCTTAAAATGACTGTTAGGTCTTTCAATAAGGTTTTTGGAGTAAAATCAGTAAGTTTAGAGCAAAACGCTATCTGTCCCTGCCTGCTGTCTGCTCTCCCTGACGCTGAATGAGCCGAGCGCCGGACCTCAGCTTATATATGAAATGGTATTATGTGTTTCGGCCAGCCAATCAGTGTAAAGCCTTGTTTGTCTGCTTAGAAGGCGCCAAACGTGCGGGGAGGAGACTCGAGCAAT
Source organism: Bufotes viridis (assembly GCA_033119425.1). Taxonomy (NCBI): domain Eukaryota; kingdom Metazoa; phylum Chordata; class Amphibia; order Anura; family Bufonidae; genus Bufotes; species Bufotes viridis. The sequence goes on from CM065589.1 coordinate 166,359,856, forward strand.
GCGACAAATACACGTGGTGCTCAGCTGAAACCAATACTCAGTAAAGCTGAGCGCCAAGCATAGCGATGCTCAAGCCGAACCAATACTCGGCCGAGCATACTCTCTCATCACTATTCTTTACCAGTATTCACTGATCGCACTAAAAACAGTGTTCCCCACTCCTAAGGGTTTTTCAGGTATTTTGTTAATATAGTATAGATTAGTGTTTAGTAAATGGAATTCGACAAAGTGGAATTCGATCAGAATTTCAGGGAAAATTCGCTTTGCTGCTAAGCTGAATTTCCTTTGTGCTTCGTGGTAACAAATCAATTTTACTTGAAATGGAGTAAAAAAAACTAAAAAATCATACTTACCTCATCCGTTTGAGCATGAAGAGATGGACCACCGCCATCTTTAATGGAAGATCTCACACGAAATCCCATGCACGGTGACTTGTGACGTCACCACACCGACCAATGAGATGATGTCATCATGGGCCACACTAGTTATTGGGGAGTCCACCTTCTAGCAATTCTATTAGCCCTTAATTCTCAAATTGGGGTGAATAAGCTGTCTACTTCCACTGTTAGTAAACTGTTCACATAAACATTGAATAACCTTTTTTACATATACAGTTAGTATTACAGGACAGTTGCCAGGACCCACCAAAGTAATGGGCAGTGGCAAAAATGTTGCTAGAGCCGACAGAAGTAGCAGCAGAAGAAGGGGAGGGTGCTCTGTTTTCCCCATGTGAAGGGACCTTAAGTGTCTGAAATTGAATTCACCATCAAGTCCTTGTATGTAGCATTATAAATCTGGCTATGCCAGCCATTTGAAAGGTGCTATATATTAGCTTCCTGAAAAGCCAATAAATGGATGCAGTAGTGCACTATGGTGGTGTGGCTATGGTCAAAATGTCAAAATTCTAATCCATAGGGGATAGAAAGCAGCAGGGAAAGGACCCTCAGCACTAGAATGGAGCAGCAGTGAATAGTTGTGTTTTTTGCTTTATACTAAACACATTCAGGGCGATCCTTTCCCAAAATTCAAATTCTTCATCAGCAGCACCTAGAAAACCCAATCATTCCCAAAGATAAACAGCTACCTACTTGACTGGAATGATATTTATTGAACTGGTTTCCTTGACTAAAACTAGTTGTCATAGGATATTATCTTTCTGAAATCCACAAATGATGCCACAGTCGTTTAATCCCTTAAGGACCCATGACGTAGCTGTACGTTAACGGTCCAGTCCCTAAACATGTCGCCCGCTCCCGCTCACTGCGGGCACCATAGCCGCGGGTGGCTGCCTGCTTCTTGAAGCAGACACCCACGGCTAATGTCCGGGAACAGCAGTAATGCCGATCGGGGACATTTAACCCCTCAGATGCCGTGATCAATCCTGACCACGGCATCTGCGTGCACAGAAAACTGAAAGTTTCACTTTCGGTTTTGCTCCGGCTCCCTCATGTGGCGATCGGAGGAGACGGAGTGTGTATGCAACAGCTATGTACGTCATGCTGATCGGGCAGGTGCAGGAGCTACGTCCGCCCGATCAGCGGCACGGACCCGGCAGTCATTGACAGCCGGGTTTCTGCTGCATATGCCAGCATCTGGGAAAACACTGATGGCGGTGCATTAACCCTTGCACTGCCGCGGTCAGCACTGACCGCGGCAAGTGCGGTATACTGCCGGGTGCGGGGTGTCCATCAGGTCACCGCGGTGTCCATCATGGCTGCCTTCCATGAGAGCCTGTAAGATTCAGCCGCCTGGATCTCACAGGCAGGAAGCTGTAAGTGTATTACAGTGTTTAATACACTTACAGCCAATGCATTACAATACAGAAGTATTGTAATGCATTGTAAAGGGGATCAGACCCCCAGAAGTTGAAGTCCCAGAGTGGGACAAAAATTTTAAAAAAGTAAAAAAAACAGTGTTTTCATAATAAAAAATATAAAGTTTCATGATAAAAAGAACTCCCTATCCCAAAATAAAATACATAAAATTGTAAAAAAAAATAGAAAAACAGACATATTTGGTATCACCGCGTCTGTAACGACCTGCTCTATAAAAATATCACATGAACTAGCCCCACAGGTGAACACCGTAAAAAAAAATCAAACAAAAACTGTGCTTAAAAAAACATTTTTTGTCACCTTATATCACTAAAAGTGCAACACCAAGCGATTAAAATGGCGTATGCCCCCAAAATAGTACCAATCAAACCATCACCTCATCCCGCAAAAATTTAGCCCCCACCTAAGACAATCGCCCAAAAAATGAAAAAACTATGACTCTCAGACTATGGAGACACTAAAACATGATTTTTTTGGTTCAAAAATGCTTTTATTGTGGTAAATATAAAAAATAAAATAAAAAAGGATAAATCATATGTATCGCCGCATCTGTAACAATCTGCTCTATAAAAATACCACATGACCTAACCCCTCAGGTGAACACTGTAAAAAACATTAAGTAAAAACTGTGTCATTTTTTGTCACCTTTAATTACAAAAAATGTAATAGCAAGCGATCAAAAAGTCATGTGCAACCCAAAATAGTGCCAATCAAACCGTCATCTCATCCTGCAAAAATGAAATCCTACCTAACACAATCGCCCTAAAAAATTTAAAAAACAATGGCTCTAAGACTATAGAAACACTTTTTAAAACATGATATTTTTTTGTTTCAAAAATGATATTATTGTGTAAAACTTAAACAAATTAAAAAAGTATACATATTAGGTATTGCCACGTCCGTAACAACCTGCTCTAAAAAATTATTACATGACCTAACCCCTCAGATGAACACCGTAAAAAAATAAAATAAAAACAGTGTCAAAAAAGCCATTTTTTGTCACCTTACATCACACAAAGTGTAATATCAAGGGATCAAAAAGTCATATGCACCCTAAAATAGTACCAATCAAACTGTTATCTCATACCGAAAAAAGGAGCCCCTACATAAGACAGTCTCCCAAAAAATAAAAAAAACTATGACTTTCAGAAAATGGAGACACTAAAAAATCATTTTTTTTCTAAAATGCTTTATTATGTAAAACTGAAACAAACAACCAAAAAAAGTAGTCCTATTTGGTATTGTCGCATCCATAACAACCTGCTCTAAAAATACCACATGATCTAACCTGTCAGATAAACATTGTAAATAATAAAAAATAAAAACGGTGCCAAAACACCTATTTTTTGTTACCTTGCCTCACAAAGTGTAATATAGAGCAACCAACCAACAAAACTGCCACCTTATCCAATAGTTTCCAAAATGGGGTCTTTTTTGGAGTTTGTACTCTAGGAGTGATCAGGGGGTCTTCAGATGTGACATGGCAACTTAAAATGATTCCAGTGAAATCTGCCTTCCAGAAACCATATGGCGTTCCTTTCCTTCTGCACCCTGCCGTGTGCCCGTACAGCAGTTTATGACCATATATGGGCTGTTTCTGTAAACTACAGAATCAGGAAGATAAATATTAAGTTTTACTTGGCTGTTAACCCTTGCTTTGTTACTGGAAAAAATGGATTAAAATGGAAAATCTGCCAAAAAAGTGAAATTCAGAAATTTCATCTACATTTTCCTTTAATTCTTGTGGAACACCTAAAGGGTTAACAAAGTTTGTAAAATCATCTTTGGGTGGTTTCTATTATGCAATCCTAAGCTAACAGTGGACTAGTAAATATAAAACATAACTCTTAATGTTGATTTCTATAAAATATTCCCATAAGAAACAAGTGCAAGGTCCGGCAGATTCCAAGTCTGGACAGAAAGTGACTATCAGAGCACATTTTCAAGCTAAAATAAATACCAACAATAAGGGGCGGTATGGAAGTATCCATTCGCCGTCCACCAAATCTGAAGGTGGGCGGTAGCGTGGAATCCAAATACCATTCACCCAATATTAACAATGGGCCGCGATGCCCACACAATAGCGGCAGATAGTGGTCTTACCTGCCTCTCAGAACAGCAATGGTGGGCATCAAGGCCAACATACCACAAGAGCGCATAATTCAAATACAGAACCAAAATTGCCTTACCGCATTCAGTGTATGGCATGTAACAAATTACCCTGCGGATGACTCAGGCTTAAGGTCCAAGGTATATCCACCAGTTTCAAAGGTCAGATGTCCGTGTCAGTGTCTAGTGTATCTCCTGAATGACCCTAATTATAAATCCCTGCCTGACATAGGGATAGGGTCTATTCTTCCTCCTGCCTACTGACACGGAGCACCCGCCCGCGACAGGGGCGACCCCGTATGGATCCTGTCCCTTTAAGGGGTCTAAAAAGGCTACAATCCCCCTCACTCTCTGCTCCCTACGTGCCAAGTTTCGTCCCAGCACACGGGACTCCTCAGGGGACATATCAGGGGACAGATTATAGATGCACGGTGTGTAGGGAATTAATATATATAATAAAATAATATAAAGAACTGATAGATTAGCACCAGTGATATCCTATTCAATCACACACACCATAGTTCTGGATACCTCTTTGGCCTAGTAGTGAAGCAATAGGGACATTTCCGGACTTGAATTTGAGCTACTACGCACAATGCTCAATATTAGAGATGAGCGAACACCTGGATGTTTGGGTTCGAAAAGTTCGGCCGAACCTCCCGAAAATGTTCGGGATCTGAACTCGACCCGAACTTTATCCCGAACCCGAACCCCATTGAAGTCAATGGGGACCCGAACTTTTAGGCACTAAAAAGGCTGTAAAATAGTCCAGGAAAGGGCTAGAGGGCTGCAAAAGGCAGCAAAATGTAGGTAAATGCCCTGCAAACAAATGTGGATAGGGAAATTAATTAAAATAAAATAAAATAAATAAAAATTAACCAATATCAATTGCAGAGAGGTCCCATAGCAGAGAAACATGCGTCATATCACCCACCACTGGAGTAGGCCACTTTCAGATATTTAGGCCCCAGCACCCAGACAGAGGAGAGAGGTCCCTCAGCAGAGAATCATGCGTCATATCACCCACCACTGGAGAAGGCCACTTTCAGTTATTTAGGCCCCAGCACCCAGACAGAGGAGAGAGGTCCCACAGCAAGGAATCATGGGTCATATCACCCACCACTGGAGAAGGCCACTTTCAGTTATTTCGGCCCCAGCACCCAGACAGAGGAGAGAGGTCCCACAGCAAGGAATAAGGCGTCATATCACCCACCACTGGAGAAGGCCACTTTCAGTTATTTCGGCCCAGCACCCAGACCGAGGAGAGAGGTCCCACATCAAGGAATCATGCGTCATATCACCCTCCACTGTAGAAGGCCACTCAGTTATTTCGGCCCCAGCACCCAGACAGAGGAGAGAGGTCCCACAGCAAGGAATCATGCGTCATATCACCCACCACTGGAGAAGGCCACTCAGTTATTTCGGCCCCAGCACCCAGACAGAGAAGAGAGGTCCCACAGCAAGGAATCATGCGTCAAATCACCCACCACTGGAGAAGGCCACTTTCAGTTATTTTGGCCCCAGCACCCAGACAGAGAGAGGTCCCACAGCAAGGAATCATGCGTCATTTCACCCACCACTGGAGAAGGCCACTTTCAGTTATTTAGGCCCCAGCACCCAGACAGAGGAGAGAGGTCTCACAGCAAGGAATAAGGCGTCATATCACCCACCACTGGAGAAGGCCACTTTCAGTTATTTTGGCCCAGCACCCAGACCGAGGATACAGGTCCCACAGCAAGGAATCATTTTACCCACCACTAGAGAAGGCCACTTTCAGTTATTTTGGCCCCAGCACCCAGACAGAGGAGAGAGGTCTCACAGCAAGGAATAAGGCGTCATATCACCCACCACTGGAGAAGGCCACTTTCAGTTATTTCAGCCCCAACACCCAGACAGAGGAGAGAGGTTCCACAGCAAGGAATCATGCGTCATATCACCCACCACTGGAGAAGGCCACTTTCAGTTATTTCGGCGCAGCACCCAGACCAAGGATACAGGTCCCACAGCAAGGAATCATTTTACCCACCACTAAAGAAGGCCACTTTCAGTTATTTCGGCCCCAGCACCCAGACAGAGGAGAGAGGTCTCACAGCAAGGAATAAGACGTCATATCACCCACCACTGGAGAAGGCCACTTTCAGTTATTTCGGCCCCAACACCCAGACAGAGGAGAGAGGTCCCACAGCAAGGAATCATGCATCATATCACCAACCACTGGAGAAGGCCACTTTCAGTTATTTCGGCCCAGCACCCAGACAGAGGAGAGGTTCATTCAACTTTGGGTTGCACCGCAAGATCATGGTAAAGTTAAAAAAATGAGGATTCAATAAAGAAGTGCCGCGGAGTACAAGAATACATGGTTGAGGGGGAGGCAGTTATAAATGTCTATTCTGTACAAGGGAGGCACAGGTCCTGTGGGATCCATGCCTGGTTCATTTTTATGAACGTCAGCTTGTCCACGTTGGCTGTGGACAGGCGGCTGCGTTTTTCAGTAATGACGCCCCCTGCTGTGCTGAATACACATTCAGAAAAACCGCTGGCCGCCGTGCAAGCCAGCACCTCCAAGGCATAAAATGCTAACTCTGGCCACGTGGACAATTTGGAGACCCAGAAGTTGAATGGGGCCGAACCATCAGTCAGTACGTGGAGAGGAGTGCAGATGTACTGTTCAACCATGTTAGTGAAATGCTGCCTCCTGATAACACGTTCCGTATCAGTTGGTGGTGCAGTTAGCTGTGGCGTGGAGACAAAACTTTTCCACATTTCTGCCCTGCTAACCCTGCCCTCAGAGGAGCTGGCCGTGACACTGCTGCGTTGGCGACCTCTTGCTCCTCCTCTGCCTTCGCCTTGGGCTTCCACCTGTTCCCCTGTGACATTTGGGAATGCTCTCAGGAGCGCGTCTACCAGCGTGCGCTTGTACTCGCGCATCTTCCTATCAAGCTCCAGTGCAGGAAGTAAGGTGGGCACATTGTCTTTGTACCGGGGATCCAGCAGGGTGGCAACCCAGTAGTCCACACATGTTAAAATGTGGGCAACTCTGCTGTCGTTGCGCAGGCACTGCAGCATGTAGTCGCTCATGTGTGCCAGGCTCCCAAGAGGTAAGGACAAGCTGTCCTCTGTGGGAGGCGTATTGTCATCGTCCTCCGTATCCCCCCAGCCACGCACCAGTGATGGGCCTGAGCTGTGTCAGGTGCCACCCTGCTGTGAACCTGCTTCATCCTCATCCTCCTCCACCTCCTCCTCATCCTCCTCGTCCTCCAGTAGTGGGCCCTGGCTGGCCACATTTGTACCTGACCTCTGCTGTTGCAAAAAACCTCTCTCTGAGCCACTTCTAACAGACTGGCCTGAAAGTGCTAAAAATGACCCCTCATCCTCCTTCTGGGCCACCTCCCCTTCCATCATCGCCCTAAGCGTTTTCTCAAGGAGACATAGAAGTGGTATTGTAACGCTGATAACGGTGTTATCGCCACTGGCCATGTTGGTGGAGTACTCGAAACAGCGCAACAGGGCACACAGGTCTCGCATGGAGGCCCAATCATTGGTGGTGAAGTGGTGCTGTTCCGCAGTGCGACTGACACGTGCGTGCTGCAGCTGAAACTCCACTATGGCCTGCTGCTGCTCGCACAGTCTCTCCAGCATGTGCAAGGTGGAGTTCCACCTGGTGGGCATGTCGCATATGAGGCGGTGAGCGGGAAGGCCGAAGTTCTGCTGTAGCGCAGACAGGCGAGCAGCGGCAGGATGTGAACGCCGAGAGCACGCACAGACGGCCCGCACTTTATGCAGCAGCTCTGACATGTCGGGGTAGTTGTGAATGAACTTCTGCACCACCAAATTCAGCACATGCGCCAGGCACGGGAGGTGCGTCGAGATTTCGCCCATTATCGCACACCACCAGGCCGGGCTTGAGGCCCACTGGCAGAAACCACTCGTCGGTCTGTTGTTCAATACCCCACCACAACTCCTGCGCGGTGTGGGGCCTGTCCCCCAAACATATGAGTTTCAGAATGGCCTGCTGATGTTTACCCCGGGCTGTGCTGAAGTTGGTGGTGAAGGTGTGTGGCTGACTGGATGAGCTGGTGGAAGCAGAGGAGGAGGAAGCCGAGTAGAAGGAGGAGGCTACAGGGGCAAAGAATGATGCCCTGCGATCCTTGGTGGAGGAAGGACTCTCCACCTGGGGCCCAGCCGCCACTACATTTACCCAGTGTGCAGTTAGGGAGATATAGCGTCCCTGGCAGTGCTTGCCGGTCCACGTATCAGTGGTTAGGTGGACCTTGCCACAGATGGCGTTGCGCAGTGCACACTTGATTTTATCGGATACTTGGTTGTGAAGGGAAGGCACGGCTCTCTTGGAGAAGTAGTGGCGGCTGGGAAGAACATACTGTGGGACAGCCATGGACATCAGCTGTTTGAAGCTGTCTGTGTCCACCAGCCTGAATGACAGCATTTCAAAGGCCAGTAGTTTAGAAATGCTGTCATTCAGGCCCAGGGCTCGAGGGTGGCTAGGTGGGAATTTACGCTTTCTCTCCAAGGTTTGTGAGATGGAGAGCTGAACGCTGCCGTGTGACATGGTGGAGATGCTTGGTGATGCAGATGGTGGTGTCGGTGGCACATCCTCTGTTTGGTGGGCGGCAGGTGCCAACATTCCTCCCGAGGTGGAGGAAGAGGCCGAGGCAGCAGCAGAAGAGGGAGCAGGGGGAGCCAGAGTGAGTTCCTTGCTTTTAAGGTGTTTACTCCACTGCAGTTCATGCTTTGCATGTAGATGCCTGGTCATGCAGGTTGTGCTAAGGTTCAGAACGTTAATACCTCGCTTCAGGCTCTGATGGCACAGCGTGCAAACCACTCGGGTCTAGTCGTCAGCACATTGTTTAAGGAAGTGCCATGCCAGGGAACTCCTTGAAGCTGCCTTTGGGGTGCTCGGTCCCTGGTAGCGGTGGCCAGTAGCAGGCGAACTCTCTTGGAGGCGGCTATTCTGCTTTTGCCCCCTGCTCCCTCTTTTGCTACGCTGTTGGCTTGGTCTCACCACTGCCTCTTCCTCTGAACTATGAAAGTCAGTGGCACGACCTTCATTCCATGTGGGGTCTAGGACCTCATCTTCCCCTGCATCGTCTTCCACACAGTCTTCCTCCCTGACCTCCTGTTCGGTCTGCACACTGCAGAAAGATGCAGCAGTTGGCACTTGTGTTTCGTCATCATCAGAGACGTGCGGACTGCGATGAGATGGTATTCCCATGTCCTCATCATCAGGAAACATCAGGGGTTGTGCATGAGTGCATTCTATGTCTTCCACCACTGGGGAAGGGCTAGGTGGATTCCCTTGGGAAACCCTGCCAGCAGAGTCTTCAAATAGCATAAGAGACTGCTGCATAACTTGAGGCTCAGACAGTTTCCCTGATATGCATGGGGGTGATGTGACAGACTGATGGGCTTGGTTTTCAGGCGCCACCTGTGTGCTTTCTGCAGAAGACTGGGTGGGAGATAATGTTGTGAACGTGCTGGATCCACTGCCGGCCACCCAATTGACTAGCGCCTGTATCTGCTTAGGCCTTACCATCCTTAGAACGGCATTGGGCCCCACCAAATATCGCTGTAAATTCTGGCGGGTACTGGAACCTGAGGTAGTTGGTTCACTAGGACGTGTGGCTGTGGCAGAATGGCCACGTCCTCTGCCAGCACCAGAGGGTACACTAACACCACCACGACCGCGTCCGCGTCCCTTACTAGATGTTTTCCTCATTGTTACCGTTCACCAAGCACCACAATAAGAAAAACAATATTTGGCCCAATGTATTGATTTCAAATTCAGGCCTTTTTTTACAGGCACTTAACACTATCTGCCTATTAATTTATGTAGCATATTACACTAATCCAGGCACAGCAGTAACCACTGATTTAGCGGAATATCTCTTTTAGGGCTAGTATTTAGGCCCTGGATGAAAGGTATTCTTTTATGGACAGATTTAAACTAGGCCTGCAACAGCTGGAACACCAGATTCAGGGTATTGCTATTTTGGCAATTGAATTTCACCCCAGAACAAAATATATGTTTTGGCGGACACTATTATAGTTTGCCAGCCAGTGCTGGGACACCAGATTTAGGGGATTGCTATTTTGGCAGTTGAATTTCACCCCAGAATAAAATATATGTTTTGGCGGACACTATTATAGTTTGCCAGCCACAGCTGAAACCACTGATTTATGGTATTGCTATTTTGGCAATTAAATTTCACCCCAGAACAAAATATACCCCTCTTACAGACAGATTTAAACTAGGCCTGCAACAGCTGGAACACCAGATTCAGGGTATTGCTATTTTGGCAATTGAATTTCATCCCAGAACAAAATATATGATTTGCAGGACACTATGAAACTTGGCCAGCCACAGCTGAAACCACTGATTACTGGTATTGCTATTTTGGCAATTGAATTTCACCCCAGAACAAAATATATGTTTTGGCGGACACTATTATAGTTTGCCAGCCACAGCTGAAACCACTGATTTATAGTATTGCTATTTTGGCAATTTAATTTCACCCCAGAACAAAATATATGTTTTTGCGGACACTATTATAGCTTGCCAGCCACAGCTGTGACACCAGATTTATGGTATTGCTATTTTGGCAATTGAATTTCACCCCAGAACAAAATATATCCTTTGCAGGACACTAAGAAACTTGGCTAGCCACAGCTGAAACCACTGATTTATGGTATTGCTATTTTGGCAATTGAATTTCACCCCAGAACAATATATATACTGTGGTGCTATTTTGTACTCTCTCTGTTCTTTTCCTATTTTTGCAGGCAATACAGAAACCACACCAATTGAAACTATTTTTCCTTTTTTTATTTGCCTCCTCAGGTCGGATGGCGCTGTGTACTAATTTATTTTGTAGGTTGGGTGCTCTTTTATAGATGACCAGTGGTTGTTCGGGAATTACAGGTCCGAGAACTGGATCATTTTTCAGGATGGACCAGTTCTTTCTGATTGCGTTTTTCAATTCCCCAGAGCATTGTGTGAACTGGGTTATGAACGAGAAACGGAAATCTTTTGTATTTTTCGTTATTTTTGGTTTCTTTTGAGTCTCCTCTCTTTGCTTTATCGTATCAATTATGCATCTCTCCAATTTTTCACTTTCATATCCTTTTTCTAGGATATGTTCTTTAATTATTTTGCTTTGTTCTTTGAACATTGCTGTGTCAATGCAGTTGCGGTGGATTCTCTGGACCTGTCCTTTGGGGATATTTTGGAGCCATGGGGCATAATGGCAGCTAGTTAGATCTATATATCCGTTGACATCAGTGGGCTTAAAATAGGTCTTAGTTTTAAGCAGTCTCTCATCTACATAAATGGTTAAGTCCAGAAAATCAACCGAAGCCTCACTCACAGTGCTCGTGAAGCTTAAGTTCCATTCCTTGTTTTCCAGTTCTCTAATAAACGTCTCCAACTGATTTTTTTCTCCTCCCCATATCACCAAGCAATCATCTATGTACCTTTTCCAGATTTTTAATGTCCCACTTTTTTCGTATTTATTCACCTTAGGGGTAATGTAATATTTTTCCCACATGGTCATAAAAATATTTGCAAAACTCGGGGCGAATTTCACCCCCATTGCAGTTCCGACCCTCTGTAGGTAATACTGGCCCTTGAACCAAAAATAATTATGGTCCAGGCAAAATTCTACGCAATGCACAATAAAGCCCGCTTGTGTTTTCTTCATGTCGGGGTCATCATACAGAGTATCCCTTATTGCTTGTAATCCTTTATTTTTTGGTATAATCGTGTATAGGGATGATACGTCGATGGTAACCATCCACGTATTCTCCCCAGCTACCTGTAGTTCTTTTATCATTTTCACCACACAACCACTATTCTTTAAAAAGGACAGTGCTAGGGGTACATACTTCTGTAGGAAATTGTCTATGTACTCCGTGATCCTGCTAGTGAGGGAATTAATCCCTGCCACTATAGGTCTACCTGGGGGATAGGACAGGCTTTTATGTATCTTCGGAAGTACATAGATAATTGGGGTTGTAGGTTTTTTTATGTTCAGATATTCAATTTCTTTTTTTATTGAGTATACCTTTCTCTCCTCCATATTTGACTAATTCTTGTAATTTATTCCTATATTCTGGGATGGGGTCTTTTTTCAACATAGTGTAGGTTTTTGTGTCTTTGAGTTGTCTCAATACCTCTGCTTCATAATCCTCGATATTCATCACTACTATCCCCCCCCCCCTTTATCCGCAGGCTTTATTATTATATTCTGGTTATCTTGTAACATTTTTAGTGCATCTCTTTCTTTTTTAGTCAAATTACCTCCTTTAGTTTTCGATTTAATTTTTTCCAATTCATTCAGGATGCTTCTCTTGAAAGCATCTAAGCACTCATTATTTTTATTTTTTGGATAAAATTTAGATTTTTCTTTTAGATCTGTGTGTATATATTCTCCTTTCAGCTCTGCGTTATTGTGGTTGGTAACCGGTTCTTTCCCTAGGAAATATTTAACTATGTTAAATTTTTTAATATATTTATGTATGTCAATAAAGGTATCAAATTTATTTAAGCTTTTCGATGGAGCAAATTTTAACCCCTTTCTGAGCACTGCTCTTTCAATTTCTGACAGGGTGTGTCTGCTGAGATTAAATATCCCGTCATTCACACCTTGCTTTTTTTTGCTTGCAGATTTTGTGTTTTTTTCCCCCTCTTTTTCCTCTACAAACCTTCTTTTTTGTGGTGTATTGGTGTTTTGAGTGGTTTTGTCGTTCCTTTCCTGTGTTTTCTGTTGTTTTTCCTGCTCTTCCCTCTGTATGCCTTTGATCGCTTGGTGTGGAAAATTCTGTTTTTCTAACATCTCCCCTTCCTGCGTTTTATCATATGGTCCTTCTCTATTTTTCATTTGTTGCGCTATATTTTCCTGTTTCTTTATTTCATCTTCTCTTATAAATCTGTACGGATTTTCATTTCCGTATTGTCGCCCATATTGTGGGTATGGTCTCCTCATATTCGGCCACTGATGGTATCATCCCTATACACGATTATACCAAAAAATAAAGGATTACAAGCAATAAGGGATACTTTGTATGATGACCCCGACATGACAAAAACACAAGCGGACTTTATTGTGCGTTGCGTAGAATTTTGCCTGGACCATAATTATTTTTGGTTCAAGGGCCAGTATTACCTACAGAGGGTCGGAACCGCGATGGGGGCGAAGTTCGCCCCGAGTTTTGCAAATATTTTTATGACCATGTGGGAAAAACTTTACATTACCCCTAAGGTGAATAAATACGAAAAAAGTGGGACATTAAAAATCTGGAAAAGGTACATAGATGATTGCTTGGTGATATGGGAAGGAGAAAAAAATCAGTTGGAGACGTTTATTAGAGAACTGGAAAACAAGGAATGGAACTTAAGCTTCACGAGCACTGTGAGTGAGGCTTCGGTTGATTTTCGGGACTTAACCATTTATGTAGATGAGGGACTGCTTAAAACTAAGACCTATTTTAAGCCCACTGATGTCAACGGATATATAGATCTAACTAGCTGCCATTATGCCCCATGGCTCCAAAATATCCCCAAAGGACAGGTCCAGAGAATCCACCGCAACTGCACTGACACAGCAATGTTCAAAGAACAAAGCAAAATAATTAAAGAACGTTTCCTAGAAAAAGGATATGAAAGTGAAAAATTGGAGAGATGCATAATTGATACGATAAAGCAAAGAGAGGAGACTCAAAAGAAACCAAAAATAACGAAAAATACAAAAGATTTCCGTTTCTCGTTCATAACCCAGTTCACACAATGCTCTGGGGAATTGAATAACGCAATCAGAAAGAACTGGTCCACCCTGAAAAATGATCCAGTTCTCGGACCTGTAATTCCCGAACAACCACTGGTCATCTATAAAAGAGCACCCAACCTACAAAATAAATTAGTACACAGCGCCATCCGACCTGAGGAGGCAAATAAAAAAAGGAAAAATAGTTTCAATTGGTGTGGTTTCTTTATTGCCTGCAAAAATAGGAAAAGAACAGAGAGAGTACAAAATAGCACCACAGTATATAGTGGTGTGAAAGAAAAACATCTGGAAATAGTGGGAGAGATGACATGCCATAGTAAAGGGGACGTATATGTATTGGAGTGCCCTTGTGGCCTCCAGTATGTAGGACGTACCATCAGACCCCTTAAGGTCTGGATACAGGAGCATATAAGGAATATCAAGAAAGGGCTTTAAAGCCATGGCGTCTCGGCACACTATAGAAAATGCCACCAAAAGAACCCAGAGGGACTGAAATTTATGGGGGTAGAATTGGTGCAAAACCACTGGATGGGAGGTAGTTTTTTAGAGAAAATCAACAAAAAAGAGAGCAGGTGGATATATGAATTGAGCATGCTGCAACCTGGGGGCCTGAACTTAGATTTTGATTTGCAGGCAGTTTTAAATTAGACCCAGAAGTTGGCAGTTGTCCCCATGTGAATTTGGACTTAGAGATCTGCGGCTTCCCATTAAAGAGATACAAGTGTAGGGTGAAGTATGAGGATAAAATAGGAGGCATTTTGAATGACACGTCAGGTGCTTGATTGGTGCTAACCTGATGAATAAAAGAGAAGGGGGAGGGAGAGATGACGTGTGCCCCTGACGAAGCTCAAGGAGCGAAACCTGGGTCGGGCAAAGGTAAAGGACACTGGGATTTTACATTGCGATTTTAAAGTGCATGTTTGTAAGTATGTACTGATTAAAAAAATTTTAAACAGTTATTGGAGCTTCACTACGGTGGGAGCCACTTGTATCCACAGGAATTATTTGAATGAAAAGAAGTTGGGAACACTAGCAGACCCACCGGGTGTTGGTTGCAGTTAAGTCCGCCGTTGAGCCCTGTGTGCCGGCGTGTGAACGTAGACCTACGCCACGAGGAATCCAACAAACTGCGGAGGACTCCTCTGATACGCCTCTTGTCAGTAAAGTGCCGTGTAAGTACAATCTGTGCACTACAGGGCGGCATAATCATACGGATTTACACTATTGCATTCTTCCACCATTTTGCAGGATATCCACTAATAGGACATCTGCAGACCTCAAAACTTTTCTGAAGGGAGAAAAAAACTGTTTTATATCACCTACTTATACACGCGCGGTCCGAACCTTATATGTACATTTTGTTGAAAGTGTGATTGATCCCACAACACTCCTCGGACCTGCAGCTGATTCTTGCGGACTGTTGATTAAGTATTTTTTTCCTTTACCATATGCATTATGCCTGTACTATAACATGAATGTGTGCCTTAGCCTGTACTTCACGGAGATCACAAACTTTTTTGAAAATGCTGCTGAAAGTGTTCATGGTGGAATGAGGCCCCATTACAAGTTTTGCTTGGGGCCCTTTTGGTTAATTGGTATGCCCAAACCTTGTACATAGGATAATTCATTCAAATACTTTGTGATACCTTGAGAGTCTGTTACATATTTATTCTAGGTTTTTTGTTATTGTTATTTTTTTTTTTTTGGGCTAGTGGGAGGGGGGTTGCTGGGGTTAAGCTACAACAGTGCCTCAGTCCCCCATAAGGTTGTACATAGAGGTATGCCTCCCAACAGCTATATTCTACTGCATAGGACAGTACATGTAGCAGGGAACTAGCTTGAGAACTCAAAGTCAATGAGAGTAAGCAATGCTTGTCATGGCTTCTCCTAAAAAGAATATTATTGTTAACATTGGAATAATATTTTTTTATATTAGGAAGATGTCAAATGTTTCTTACCATAGCAACAAGCATAATGGATGAAAAATTTGCATGTTACAATATTACTGTTAAATTTGCATTCAAAAATGTACATTCGAGTTGCAATCAAAGCACTGCATTCAGCTAATTATAATCTATCACTCAAGTGTCTTTATGTGTATTTTATTCTTGCAAGACTTATTGCTAAAATCCATCTTACTCAAGGGCTTCTTGATATCAAATAGTAATCAAAGCACTGCAGCACATCATTAATCACTGACTGCCGTGTTTCAGTTTAGAGTCTTGCTTTTTGTCATGCTGTACTAAACTACCGTGTTATCATTCAACTACTGATGGGTTATGGGGATTTGACCCATGCAAATATACCAAATGGTTTTCTGTCCTTTATTGTATAGACTGTTCACTGACCTTGGCTAGCAACATTTTATCAGCCTGTGAGTTCGGATGGAACAAATCTAACGTGACATGGCATTTATTTTTGTCTTTTTTCTTTTCTGATGGAAATGTGCTGAACAAGAAGCTCTAAATGTTATATGCAGCCAAAGGAAGAATTTCTCTGCTCTTCAATCTTTCGCGTTCTGTTCAATATAAAAAATATCTGCGTTTGAGTTATTATTGTGCATTATTGTCTTCCAAAGTAGTACTCCTTAAAAGTACTTGCCTATTTTATTTTGGCTCAGCACTTCTGTGACTACTTATGTGACACTTCTATATAGTGAAATGGTAGTCACCCAGACAAGAGGTGAAATGATTGCTTGGCAACTTGAAATACAGACTACACTTCTTTATTTCTTGCAGCATCTCTTTAAACGTGGATTCTGTAGACCTATGTAATGCAAATTATACTATGTTTGTACAATTGAGTTGGTGGTCATACATGTAATAATAAGAATGTTGCATTTCTCAAGGGAGATTTGAATCTTCTAAATCTGTGACTAGACTATGGCGAGGAGTCTAAGAAATCTCACTGTTCTTCACTCTTAACCCTTGCAAGGAGGTACATATCTCACAGTCTCACTGTCCCCAGAATTGCCACTGATTGGTGACAGGTGTTCTGTAGTGAAGAACCTGTAGGGAAGTCAGGAGTGTAACCAGGGGCTTATCAATGGAATAGTGTTTAGGATGCAATAAACTGGAGGATGAGATGGAATCATAGTCAGTAGACAGGCCAGGAGTGAATACCAAGAGAAAAACTGCAGGCACGAGGTACATAAAACCCCTGAAGACCCAGTACAGAGGATGGGAGTGGTCGTGACAGTGATGAGGTGTTGTGTCATGTGTACTCCCTCAGGCTGTTGTTCCCTGGTAATCAGTGCAGTAGAAAGGTAGCTTAAAGAATCGGGCCTGAAGTAAACACATAACAGTCTTTCTCTCCTTAGTTCAAAATATAATTTGTGGCACATCCAGCAGTATTAAATACAAAGTGCACTTTCTGGGACCAGATGAGGAGGTATGTGGTGGCTGGTTGGATGGCAATCTTAATAGCACTAGTGAATACTGGTGTCCACCGTAATATAGCCTTGATGTTGGTCTGGCCTATCAGTGGTTTGGGTGATTGGTGTCTGAACCGTAGTCCCCCACCTTGCAGCAGTATCTTTAAAGGTGTATTTCACTGATCACTCTGCTGTCTTGATACACTAATGCTGGAGTGTTGGTCTCCGAGCAATAGGAGCTCTCGCATGTGCTTCCTCTTCCTTCTCTAGCTAACCAGAACTCCCCCTACCCCCAGCAGGAAGCAGGACCAGCTCACTCCTATCAAGAGGGAAGGAACAGGGTGGTTAGCCATGTTCCTGCCAACCATTGCCAACCATAGCCTCCTCTGCTGGAACACACCTCCAATGCATGAAAAATACATAACATTAGCAATAAATAACTATATACAATAGCAGATATTCTCGGATCTGGAGTACTGCACAGGCAATAAGTCTAAAGGGTGAGACAGGAGAATAATCCAAAAACAAGGTCAAGTACAAGGTCAGGATCAGCAGTCAGGAAAAGTGTCAATACCAATAGGTCTGACAGCACATCAATAGGTTGAGGGTCACCATATATCCTTTAATAAGTTGTTTCGTAGCAGCTACAAAAACACTAAACATCAGTACCGCCAAGTCACAGACTAAGAGAAGACCTTAAAACCCGAGTTTTAAAAACAGTTTGCATAATGGAATGTGTTTCTTTCTACAACCAAAACTGAAGGAACAGATGTTTTTTTGGCTTCCCTAAAGTTCACCATATTATTCGCAGTTTCAACTGCACAGTTAGATGCTTTTCACTCAGAAACACCGGACGTACACCTTCTGTGAAGTCTGTCAGCACTGTACTGCTGTGACGTCCTTTCCTTTACTTCCCACTATGTTGTGTATTTTCAGCTCCCGAGCTCACAGAGCAGATAAACAGGGAAAATCACACTTACAAGCATACTTAAAAGGCTCCAGTAGTCTTCAAAAGCTGTTTAGAAGCAGTTGTTTTATAAGGCTCACTATCTCAGATAGCTCTGATATGCCCCAATTTTCTGTGAGTCATCTTCTGAGTCTCTGTTACTAGGGTTGAATCTTTCCTGACAGCAGGCAGTAGACTGCAAGTTAGGTGGAAGTGAAACCCCTCGTGGCCATGACTTTACAGCTTTTTTTCCGTTGCATGCAGGCATATTTTGTGCTAGTTACACCAGGCTTTATTAAATTAAATTAAATTGTGTGAAAGTACAGTGACTCTTTAACCCCTTAAGGACTCAGCCCTATTTCACCTAAAGGACTTGGCCATTTTTTGCAAATCTGACCAGTGTCACTTTATGTGGTGATAACTTTAAAACGCTTTTACTTATCCAGGCCATTTTGAGATTGTTTTTTCGTCACATATTGTACTTCATGACACTGGTAAAATTAAGTCGAAAAATTTTATTTTTATTTATAAAAAAATATCAAATTTACCAAAAATTTGGAAAAATTAGAAATTTTCCAAGTTTCAATTTCTCTACTTCTATAATACATAGTAATACCGCCCAAAAAAGTTATTGATTTACATTCCCCATATGTCTAATTCATGTATCGATCATTTTGGGAATGCCATTTTATTTTTTGGGGACGTTACAAGGCTTAGTAGTTTAGAAGCAAATCTTGAAATTTTTCAGAAATTTTCAAAAACCCACTTTTTAGGGACCAGTTCAGGTCTGAAGTCACTTTGTGAGGCTTACATAACAGAAACCATCCAAAAATGACCCCATTCTAGAAACTACACCCCTCAAGGTATTCAAAACTCATTTTACAAACGTCATTAACCCTTTAGGTTTTCCACAAGAGTTAATGGCAAATGGAGATAAAATTTCAGAATTTAGATTTTTTGGAAAATTTTCCGTTTGAATCCATTTTTTCCAGTAACAAAGCAAGGGTTAACAGCCAAACAAAACTCAATTTTTATTGCCCCGATTCTGTAGTTTTCAGAAACACCCCATATGTGGTCGTAAACTGCTGTATGGCCAAACGGCAGGGCACAGAAGTAAGGGAACGCCATATGGTTTTTGGAAGGCGCATTTTGCTGGACTGGATTTTTGACACCATGTCCCATATGTAGGGGCTCATTTTTTGCGGGATGAGATGGCGGTTTGATTGGAACTATCTTGGGGTGCATATGACATTTTGGTCGCCTGCTATTACACTTTTTGTGATGTAAGGTGACAAAAATGGCTCTTGACACCGTATTTATTTTTTTTTTTTTTTGTGTTCACCTGAGGGGTTCGGTGATGTGTTATTTTTATAGAGCAGGTTGCGACGGACGCGCCGATACCAAATATGTATACTTTTTATTTATTTATTTAAGTTTTACACAATATTATCATTTTTTAAAACAAAACAAATCATGTTTTAGTGTCTCCATAGTCTGAGAGCCCTATTTTTTTTTTTGGGGGGGGTGATTATCCTATGTGGGGTATCATTTTTTGCGGGATGAGATGACGGTTTGATTGGCACTATTTTTGGGTGCATATAACTTTTTGATCGCTTGCTATTACAGTTTTTGAGATGTGAGGTGACAAATGTTTTTTTTTACATTGTTTTTATTTTATTTTTTAACAGTATTTACCTGAGGGGTTAGATAATGTGATATTTTTATAGAGCAGGTTTTTACGGACGCGGCGATACATAATATGTATACTTTTATTTATTTATTTTACTTTAACACAATAATAGCATTTTAGAAAAAAAATTATGTTTTATTGTCTCCATAGTCTGAGAGCCATATTTTTTTATTTTTTGGGCGATTGTCCTATATAAGGACTCATTTTTTGCGGGATGAGATGGCGGTTTTATTGGTACTATTTTGGGAGGCATACGCCTTTTTGATCACTTGGTATTACACTTTTGTGATGCAAGGTGACAAAAATGGCTTTTACACCATTTTTGTGATTTTTTTACGGTATTTGTGTGAGGGGTTAGGTCACGTGATATTTTTATAGAGGAGATTTTTACGGACGCGGCAATACCTAATATGTGTAGTTTATTTTTTTTTTTTTAATTTTTATTCAGTGATATGTATTTTTCTGATTTTTACTTTTTTTTTTCACTTTTTTGACATTTTTTTGACCCAGACCCACTTGGTTCTTGTAGATCCAGTGGATCTGGTGTCTATATAATACAGAACAGTACACTATATAGTGTACTGCACTGTATTTTTTTACTTTTCACAGTCTGGTCAGACTTCTGCCTTTAGCAGAAGTCTGACCAGAGTTACTATACCATGGCAAGCAGGACGCTTCTGAAAGGGGCAGATTTTACAATAATACATGGCAAGCAGGACGCTTCTGAAAGGGGCAGATTTTAGGGGCAGATTTTACAATAAGGGGCAGATTTTAGTCTCTGATCCGAGACTACACATAGCACAACAAACCGCAGGTCTGAATTGACCTGCGGTTTGTTGCGATCGCCGACACGGGGGGGTCACAGGACCCCCCTCGGCATTGTCACAGGATTCCTGCTGAATGATTTCAGCAGGCATCCTGTTCCGATCACCGCCACGTGCGCAGCGGTGATCGGATCTTCTCAGGGTGTACATGTACGCCCTGAGTCCTTAAGTACCAGGACGCTAGGGCGTACATGTACGCCCTGCGTCCTTAAGAGGTTAAAGGGCACCTCTGTAAACCTCATGTGACGAGACCAATCTCGCCACATTGCATTGGAGAAACCTGGTTGCTCGCCTGCTGCCTTTGGACTATGGCCCCCTGTTAAAAGACATCTTTTTTTTTACCTGCAGAAAAGCTTAATTCGTGCTTTTCTGCCTGGGGTTCGGTAGTTTTGGTTGAATGTGTTATACCTCAGATAGGAATCCCATGGAGCCCATTCGTATAAAACTGACTGTAAAGACTTTGGCTCCATGGCGATTAAACTGTATTCGTGTGGTCTGAGCGCCATTCACTTAATAATGTGCGCTCAGACCTGAGCTATCTGGGGATATGTTAAATGTATAGTTTTAATGTAATGTGTCTTACCTGGTGTATTTTAACAGTAATGCTTGTTCTGTGTCCCCATGTGCATAATGGAGTCTTGTCTCTGAAATGTCTGTGTGTATTGTAAAGGGTGGGACATTGTGTATTGAATAGTGATGTCTGTCCTATTGTCCCCACATGTGTATTGGCGATTTCCCTTTGTCCTGAGAGATAATTGAATGACTCCTCAATTGTCTCCAGGACAGAAGACATTATGTATTCGTCTGCCTGTGATGATTGCATTACCCATGTAGGGTGATGGTATCACAGGCAGAGGGGAGGGATATGCTGGGGTGTCTGTATTGTCCCAATGTGTGTGATTGGCTGCTGTATCCCGTGTCGCAGTCTTCCTTCTGGTCCTCTAGGGAGTGTCCACCAGGTGGGAGACCTGGATAAATACCAGGCAGGTAGCCGTTAATAAATGTTAGAATTCCTGTTTACCATCAATACGGAGCCTCGTCTCGTTCTTGGGGATTCACTGTATGCTGTTAGAGACTGATTGCCAGGAGTGTAAGCTGATTGTCTGCTTTTCCTGTTCGTCTGCTAGCAGCTATTTGGGAGGTTCCAGTACGGGAGTTGGAGTGCTATTTTGTATCCAGTTCGGGAGTTTGGTGTTCTGCAGTAGCTGTGCCTATATCTCTGTAAAGGGGCCGATCGCCTAAACGGTTTTTACCCCTTGTCTGCAGCAACGGTCCGTTACAATTGGTGGCGAGCAGCGGGATCGTTCCTACAGCCAGAAGGACAGCTACAGGAGACACCATTTCCTTGGATTTACAAGTGGGGGCAACGCATGTCCCAGTACAGCGACCCTAAAAGCAACAGAATGGAACCAGCAGTGTCATACGAGGAGGAGGACCTGGATGGCCGGGATGCATTAAGGAAAGGCATCTGGTACCAGGCCCTGGACAATGTACAATACCAGCGGGGTGAGAGTCTCCCCAGTGAAGAGCAGCGGTGGCAGAAGCAAGTGGCCCTGCGGATGCCCTTTCTGGGAGAGCAGCCCCTGGATGAATGGGTGAAGGAACTAGAGCACCGGGTATGGCAGGAGCTATGGCTGGAGGATGCCTACCAGGCGCTCTGGTGGTATATGGCACAGTATATACCCTGGACAGCCGAGCATGACAAGCCAGAGGGAGAGGAGTTTGATGGTTCTGGCTTGTTATGGGAGTCCTTTGCAGAGCCTGACTTCGGGAGTCCTGCGCAGAACAGACTTCAGGACATTTTCTACGAGAGGGAGGCTAGGCATGACGGGGATGACCCCCATGAGGTAGAGCAAGACCTGGCTCACCTAGCAACCCTGGAGTGGGAACTGGAGCAGGACTACCGAGATCTCTTCCACTCCATTGGGAAGGCTCAGCAGGACAGCAAGGTGACAGATCCAGTTCCAGACCCATTCCGCTGGGAAGATATTATTGAAATTTACTGGGAGGAACCCCAGGCGGCAGGTGGAGAGGGGACCGAGGTCTCTACACCGGTATTGCAGGGAATTGGGAGCCTGAGCTCCATTCCCCAGCGGGAGATATTGCAGGGAATTGGGAGCCTGAGCTCCATTCCCCACCGGGAGATATTGCAGGGAATTGGGAGCCTGAGCTCCATTCCCCAGCGGGAGATATTACAGGGAATTGAGAGCCTGAGCTCCATTCCCCAGCGGCAGGCTGAGCTACAGGGGGCAGAGGTAGTTGTTCCTGCCCCACAGCAGCAGCGTGATTTTTCGGGAATTGGGAGCCCGGTCTCCATTCCCCAGCGGCAGTATTATTTGTTGGGAATTGGGAGCCCGGTCTCCAGTCCCCAGCGGCAGAGTAACCAGCAGGGAATAGAGAGCCCAGTCTCCTTTCTCCAGCAGCAGGACTCTGTATTGGGAGGAGAGACAGTCGGTCTCCCTCCACTGAGGAGGAAGGTATGTATGGGAGAGGAGCTTACTACCACCTCTCCCCAGCGGCGGATCATTAATGGGCAGGGAATAGAGAGCTCAGTCTCCTTTCCCCAGCAGCAGAGCTGTGTAACCAAAGGGGAGACAGTCGGTCTCCAGCAGCAGGACTGTATATCTAAAGGGGAGACAGTCGGTCTCCAGCAGCAGGACTGTATATCTAAAGGGGAGACAGTCGGTCTCCCCCTCCAACAACCAGGCTTCAACCAGGCTACCCTCCCAGTAGCGCTGGCAACAGGGCAGAGTGACGCGGGTCTCTGCCCATGCAGCACCCCACCAAGTCAGCGTACCCGTACCCAGCACAGCCGTGGTGAGGCACCTGGACATGGACAAGCTTCTCCTCTACCCAGTTGCAGTAACTATTTATTGTGGGTGGGCTGTGCTGTTGATTGTGTTTTGTGGGTGGGCTGCTGGATCTAACAAGGGCACTGACCGGCAGGAGGTCAGATACCCTGTTAGTCTGTTTGGAAAAGGGGAGAGATGTGACGAGACCAATCTCGCCACATTGCATTGGAGAAACCTGGTTGCTCGCCTGCTGCCTTTGGACTATGGCCCCCTGTTAAAAGACATCTTTTACCTGCAGAAAAGCTTAATTCGTGCTTTTCTGCCTGGGGTTCGGTAGTTTTGGTTGAATGTGTTATACCTCAGATAGGAATCCCATGGAGCCCATTCGTATAAAACTGACTGTAAAGACTTTGGCTCCATGGCGATTAAACTGTATTCGTGTGGTCTGAGCGCCATTCACTTAATAATGTGCGCTCAGACCTGAGCTATCTGGGGATATGTTAAATGTATAGTTTTAATGTAATGTGTCTTACCTGGTGTATTTTAACAGTAATGCTTGTTCTGTGTCCCCATGTGCATAATGGAGTCTTGTCTCTGAAATGTCTGTGTGTATTGTAAAGGGTGGGACATTGTGTATTGAATAGTGATGTCTGTCCTATTGTCCCCACATGTGTATTGGCGATTTCCCTTTGTCCTGAGAGATAATTGAATGACTCCTCAATTGTCTCCAGGACAGAAGACATTGTGTATTCGTCTGCCTGTGATGATTGCATTACCCATGTAGGGTGATGGTATCACAGGCAGAGGGGAGGGATATGCTGGGGGTGTCTGTATTGTCCCAATGTGTGTGATTGGCTGCTGTATCCCGTGTCGCAGTCTTCCTTCTGGTCCTCTAGGGGAGTGTCCACCAGGTGGGAGACCTGGATAAATACCAGGCAGGTAGCCGTTAATAAATGTTAGAATTCCTGTTTACCATCAATACGGAGCCTCGTCTCGTTCTTGGGGGGATTCACTGTATGCTGTTAGAGACTGATTGCCAGGAGTGTAAGCTGATTGTCTGCTTTTCCTGTTCGTCTGCTAGCAGCTATTTGGGAGGTTCCAGTACGGGAGTTGGAGTGCTATTTTGTATCCAGTTCGGGAGTTTGGTGTTCTGCAGTAGCTGTGCCTATATCTCTGTAAAGGGGGCCGATCGCCTAAACGGTTTTTACCCCTTGTCTGCAGCAACGGTCCGTTACACCTCATATACAATTTTCCGATGCTTTTCCTACCCCATTGTCACCATGTAAACAAATCACTCTGATTTATTACATCCTGAATGTAGCACTTACTATTGCTGTATCCATCCAACCAACCATGATGAACTCCTTTCTCTGCCACAGCTCCAGCACCCTAACATTGCCCACCTAGTTTATACCTCTTCTACCCAACTAGACACTCCTTAATCACTGGCCCCTGCTGCTGCTTTGACATGTCCATGTACAGCTAGCATCTGTGGGAGCTGGTGTAGGGGATGGGGGTGGTGGTGGCCCTGAGGTAGTGCTGTTGTGTTACAGTACCCTACCTCAGGCCATCACTCCCTGGGGCCCATGGCAGTGAAAGTTATAGTACTGAAGAATGAGGTCAGAGGTAAACAGAACAAAGTCATTTTTACTAAGTACAACATAGAACTTGAGATACATACAGTATCTTCAGGCTTTAGTGCAATTCTCTGGCACTAGCATGGATATTGAGGAAGGTTGGTGGCAATTCAGCACTTAGGTGATACAGGCCTAGGAGTTGTTTGGCAATGGGTGGCTTAGCTTTATTCTCAGCAGTGTCTGTAGATGCAGGTGTAGCAGGTGACTCTGCTATCTGGGCTCTCAAGGCTTTACTTACTTACAATTTAGTAATGGTTCTCTCTGGAGAATCATATGTAGGAGCAGGAGCACTGCAGTCTGCGTCCTCTCCATGTCTCTGGACAGAAACTCCCCCTCTTAGCGGGAAGCAGAACCAGCCCACTCCTACCAGGAGGCCAGAAACCGGGTGGTTAACACTGTTCCTGACAACCTTTGCCAACTTTCCTTGCTGGTAGTAACGGCCAGGAAACAAACAGTAAAATGCATTGTATAACAACAAACAGTTTGTAGTACACATGGACTACATGTGTACTACAAAACTCATAAGTTCAATACATACAAGACTTGTGAAGCTGCTATCAAATAAGAGGTACAATGTTAAAATGTAACGTGACGTCTCTAAATGTTTAAAAAGTTAAAATGTTGTTAAAAGTTTGATTGAAATAGCTTTTGATTTCAGTAAATATGCTGCAAACACAACAAATGACAATTATCAGTTCTTGACAACCTATAAAGTGTTCCGGTCAGTTGACCCTCTAAAACATCATTTGCGAGTGCCTTCAGGTCAGCTGACCCTTTAAAACATAATTTGCGAGTGCCTTCAGGGCAGCTGACCCTCTAAAACATCATCTGCGAGTGCCTTCAGGGCAGCTGACCCTCTAAAACATCATTTGCGTGTGCCTTCAGGGCAGCTGACCCTCTAAAACATCATTTGTGTGTGCCTTCAGGGCAGATGACCCTGTAAAACATTATTTGTGAGGGCCTGCAAATAAGTTTACCCTATGAAACATAATTTTCCACGGCCTGCAGGTGAGTTGTCCCTCTAAAACATTATATGTAAGGGCCTGCAGGTGAGCTGACCCTGTTAAACATTATATGTGAGGGCCTGCAGGTGAGCTGACCCTGTTAAACATTATATGTGAGGGCCTGCAGGTTAGCTGACCCTCCAAAGCATTATATGTGAGGGCCTGCAGTGAGCTGACCCTCTAAAACCTTATACGTGAGGGCCTGCAGGGGAGCTGACCCTCTAAAACATTATATGTTAGAGCCTGCAGTTGAGCTGACCCTTAAAAACATGAATTGCAAGGGCCTGCAAGTGAGCTGACTCTGTTAAACATTATATGTGAGGGGCTGCAGGTGAGCAGACCCTGTAAAGCATTATATCTGAGGGCCTGCAGGTGAACTAACCTTCTAAAACATTATGAGCGAGGGCAGCTTAAAAAACATGTTGATAAGATGGAGGAGAAGGAGAAGAGAAGTCAGGGGCAATCCAAGTTTTGTTCATTTTTATAAGAGTCGACCTGTCAGCATTTTCAGTTGACAGACGGATGAGCTGATCAGTTATTATGCCCCCAGCAACACTAAATACCCGCTCTGACAAAACGGTGGCAGCAGGGCAGGCCAGCAATTCTGAGGCATAGAGTGGCAGTATGTGTCACGTGTCCAGCTTGGACACCCAATAGTTGTAAGGCACAGAGGGATCACTGAGGACGCTGACACGGTCTGCTATGTACTCCTTCACCATCTTCCAAAATCTTTCCCGCCTTGTGACACTAGGCCACGCATCAGGGTGGGGTGTCATGAAACTGTTCCAGGCCTTGGAGAGTGTTGTCCTGCCTCTGTTAGAACTGCTGTGTGTTCCCCTCATCTCCCCTCCTGGGTTGGACAAGGAACTACATACTCTGCCGCCAGTGTTGTCACCTATAAATGTATCCGCAATAACATTCTGCTCTATGATTATTATGGTTTGTGGTTGTATTATTGTTTTTATTATTATTATTGTTATTATGGTTTATAGTTGTAAAATATGTTATGGTTATTTGGTTATTTATGAGTTAATTAACAGGCCATGCCATTGGTTTACCTCCACTCTTGTATGTTATGTTTTTAGTTATATTCATGTATGAGTTTGGGATATTTGTTGTGCATGGGATATATATGCTGTATGATGTGCCATGTGTGTGAGCTTGCCAAGCATCAAAGCTGCCAACAAGTTACGGCCATTATCAGACACAACAACCAACCATACCTGGTTGTAGGTTGAGTGGCGAGAACCACAGTTCAGTCTGGTCCCTTACACCCTGCCACAGCTCTGCGGCGGTGTGCTGTTTGTCACCTAAGCAAATGAGTTTCAGCACAGCCTGTTGCTGCTTCCCCACTGCTGTGCTACACTGCTTTCAGCTACTGGCTGATGGCTGACTGGTCCTGCAAAATGAGAATTCAGAGGTGGAAGGGGAGTAGGAGAAGGGGGTTTGCTGCAATAAATGTAGGTGGTGGTGAAAATCCTGATGGAATAGGGGCTCGCAGTCCTTGGCGTTGGTAGCACCTGTGCCATCCATGGGTACGACTAGCTACCAGCCTCCACAAGGTTCACCCAGTGTGCTGTCACGGAAATGTAGCGTTCCTGGCCAAAAGCACTTGTCCGTGTGTCAGTCGTTAAGTAGACCTTAACAATAACTGCGTTGGTCAGGGCATGGGTGATGTTACAGGACACAATTGCTGGTGTAATGCGGGGATGGTACACCGAGAAAAATAGTGGTGGCTGGGGACAGAGTAATGAGGGACATCCGCCGCCATGGGGCTGAGGAAAGCCTCAGTGTCCACAGGCCTAAATGGCAACATTTCCAGGGCCAGCAATTTTTAAAGGTGTGCATTTAGAGCTATGGCCTGTGGGTGGGTGGCTGGGTATTTGCGCTTACGTTCAAAGGCCTGGGTTAAGGACATCTGTACGCGGGCCTATTTGGTGTGGCCCGCCTTCTCCCTTTTGCCATGACACAGCCTTTCCAGCCTGTTGCGTGCTGTGGATCCCTCCCCCTCTGTACTGCTGTCCTCGCTTGGCTTGCCACCTTCCCAGGATGGGTCAGTGATGTCATCGTCCACCACCCCTTCTTCCACTTCCTCATTTGGGTCATCCCCCTGACTTGTGTTGTTGATCTAACAAGACCCTCACTTATTGACAACTGTGTCTCATCTGCATCATCAACCTCATGAGACACTAATTGCCATTCCCCACCGTCATCTTCTTCTGACTGTGGACGCTGAAGAGTTTGGGAATCTGTACAATATCTCCTCATGTCCCTCTTCAGGGAGGGTCAGCTCACCTGCAGGCCCTCACCTACAATATTTTAGAGGGTCAGCTCACCTGCAGGCCCTCACCTACAATATTTAAGAGGGTCTGCTGACCTGCACGCCCTCACCTACAATATTTGAGAGGGTCAGCTCACCTGCAGTCCTTCACCTACAATATTTGAGAGGGTCAGCTGACCTGCAGGCCCTCACCTGCAATATTTTACAGGGTCAGCTCACCTGCAGGCCCTCACCTACAATAATTTACAGGGTCAGCTCACCTGCAGGCCCTCACCTACAATATTTTACAGGGTCAGCTCACCTGCAGGCCCTCACCTACGATATATTACAGGGTCAGCTCACCTGCAGGCCCTCACCTACAATATTTTACAGGGTCAGCTCACCTACAGGCCCTCACCTACAATATTTTACAGGGTCAGCTCACCTACAGGCCCTCACCTACAATATTTTACAGCATCAGCTCACCTGAAGGCCCTCACCTACAATAATTTACAGGGTCAGCTCACCTACAGGCCCTCACCTACAATATTTTACAGGGTTAGCTCACCTGCAGGCCCTCACATACAAAATTTTATAGGGTCAGCTCACCTACAATATTTTACAGGGTCAGCTCATGTCCAGGCCCTCACCTACAATATTTTACAGGGTCAGCTCACCTACAGGCCCTCACCTACAATATTTTAGAGGGTCATCTCACCTGCAGGCCCTCACCTACAATATTTTAGAGGGTCAGCTCACCTGCAGGCCCTCAACTACAATATTTTACAGGGTCAGCTCACCTACAGGCCCTCAACTAGAATATTTTATAGGGTCAGCTAAGCAGCAGGCACTCGCCCAACATTTTTTGCAATTCTTAGCAGCAGGCCCTCGCCCCTTATATTTTAGAGGGTCAACAGCAGGACCTTGCTCCTAATGTTTTGGAGGGTCACCAGCAGGCCACCAATGATAAATTTTCAAGGGTGTGTAGGATGCCCTCCTTTATGTGTAACAAAGGTTGTTTTGGAGTGCTGGTTCCTTGTAAATTTTGGCAGCCCTTTCACTTATTGCATAGGCTTTATGAGTGTAGAAGTCCCACTACCTTAACAATTGTACCACAATGTTAATGAGGCCCTCCTTTATGTGATATACAGGCTGTTTCGGAGTGCCTCTTTCATGTAATTTTTGGCAGCACTTGCACTTTATAGACAATTGAATATACAGGAAAGAATGTTTCCTAACAATTTTTCCTGTAAAATTGATTTTTTTGGGGGGTTTTGGGTGTATTTTTGTCAGTCTGTAAAAGTGGCGTACAATTAGGACAACATGGTTCCCAGCAGCGACCTGGGAGTCCAAGATGCATCCAAACATCGTCCCCATGCTGTTTCTGATCCATTTCAGTGGTGTTTCTGTCACTTTCTGATCTTTTCCAATGAACCAGGCACCTTCTCCTCTTCAGAGCAGGGGGTGCCTGGTTGTCTCCCATTGACTTCCATTATACTCGGGTTCTCGGTTGAGCACACGAACATAGCGATGTCTTTGGCCCGAGCACCCAAAAACCCAAATACTTTGGTGCTCGATCATCACTATAATTCATTAATCACCAAACACATGAGCAATATGGGCTGGGCATAGCATTTCTACAGTATGGATCTGCAAAATTTGGATGAAATACGGATGACATATGGATGTGTTCCATATGCGTTCCATATTTTGGGCGGACCTATTGACTTAAATGGGGCCTCGGATGGTGATTTGCAGACAACAATAGGACATGCACTACTTTTTTCCAGAACTGAAATACTGAAACAGAACACACAAGGAGTACCTTCTTTTTTATGCAGACCCATTGAAGTGAATAGTTCCACATACAGTCCGCAAAAAAAGGGAACGTAAGCGGATAGAAAATATGTTCGTGTGCATGAGCCCTTAAAAGTAGAAAAATTCAAATTTAGAAAATTGTGAATTTTTCCACATTTTCTATAAATTTAGATTTTTTTTATAACTATATAAGGAAAAAATATTGAACCAAGTTTACAGCTAACATAAATTACAATGTGTCACATGAAAACAATCTCAGAATCTGTTAGATAAGTAAAGACATTCCAAAGTGACACATCAGCTTTGCAAAAAAAGGCCTGGGCAGAAAGGGGTTAGATAGGAAGCCAAGCCTGACTTTGTTTGCAAAACAACCAAACACAGACAGCAGATAGTAGTAAGGAATAAAGTTGAGCGGACACCTGGAAGTTTGGGTTTGACTGGTTTGGCCGAACTTCACAAAAAGGTTTGGGTTTGGGATCCGAACTTAACCCGAACTTGAACCCGAATCCGAACCCCATTAAAGTCAATGGGGACTCAAACTTTTGGGCACTAAAATTGCTGTAAAAAAGTTCTGGAAAGGGCTAGAGGGCTGCAAAAGGAAGCAAAATGTGGGAAAGTGCCCTGAAAACAAATGTGGATAGGGAAATAAAATAAAATTAATAAAAATGAAAAATCAAAATCTTGATCTAGGAGGAGGAAATGGATGTGGAGTAGGAGGTTGAGGAGGAGTAAGGTGGGAATGCCATTAACAGCGAGTCTACCAGCGTGCATTTGTAGTCACGCATTTTTCAATCATTAACAGATGTTTTTACCAAATTTGGTTCCCTGTCAGCAATGCACAGCAGGGGTTTTTCACCAGCAAAATGGGGTTCATATCACCCACCAATGGAACAGACGATTTTTAAAAATGTAGGCCCCTGGCACCCAGGCAGGAGGGGTTAATTCCCGGCAAAACGGGGTTCATGTCACCCACCATTGGAACAGACGATTTTTAAAAATGTAGGCCCCTTGCATCCAGGCAGAGCTGAGGTTTTTCACTTGCAAAACTGGGTTGATGTCGCCCACCAATGGAACAGACGATTTTTAAAAATGTAGGCCCATGGCACCCAGGCAGAGGAGGGGTTTATTCACGGCAAAACGGGGTTCATGTCACCCACCAATGGAACAGGCGATTTTTAGAAATGTAGGCCCATGGCACCCAGGCAGAGGAGGGGTTAATTCACGGCAAAACGGGGTTAATGTCACCCACCAATGGAACAAACTATGTTTAAAAATGTAGGCAACTGGCACCCAGGCAGAGGAGGGTTTTATTCACGGCAAAACGGAGTTCATGTCATTGTCATCCACCAATGGAACAGGCAATTTTTAGAAATGTAGGCCCCTGGCACCCAGGCAGAGGAGAGGTTAATTCACGGCAAAACGGGGTTAATGTCAACCACCAATAGAACAGGCGATTTTTTTAAATTTAGGTCCCTGTCCCCTATGCAGAGCAGGGGTTTATTCATGGCAACATGGGGTTCATGTCACCCACCAATGGAAAAGATGATTTTTAAAAATGTAGGCCCCTGGCAACAAGGCAGAGGAGGAGTTTATTCATGGCAAAACGGGTTTATGTCACCCACCAATGGAACAGGCGATTTTTAGAAATGTAGGCCCTTGACACCCTGGCAGAGGAGAGGTTCATTCGAGGCAAAACGGGGTTTATGTCACCTACCAATGGAACAGACGATTTTTAAAAATGTAGGCCCCTGGCACCCAGGCAGAGAAGGGGTTTATTCACGGTAAAAATTGTAATATTGCACCCAACAATTTAAAAGAAGATTTTTCAAATTTTTGGTCCCTGTCACCTATGCAGAGCAAGGGTTTGTACCCATCAAAAATTGCAATATTTCACCCAACAATTTAAAAGAAGATTTTCTGCATTTTCGGTCACTGTTACCTATGCAGAGCAGGGTTTTGTATCCGGCAAAAATGGTAATATTTCACCCAACAATTTAAAAGAAGATTTTCTGCATTTTTGGTCACTGTCATCTATTCAGAGCAGTGGTTTGTACCTGGCAAAAATTGTAATTGCACCCAACAATTTAAAATAAGATTTTTCTAATTTTCGGTCCCTGTCACCTCTGCAGTGCAGGGTTACTTGACAGCAAAAAATTGAAATATGTCAACCCCTGAACTCCAAGACGGATTAACTATATTATTGCCCCCGACACATATGCAGCACAGGCCGCAAAGGTAATTCCTGGCCTTAAAAATTATGATTTTTCTACCATCCATGAATAACATGGATTTAAGTGGTATATTTTGGGGTGTAGGACCTCATTGTTTTTAACATCATCTTCCACCCAGTCTTCACCCCTGCCCTCTTTGTCGGTCTGCACATCGCAGAAAGCCGCAGCAGTTTGCACCTGTGTTTCGTCATCATCAGAGACGTGCTGCGGTGGTCTTCCCATGTCCTCATCCTCAAACCTGAGTGGTTGGGCATCCGTGCACTCAATCTCTTTCACTTTTGGGGCAGGGCTATGGTTATGGCCCTTGGAAACCCTGCCAGCAGAGTCATCAAAAAGCATAAGAGACTGCTGCATGACTTGGGGCTCAGATTGCTTGGCTAATTTGCATGGGGGTTAGGTGAAAGACTGATGGGCATGGGCTGCAGGTGCCAAATCTGAGCTTTCAGCAGTGGGAGACAATGTTAAGGTACTGGAGGCACTGTCAGCCACCCAATCTACTAGTGCCTGTACTTGTTCTGGCCTCACCATTCGTAGTGCGTCATTCGGGCCTACCAAATAGTGCTGCAGGTTCTGTCGCCTACTCACACCTGAGGAAGGTGTTTCACTTGGACCTGTAGTTGGCGCTGAACGGCCATATCCTCTCCCAGCAATAGGAGCTCCACCAACACCACCACGACCATGCCCACGTCCCTTATTTGATGTTCTCCTCATTATTTGCGCTCACCTACCAAACTAACAGATGGTTTATCTCCGGTGTCAATTTAACTGCAAATAGTCAACAATTAAGTTCACTAACAGTAAGGCAGTGCCCGTGTCATAAACAGAATAAATTTATTTAGGTCACACAACAGTGTAACGGAGCAACTCAATACAATTACTTCACTATCACCAAAAATTTGATTTTTCAAACCAACAATGTAAAAGCAGAAGTTAACGGTTTAATTTGACTGTCAGAAATGCAGCATACACCGCTAATGTGCTATCTACCATAAAACCTGTGTGTTTGCAACCAACTATGTAAATGTGGAGTTCAAAAGGTTACTTAAAATTACTAAAATACAGGGTAGGCCTCAGATCTGCTATGTAGCAAAAAAACAGTGTTTACTGCAACAAACTACAGAAATGCAGTATGTCACTGCTAAATTTTAAAATAGGTTTTTGTGCATTGTATGCCAAACTGCTCTGTGGAACAACAATACGAGTTTATTTCCCCCAAATACACAATGCTGTATGTCACTGCTAAATTTTAAAATACGTTTTTGTGCGTTGTATGCCAAACTGCTCTGTGGAACAACAATACGAGTTTATTTCCCCAAAATACACAAATGCTGTATGTCACTGCTAAATTTTAAAATAGTTTTTTTCCGTGTTGTATGCAAATGTGCTCTGTGGTATGACAGAATGGGTTTATTACAGCAACTACAGAAATGCACTATGTCACCACAAAATTTTAAAATAGGGTTTTCAGCGTTGTATGCAAACGTGCTCTGTGGTACAACAGTACGGGTTTATTAACCCAACAACAGAAATGCAGTTTTTCACGGCAAAATTTTAAAATAGGGTTTTCAGCGTTGTATGGAAACGTGCTCTGTGGAACAACAATACGGGTTTATTTCTCCCAAATACTGGAATGCAGTATGTCACTGCTAAATTTTAAAATACGTTTTTGTGCGTTGTATGCCAAACTGCTCTGTGGAACAACAATACGGGTTTATTTCTCCCAATTACAGGAATGCAGTATGTAACTGCTAAATTTTAAAATACGTTTTTGTGCATTGTATGCAAAACTGCTCTGTGGAACAACAATACGGGTTTATTTCTCCCAAATACACAAATGCTGTATGTCAACGCAAAATTTGAACATAGGTTTTTCAGCGTTGTATGCAAACGTGCTCTGTGGCACAACAGTACGGGTTTATTAACCCAACTACAGAAATGCAGTTTTTCACTGCAAAATTTTAAGACAGTTTTTTCTGTGTTGTATGCAAACGTGCTCTGTGGTACGACAGTACGGGTTTATTACAGCAACTACAGAAATGCACTATGTCACAGCAAAATTTTAAAATAGGTTTTTCAGCGGTGTATGCAAACGTGCTCTGTGGTACAACAGTACGGGTTTATTCCTCCAACTACAGAAATGCACTATGTCACCCCAAAATTATAAAATAGGTAATGTAGGGGGACTTTACCTGCCAGAAAAAAGGAATTTTTCCTCCACTGAGCTACCAAAAATAATTAGACTGATGTCCCTGGCAGGCTGGCATACATGCAGGTCACAGGCAGTTCCAAGGACACTGCAGTTGATATAATGGCCGCCCACCCCCACCTTAGTAACAGATGGATTAAAAATT
The DNA here is from genome assembly GCA_033119425.1 of Bufotes viridis. Lineage (NCBI taxonomy): Eukaryota > Metazoa > Chordata > Amphibia > Anura > Bufonidae > Bufotes > Bufotes viridis. The sequence continues at coordinate 166,394,523 of CM065589.1, forward strand.
ATTTTGCAGTATCACTGGGCTCAGGGCTGGGTACAAATATGTAGCATAGCACCCTCAATAATTGCTGTAGTTTGAAGAGTTAACACCACCAAGTTCAACAGATTTCTTCCCTAATCTGTTCCTCACAGAAGCGGCAGCATCCTATCTCTACACTGAGAAGAGCAAAGTGACGTGCAGCGCTGCATGACTCTTAAATAGAGGCTGGGTCACATGCTGCACTTAGCCAATCACAGCCGTGCCAATAGTAGGCATGGCTGTGATGGCTTCTTAGGGCAAAGTAGTGAAATGCTTGTCGATTGGCTGCCCTGCAGCCTTTCAAAAAGCGGGAAGAAATCGCCAAACAACGAACCCGAACCCGAACTTTTACGGAAATGTTCAGGTTCGGGTCCGGGTGCAAAAAAACGTAATGTTCGGTACAAACCCGAAATTTACAGTTCGGGTTCGCTCAACCCCTTGTAAGTAACTGTAGCCACAAGACATTGCTGGAGCAGGAGAAGCAGAGTAGGAGTACTCCAACCACCTAGCAACTATCTGCGGCTGGTAGCTGGAGCGGAGCAGTAGTCACTTGCAGGAACATACTGCTGGAACCCAAGTAACAACTAAAGGGCTTTTCAGAAGATATAAACTTAGGACCCTTTCAGACGAGCATGTTTTCCGCACGGATGCAATGCGTCATGCGAACTCATTGCGCCTGCACTGAATCCATTCATTTCAATGGCTCCAAGTACATGAGCATTGTTTTTCACGCATCACTTGTGCGTTGCGTGAAAATCACAGCATGTTCTATATTCTGCTTTTTTCATGCAACGCTGGCCCCATAGAAGTAAATGGGGCTGCGTGAAAATCGCATGGCATACACAAGCAATTGCGGATGTGATGCGTTTTTCACTGATGGTTGCTAAAAGATGTTGTATGTAAACCTTCAGTTTTTTATCACGCGCGTGAAAAACGCATCAATGCACATTGCACCCGCGAAAAAAATGAACAACTGAACGCAGTCGCAGACAAAACTGAATGGACTTGTTTGCGAAATCGCGCATCCGTACCTCATCCGTGACACTCGTCTGTAGGGGGCCTTATTCTTTGGCCACCTAGAGAATAAATGGAGAGGAATTGCGCTTACCCAGCTGCAGCTCTATTCATTTGGAAAAACTCGAGACCCCTGTTATGATGGTCAGGAGGGACCCAAATAGATCAGATTGTACACCCCTGTCCTGTGGATAGCTGTTAAGTTTATATTTTGGGACAATCCCTTTAACCCCTTAAAGGGAACCTGTCACCGGGATTTTGTTTACAGAGCTGAGGACATGGGTTGCTAGATGGCCGCTAGCACATCCGCAATATCCAGTCCCCATAGCTCTGTGTGCTTTTATTGTGTAAAAAAAAACGTTTGATACATATGCAAATTAACCTGAGATGAGTCCTGTCCCTGGACTCATCTCAGGAACAGGACTCATCTCAGGTTCATTTGCATATGTATAAAATCATTTTTTTTACACAATAAAAGCACACAGAGCTATGGGGACTGGATATTGCGGATGTGCTAGCAGCCATCTAGCAACCCATGTCCTCAGCTCTGTACACAAAATGCCGGTGACAGGTTCCCTTTAAGGACCCCCTTATCCTCATACATGTACGGCACTGGTGGGCGTGATTTAAAGACCAGCGCCGTACATGTACAGCGGGCTGATTGGGTGGGTGCAAGAGCTGCGCCCGCCTGATCAGTGGCACGGACCCGGCAGTCACTGACAGCCTCGCCCCTGCTGCATATGCCAGCATATTAACCCTTTGTATGCCGTGGTCAAAGCTGACTGCGGCATGCAGAGGGTTTGCGAAGGCTACAGGTGCCCTCCGCATCTCCATCGGGTCCCCGCACTGTAGTGACGGGGACCCGATGGCAGAGAACGCAGCCCAATGCCTTCCATAGGCATCGGGGCTTGCCTTCTATGGAAGCCTGTGAGATCCAGTCCCTTAGGCTGAGTCTCACAGGCAGGCTGTCAGCCTACAAGTTGACAGCCAATACATTACAGTACAGTATGTATTGTAATGCATTGCAGAGGGGATCAGACCCCAGTAGTTGAAGTCCCAGAGTGGGACAAAAATAAAAAGTTTAAAAAAGTAAAAAAAATAAAGTTTCAAGTAAAAAAAATGCCCCTTTCGTAAAAAATTGTAAGAAAAAATAGAAAAAAATCTGTAAAAACAATTTGTGAAAAAAATAGACAAAAAAAAGAAAAACAGACATATTGGGTATTGTCGCGACTGGCTCTATAAAAATATCACATGATCCACCCCCTCACCTGAAGGCCGTAGAAAAAAAATAATAAAAACCGTGTCAAAAAAGTATAATACCAATACCAATACACACCCCGTCATCTCATCTCACAAAAAATTAGCCTCTTCCTAAGATAATCGCCCAAAAAAAAAAAAACACTATGGCTTTCAAAAATGCTTTTATTGTGTTAAAAGTGAAAAAAATAAAAAAGTAGACATATTAAGTATTGCCACGTCCGTAACAACCTGCTGTATAAAAATATCACATGATCTAGCCCCTCTGGTGAACACAGTAAAAAAGCCAACTTAGATCACAAAAAGTTTAATACCAAGTGTTCAAAAAGTCATACGCACCCCAAAATAGTACCAATCAAACCGTCATCTCATCCCGCAAAAAATGAGACCCTACCTAAAATAAAATAAAAAAAACTATGGCTCTCAGAATATACTAAAACATGATTTTTTTTGTTTCAAAAATGCTGTTTTTGTGTAAAACTTAAATATTGTAAGAAGTATTGTAATGCATTGTAAAGGGTATCAGACCCCCAGAAGGTTTGTCCCAGAGTGGGACAAAAAGAAAAAGTAAAAAAAAGTCCAAAAAAGTGTTTTCCATATTAAAAAAATAAAGTTTCAAGCAAAAAAACGCCCCTTTCCCAAAATAAAACACATAAAATTGTAAAAAAAATAAAATAGAAAAACAGACATATTGAATCGCGCGTCCGTAACGACCGGCTCTATCAAAATATCACATGACCTAACCCCTTAGGTGGACACCATAGCAAATTTAATGAAAACTGTGTCAGAAAAAAGTGTAATACCAAGCAAAAAGTTATATGCACCCTAAAATAGTACCAATCAAACCATCATATCATCCCACAAAAAATGAGATGCTACCTAAAACATAAAAAAAATATAGTTTTCAGAATGAAGACACTAAAAAATATATTTTTTTCAAAAATGCTTTATTATGTAAAACTGAAACAAACAACCAAAATAAGTTGTCATGTTTGGTATTGTCGCGTCCGTAACAACCTAATCCAGACGCAGAAGACATCTTCTGCGTCTGGAGGAAAGAAGGTTTGTACACAAATATAGAAGAGGATTCTTTACGGTAAGAGCATTGAGACTATGGAACTCTCTGCCTGAGGAGGTGGTGATGGTGAGTACAATAATGGAATTCAAGAGGGGCCTGGATGTATTTCTGGAGTGTAATAATATTCTGAAATGTAATCTACATTTTCCTTTAATTCTTGTGGAACACCTAAAGGTTTGATAAAGTTTGTAAAATCAGTTTTGAACACCTTGAGGGGTGTAGTTTCTAAAATGGGGTCATTTTTGGGTGGTTTCTATGATGACGTCCGTGTTAGTGTTGAGCGAGCGTGCTCGGCCGAACTGGTGTTCGACCTGAGCATCATGATGCTCCGCACATCCCTGTGTTTGGCCGCATACCGCGTGTGCTCGAGTCAGTGTATTTCTGAAACGTTTCTGCTGGGATTTGAACTCACAACCTTCTACATTAGATGCAAGAACCTTTACCTACTATGAGTTTTTTTTTACACAGTTTAGCATTCAGCTTTATAGCTGAGTGGTTAAGGTCCTTGTCTCTAATGTAGAAGGTTGTGAGTTCAAATGCTGGCAGAAACTTTTCAGAAATAGAGGCTAAATTAGATTTAAATACACTGGGTGTCCCCAAGCAGTGTCTCATATTGCATATTACTGCTTCCCAGGGAGCTTTGCACTTTGGATTGCTGTGTTGAGACTCTTAAATGAGGCTCCGCAGTATTTTTTGTAGCTGGTCTCCCTGAGATCAGCTATTGGTGTGTTTTAGTAGTCTCCGAGGCATTGCTCCCGGTAAGCCAGAATTCTACTCTGCACTGATGAGGGGCAACACCCCGAAACAGCTGTCTGTGGATGGATAACTGGTTTAGATTTTTCCCGTCACATCCTTAAAGCTTGTAAAAAAGCAGGATCTTGACATAGGGGCCACTTAATATGGTGGATTTGGTGATCTCTGTAATGGAGACACCCCTTTGCTCGGTTTTCCTTTATTTGAGGGATATCTGGCTTTCATTGTGTTGTAGACCCATAACTGGGGCTCCACATTTATTTTGCATATTGCTGTTTCCCAGGGAGCTTTGCACTTTGGATTGCTGTGTTGAGACTCTTAAATGAGGCTCCGCTGTGTTTTTTGGAGCTGGTCTCCCTGAGATCAGCTATTGGTGTGTTTGAGTAGTCTCCGAGGCATTGCTCATGGTAAGCCAGAATTTGAGATGAGCGAACACCTGAATGTTCGGGTTCGAGAGGTTCGGCCGAACTTCCGGAAAATGTCCGGGTTCGTGGTCCGAACTCAACCCGAACTTCATCCCGAACCCAAACCCCATAGAAGTCAATGGGGACCCGAACTTTTGGGCACTAAAAAGCCTGTAAAAGACTCCCGGAAAGGGCTAGAGGGCTGCAAAAGGCAGCAAAATGTAGGTAAATCCCCTGCAAACAAATGTAGATAGGGAAATGAATTAAAATAAAATAAATAAATAAAATTAACCTGTAAAAGACACCCAGAGGGATAATATACCGCAATAAACGCATTGCGATTACAACTTTGAGCTAACGATCACCATGGAACGCCTCCTCCAGTAGAATGTACTGTCGGATCTGAGAATTAAGTTGAAATCGCAATGCGATTCTTATATATTTGCTTAATCGCATTGCGATTTCAACTTAGCATTGCTAAATAATTCCATCCATATCGCTAACTTACTGAGTCAGTAAGTTAACGAATATGGATGGAATTATTTAGCAATGCCAAGTTGAAACGGCAATGCGATTAAGCAGATATATAATAATCGCATAATCGCGTTCGAATAGAACTTAAAGCTGTCACTTAGTCAGTTTTAGTATTGGTGTGCTGTAATAGAAGTTACATTCGTACGCGAATATAACTTAGAGCAATACAGTCAACTTTACACTGTTAGTTTTATTATCGCGATAATACAACTATTCAAGAATCGTGTACGTGCGTCTGTACGTGTGTGCGTTACCTCGGATCGGATCGAGAGAGACGAGAGTGGAGATTGGTCATCATCATCATTACAGATGCTCCGCTTCCCAAAGTGAGAGCCAAGCTCTCTAAAAAGAAGAAGGCGGTGGAGGTGGAGGAGGAGACAGACCACTCGGACGAGGAGGAGCAGGAAGAGGCAGGGCTATCAGGCTATCGGGCCCATAGCCCACCTGCTGCAGTGGAGGAGGGTGATGACTCTGAGGAGGCAGAAGAGGAGATGGTCACTACCCCCCGACAAGAAGGTAAATGGATGATGTGGATATTTTTATTTATTCAGTGTCCCAGAAAGCTAATGTTACGGGTGTGAGTACTGATTTCCATAACGTATCTAACTGCCACATCCATTTTTGGAAGTACGATATAACAAGCATGCAATATATACATTTTTCTAAGAATATATTTTAACAAACTATATTATTTTTTTAAATGAAGAAAATATAATAAAACAGGCAACAAATAAAGTACAACAGATAACAGTAATATAAAAAATAAACACTAAAAAGTAATTGATCAACATCAAAACCATTAACGTAACTACTAAGTCAATAACACAAAACTAAAAGGAACTATTATTAATCCTACCTAAACCAATATATAACAGATTTACATAGTAACATAGTAACATAGTATATAAGACCGAAAAAAGACATTTGTCCATGCAGTTCGGCCTGTTTCCTACAAGTTGATCCAGAGGAAGGCAAAAAACCCCTGTGAGGCAGAAGCCAATTTTCCTCACATAAGGGGAAAAAATTCCTTCCCGACTCCAATCAGGCAATCAGAATAACTCCCTGGATCAACGACCCCTCTCTAGTAGCTATAGCCTGTAATATTATTACACTCCAGAAATAAATCCAGTCCCCTCTTGAATTCCTTTATTGTACTCACCATCACCACCTCCTCAGGCAGAGAGTTCCATAGTCTCACTGCTCTTACAGTGAAGAATCCTTTTCTATGTTTGTGTACAAACCTTCTTTCCTCCAGACGCAGAGGATGTCCCCTTGTCACAGTCACAGTTCTGGGGATAAATAGATGATGGGACAGATCTCTGTACTGACCCCTGATATATTTATACATAGTTATTAGATCTCCCCTCAGTCGTCTTTTTTCTAAAGTGAATAACCCTAATTTTGATAACCTTTACGGTACTGTAGATCCCTCATTCCAGTTATTACTTTAGTTGCCCTCCTCTGAACCCTCTCCAGCTCTGCTATGTCTGTCTTGTTCACAGGAGCCCAGAACTGTACACAGTACTCCATGTGTGGTCTAACCAGTGATTTTCAAGAAAAAAATATCATCTCAGCTTTATATAACAATTAATGATTGTATTTTAATGTACATTTCCAAATTTTATTTCATTTATTTTTCAGCTGACAACATCATGTTAAAAAAATAAAAACAATGCGAAGGAAGCACCAGCTGCGAATGCAGCAGTTCAGGGAGCAGCAAACCAGGAAGATGAGGCAGCTCAAGATGCAGTTCTCCCACCAAATGCGAGCCATGGAGGAGGCTCATCTTAAGGACATCGATGATCTGCTGGAGGAGCAGAGAAAATTTAAAAATTACCCTAATTTTTTTGGTTATTTATATATTTATGTTAAAAATAATTCTATTTTGTTAAAGATTATTTTATAAAACTATAATGTTAAATCAAATTTATTGTGTTTTGTTTGATTGGAAACAAAGGGTACAGATAGTGTTGCCCATATTAATAATTATTTTTCATTACTGTAATCTTTCAAGGGTTTCAAGTTCAACTGGTTTATGTGCTAGATCTGGTAAGGTTTTTGGTAAGGCTGTAAAACACACCCGGAAAGGGCTAGAGGGCTGCAAAAGGCAGCAAAATGTAGGTAAATCCCCTGCAAACAAATGTAGATAGGGAAATGATGAGTTAACATAAAATAAATAAAAATTAAACAATATTAATTGGAGTGAGGTCCCATAGCACAGAATCAGGCTTCAAGTCACCCACCAATGGAGACGGTCACTTACTATTATTTCGACCCCAGCACCCAGACAAAGGAGAGAGGTCCCACAGCAGAGAATCAGGCATCATATCAATCACCACAGGAGTAGGCCACCATTTAGTTACTTTGACCCCTTCACCCAGACAGAAGAGAGAGGCCACACAGCACATATTCAGGCATCATATCAACCACCGCAAGAGAAGGACAATTTTAGATACTTTGACCCCTGCACCCAGGAAGAGGAGAGAGGTTCCACAGCAGAGAATCAGGCATAATATCAACCACCACAGGAGAAGCCACCATAAGGTTACTTTGACCCCTTCACCCAGACAGAGGAGAGAGGCCACACAGCACATATTAAGGCATCATATCAACCACCACAGGAGTAGGCCACCATTTAGTTACTTTGACCCCTTCACCCAGACAGAGGAGAGAGGCCACACAGCACATATTCAGGCATCATATCAACCACCGCAAGAGAAGGACAATTTTAGATACTTTGACCCCTGCACCCAGGAAGAGGAGAGAGGTTCCACAGCAGAGAATCAGGCATAATATCAACCACCACAGGAGAAGCCACCATAAAGTTACTTTGACCCCTTCACCCAAACAGAGGAGAGAGGCCCCACAGCACATATTCAGGCATCATATCAACCACCACAGGAGTAGGCCACCATTTAGTTACTTTGACCCCTTCACCCAGACAGAGGAGAGAGGCCCCACAGCACATATTCAGGCATCATATCAACCACCACAGGAGTAGGCCACCATTTAGTTACTTTGACCCCTTCACCCAGACAGAGGAGAGAGGCCCCACAGCACATATTCAGGCATCATATCAACCACCGCAAGAGAAGGACAATTTTAGATACTTTGACCGCTGCACCCAGGAAGAGGAGAGAGGTTCCACAGCAGAGAATCGGGCATAATATCAACCACCACAGGAGAAGCCACCATAAAGATACTTTGACCCCTTCACCCAAACAGAGGAGAGAGGCCCCACAGCACATATTCAGGCATCATATCAACCACCACAGGAGTAGGCCACCATTTAGTTACTTTGACCCCTTCACCCAGACAGAGGAGAGAGGCCCCACAGCACATATTCAGGCATCATATCAACCACCGCAAGAGAAGGACAATTTTAGATACTTTGACCCCTGCACCCAGGAAGAGGAGAGAGGTTCCACAGCAGAGAATCAGGAATAATATCAACCACCACAGGAGAAGCCACCATAAAGTTACTTTGACCCCTTCACCCAGACAGAGGAGAGAGGCCACACAGCACATATTAAGGCATCATATTAACCACCACAGGAGTAGGCCACCATTTAGTTACTTTGACCCCTTCACCCAGACAGAGGAGAGAGGCCACACAGCACGTATTCAGGCATCATATCACACACCACAGGAGAAGGCCTCTTTCAGTGACTTAGGCCTTTGGACCCAGACAGAGGAGAGAGGTCAGACATTAGCTTCATATCCCCCAGCACAGCAGAAGACTGCTTTATTTGACTTAGGCCTCAGCACCCAGACAGAGGACAGAGGTAGCATGGCAGAGGTTATGGCTTTATGTCACCCGATAGTTTAACAGGCCACTTTCATCTAGTTAGGACCCGGCGCCCAGACAGAGGAGAGTTTCATTCAACTGTGGGTTACATAAAATTTGTATTAAATAAAGAAGTGGCCCGTAGTACAACAAGACATGTTTTAGGCAGTTATTAAGGACTACTCTGCACAAGGGAGGGACAGGTCCTGTGGGATCCATGCCTGGTTCATCTTTATGAACGTCAGCTTGTCCACATTGGCTGTGGACAGGCGGCTGCGCTTGTCAGTAATGACGCCCCCCGCCGTGCTGAATACGCGTTCTGATAAAATGCTGGCCGCCAGGCAGGAAAGCACCTCCAAGGCATAACATGCTAACTCTGGCCACGTGGACAATTTTGAAACCCAGAAGTTGAATGGGGCCGAACCGTCCGTCAGTATGTGGAGGGGTGTGCAGACATACTGTTCAACCATGTTAGTGAAATGCTGCCTCCTGCTAACACGTTCCGTATCAGGTGGTGGGGCAGTTAGCTGTGGCGTGGAGACAAAACTTGTGCACATTTCTGCCATGCTAACCCTGCCCTCAGAGGAGCTGGCCGTGATACTGCTGCGTGGGCGACCTCTAGCTCCTCCTCTGCCTTGGCGTTGGCCTTCCACCTGTTCCCCTGTGACAGTTGGGAATGCTCTCAGGAGCGCGTCTACCAGCGTGCGCTTGTACTCGCGCATCTTCCTATCACGCTCCAGTGCAGGAAGTAAAGTGGGCACATTGTCTTTGTACCGGGGATCCAGCAGGGTGGCCACCCAGTAGTCAGCACACGTTAAAATGTGGGCAACTCTGCTGTCGTTGCGCAGGCACTGCAGCATGTAATCGCTCATGTGTGCCAGGCTCCCCAGAGGTAAGGACAAGCTGTCCTCTGTGGGAGGCGATCGTCATCGTCCACCGTATCCCCCAGCCACGCACTAGTGATGGGCCTGAGCTGTGTGGGCTGCCACCCTGCTGTGAACCTGCTTCATCCTCGTCCTCCTCCACCTCCTCCTCATCCTCCTCGTCCTCCATTAGAGTGCCTTGGCTGGCGACTTGTGAACCTGCCCTCTGCTGCTTCAAAAACCTCCCTCTGAGCTACTTCTAACAGACTGACCTGAAAGTCTTAGAAACGAGCCCTCCTCCTCCTCCTCCTCCACCTGGGCCACCTCCTCTTCCATCATTGCCCTAAGCGTTTTCTCTAGGAGACATAGAATTGGTATTGTAACGCTGATAACAGTGTCATCGCCACTGGCCATTTTGGTGGAGTACTCAAAGCAGTGCAGCAGGGCACACAGGTCTCGCATGGAGGCCCAATCATTGGTGGTGAAGTGGTGCCGTTCCGCAGTACGACTGACGCGAGCGTGCTGCAGCTGAAACTCCACTATGGCCTGCTGCTGCTCGCACAGTCTCTCCAGCATGTGCAAGGTGGAGTTCCACCGGGTGGGCACGCCGCATATGAGGCGGTGAGCGGGAAGGTCGAGTTCCGCTGTAGCGCAGACAGGCGAGCAGCGGCAGGATGTGAACGCCGGAAGCGCGCACAGACGGCCCGCACTTTATGCAGCAGCTCTGACATGTTGGGGTAGTGGTGAATGAACCTCTGCACCACCAAATCCAGCACATGCGCCAGGCAAGGGATGTGCGTCAAACCGGCTAGTCCCAGAGCTGCCACGAGATTTCGCCCATTATCGCATACCACCAGGCCTGGCTTGAGGCCCACCGGCAGCAACCACTCGTCCGTCTGTTGTTCAATACCCCGCCACAACTCCTGCGCGGTGTGGGGCCTGTCCCCCAAACATAAGAGTTTCAGAATGGCCTGCTGACGCTACCCCGGGCTGTGCTGAAGTTGGTGGTGAAGGTGTGTGGCTGACAGGAGGAGCTGGTGGAAGCAGTGCAGGAGGAAGCCGAGTAGCAGGAGGAGGCTACAGGAGGCAGAGAATGATGCCCTGCGATCCTAGGTGGCGGAAGGACGTGCGCCAAGGAACTCTCCGCCTGGGGCCCAGCCGCCACTACATTCACCCAGTGTGCAGTTAGTGAGATATAGCGTCCTTGGTCGTGCTTACTGGTCCACGTATCTGTGGTTAGGTGGACCTTGGCACAAATGGCGTTGCGCAGTGCACACTTGATTTTATCAGACACTTGCATGTGCAGGGAAGGCACGGCTGTCTTGGAGAAGTAGTGGCGGCTGGGAACCACATACTGGGGGACAGCCATGGCCATCAGCTGTTTGAAGCTGTCTGTGTCCACCAGCCGGAATGACAGCATTTCAAAGGCTAGTAGTGTAGAAATGCTGGCATTCAGGCCAAGGGCTCGAGGGTGACTAGGTGGGAATTTGCGCTTCCTCTCAAAGGTTTGAGAGATGGAGAGCTGAACGCTGCTGTGTGAAATAGTGGAGACGCAAGGTGGCGGTGGCGGTGGTGGTGTCGGTGGCACATCCTCTGTTTGCTGCTCGGCAGGTGGCAACATTCCTCTCGAGGCGGAAGCCGAGGCAGCAGCGGTTGAGGGAGCAGGGGGAGCCTGAGCGGGTTCATTTTTTTTGAGGTGTGCACTCCACTGCAGTTCATGCTTTGCATGTAGATGCCTGATCATGCAGGTGGTGCTCAGGTTAAGAACGTTAATGCCTCGCCTCAGGGTCTGATGGCACAGCGTGCAAACCACTCTGGTCTTGTCCTCAGCACATTGTTTGAAGAAGTGCCATGCCAGGGAACTCCTTGAAGATGCCTTTGGGGTGCTGGGTCCCTGTTGGCACTAGCCAATAGCAGGCGAACTCTCGGGACGGCGGGTGTTCTGCTTTTGCCCCCTGCTCCCTCTTTGGCTTCGCTGTTGTCTCGGTCTCACCACTGCCTCTTCCTCTGAACTATTTAAGTCAGCGGCACGACCTTCAGTCCATGTGGGGTCTAAGACCTCATCGTCCTCTGCATCGTCTTCCACCCAGTCTTCCTCCCTGACCTCCTCCTGTTCAGTCTGCACACTGCAATAAGACGCGGCAGTGGGCACCTGTGTTTCGTCATCATCAGACACTCGGTCACTCTGCTGTGGTGGTATTCCCATGTCCTCATCATCTGGATACATAAGTGGTTGTGCGCCAGTGCATGGTATGTCTTCCACCGCTAGGGAAGGGCTAGGTGGACGCCCTGGGAACCCCTGCCAGCAGAGTCTTCAAACAGAAGAAGAGACTGCTGCATAACTTGAGGCTCGGACAGTTTCCCTGATATGCATGGGGGTGATGTGACAGACTGATGGGCTTGGTTTTCCGGTGCCACCTGTGCGCTTTCCGCAGAAGACTGGGCGGAAGACAATGTGGTGAACGTGCTGGAAGCACTGTCGGCCACCCAATCGACTAATGCCTGTACCTGCTCAGGCCTTACCATCCTCATAACGGCATTGGGCCCCACCAAATATCGCTGTAAATTCTGCCGGCTACTTGAGGGAGTTGGTTCACTACTTTGTGCGCCTGAGGCCGAACGGCCACATCCTCTGCCAGCAACAGAGACTCCACGTACCCCACCACGACCGCGTCCTCGTCACTTAATAGAATGTTTTCTCATTGTTGCGATTCAACTCGCACCACAATAAAATATATTATTTTTCAGCCCCAAAATTCACACACTGGAAGATATACCGTAATTCCTTTTTCCGGTATTAATTACAAGAAAACTGCTGCAAATTGGACACCAGAATTTTTTAAATGCTACTTATGTTAAATGAATTCCCACAGTGGGAGAACTATTTCCTTTTCAAAGGAGTAACAACGTGCGGCCTACTATTTCGGGTGTCACCAACACCAGATTGATTAAATTGGCCTTTTTGGAACCAAAATGACAACACTGGACACTATAATGCCTTTTTCTGGTATTAATTACAAGAAGACTGCTGCAAATTGGACACCAGAATTTTTTAAATGCTACTTATGTTAAATGAATTCCCACAGTGGGAGAACTATTTCCTTTTACAGGAGTAACAACGTGCGGCGTACTATTTCGGGTGTCACCAACACCAGATTGATTAAATTGGCCTTTTTGGAACCAAAATGACAACACTGGACACTATAATGCCTTTTTCTGGTATTAATTACAAGAAGACTGCTGCAAATTGGACACCAGAATTTTTTAAATGCTACTTATGTTAAATGAATTCCCACAGTGGGAGAACTATTTCCTTTTCAAAGGAGTAACAACGTGCGGCCTACTATTTCGGGTGTCACCAACACCAGATTGATTAAATTGGCCTTTTGGAACCAAAATGACAACACTGGACACTATAATGCCTTTTTCTGGTATTAATTACAAGAAGACTGCTGCAAATTGGACACCAGAATTTTTTAAATGCTACTTATGTTAAATGAATTCCCACAGTGGGAGAACTATTTCCTTTTACAGGAGTAACAACGTGCGGCGTACTATTTCGGGTGTCACCAACACCAGATTGATTAAATTGGCCTTTTGGAACCAAAATGACAACACTGGACACTATAATGCCTTTTTCTGGTATTAATTACAAGAAGACTGCTGCAAATTGGACACCAGAATTTTTTAAATGCTACTTATGTTAAATGAATTCCCACAGTGGGAGAACTATTTCCTTTTACAGGAGTAACAACGTGCGGCGTACTATTTCGGGTGTCACCAACACCAGATTGATTAAATTGGCCTTTTTGGAACCAAAATGACAACACTGGACACTATAATGCCTTTTTCTGGTATTAATTACAAGAAGACTGCTGCAAATTGGACACCAGAATTTTTTAAATGCTACTTATGTTAAATGAATTCCCACAGTGGGAGAACTATTTCCTTTTACAGGAGTAACAACGTGCGGCGTACTATTTCGGGTGTCACCAACACCAGATTGATTAAATTGGCCTTTTGGAACCAAAATGACAACACTGGACACTATAATGCCTTTTTCTGGTATTAATTACAAGAAGACTGCTGCAAATTGGACACCAGAATTTTTTAAATGCTACTTATGTTAAATGAATTCCCACAGTGGGAGAACTATTTCCTTTTCAAAGGAGTAACAACGTGCGGCCTACTATTTCGGGTGTCACCAACACCAGATTGATTAAATTGGCCTTTTGGAACCAAAATGACAACACTGGACACTATAATGCCTTTTTCTGGTATTAATTACAAGAAGACTGCTGCAAATTGGACACCAGAATTTTTTAAATGCTACTTATGTTAAATGAATTCCCACAGTGGGAGAACTATTTCCTTTTACAGGAGTAACAACGTGCGGCGTACTATTTCGGGTGTCACCAACACCAGATTGATTAAATTGGCCTTTTGGAACCAAAATGACAACACTGGACACTATAATGCCTTTTTCTGGTATTAATTACAAGAAGACTGCTGCAAATTGGACACCAGAATTTTTTAAATGCTACTTATGTTAAATGAATTCCCACAGTGGGAGAACTATTTCCTTTTACAGGAGTAACAACGTGCGGCATACTATTTCGGGTGTCACCAACACCAGATTGATTAAATTGGCCTTTTGGAACCAAAATGACAACACTGGACACTATAATGCCTTTTTCTGGTATTAATTACAAGAAGACTGCTGCAAATTGGACACCAGAATTTTTTAAATGCTACTTATGTTAAATGAATTCCCACAGTGGGAGAACTATTTCCTTTTAAAGGAGTAACAACGTGCAGCCTACTATTTCGGGTGTCACCAACGCCAGATTGATTAAATTGGCCTTTTGGAACCAAAATGACAACACTGGACACTATAATGCCTTTTTCTGGTATTAATTACAAGAGGACTGCTGCAAATTGGACACCAGAATTTTTTAAATGCTACTTATGTTAAATGAATTCCCACAGTGGGAGAACTATTTCCTTTTCAAAGGAGTAACAACGTGCGGCCTACTATTTCGGGTGTCACCAACACCAGATTGATTAAATTGGCCTTTTTGGAACCAAAATGACAACACTGGACACTATAATGCCTTTTTCTGGTATTAATTACAAGAGGACTGCTGGTATTTCAGAACACCGGAATTTTTAAAATGCCTGCTTTGGTACATAAATTGCCCACACTGGGAGAATTATTGCCTAAACCTTTTACAGTATTATTTACTGAAGGAGTGCTTCTTCTGGTCTAACACCAGAATTATGTTTGTTACAGGGAAAGATTTTTTAATTTATATTTCTGGCAAAAAAAAAAAAATTTAATTTCTGGCTGACAGTATTGGACCTGGCTGTAGTGACACTGGCTAGCCTAGCTGGAACAGCACATTCATGGGATTTGCTATCCAAGTGGGTTACTTTCAGTTTCACCACTGATATATTAAATATATTGGCAGTTAGTAGGGGTGACACAAGCACAGCCAAACCCCTGATGTAGTATATCTATGAAAAATCGACTATTACATGAGATTAATGGACGCTGTGGCAGCTTTTGCTGTAGCACCACAAGTCCCAAAATGGCCGCCGCCTATCAGCCCAGTAACATGTGCCAGAAAATGGTCTGCCCAGCCAGAAAAAAATTGACTTTGACTGAGCAGCTGAATCGCTGTTGTTCTGTGTCACAGGAGTAGATTTTTCAATTCTTTGGAGCTTTTCTTTGGACTCTGTGGCAGCTTGAGCTGGCGCACCACAGGTCCCAAAATGGCCACTGCCGGTCAGCCCAGTTACATGTGCCGGTAAAAATCGATCTGGCCAGTGTAAAAAAAAATAAACTTTCAGTGAACAGCTCAGCTGAGTTGTTCTGATGCACAGGTTTAGATCATTCACTTCTTATCAGGTTTTCTTCCTCAATTATCCCTGCCTATCTCGCCCTCACAGCAGCTGCATCTATCCCTGGTCTAATCACAGCGGGAGTGAGCACATCGCGACGTGCGCACAAGCTTATAAAGAGGCTGAGTCACATGCTGCACTTGGCCAATCACAGCCTTGCCAATAGTAGGCATGGCTGCGATGGCATCTTAGGGCAAGTAGTATGATGCATGTTGATTGGCTGCTTTGCAGCCTTTCAAAATGCGCCACAAAAATGACGAACTACAAAACCGAACCCGAATTTTTATGAAAATGTTCGGGTTCGGGTCGTGTCACGAACACCCCAAAATTCTGTACGGACCGGAACTATTCTCGAAATGTGCGCCAACAACACAACACTAGTGCTATTCAGATCTCACTTTAGTTCTAATCGCATTCGATTTTAACTTATGCTTTTTTGACAGGCATCGCATTCTATTTGATGCCTGGCAAAAAAAAAAAATGCATAAGTTAACATCGAATGCGATTAGAACTTAATAGTGGGATACGAATAGCACTGCGTGCTAGAACAGCACGCACACGATTATTCAAATTTTGTATTATCGCGATACAAAACCAAACAGTAAAGTTAAAATCGAATGCAATTAGAACGTGTAGTGTGATGCGATTTATTTGAGTTCTAAGAATCGCATTGCGATTTCTGCTTCAGCCGGATTCCGTGCTAATGGAGCGCCTACATCACCATGGGAAAAATGCTAGAATGTACTGTCGGATTTGAGAAGTTGAAATCGCAATGCGATTAAGCAAATATATAAGAATCGCATTGCGATTTCAACGTAATTCAAACATCCTACAGTACATTCTACTGGAGGAGGCGTTCCCATGGTGATCGGTAGCTCAAAGTTGTAATCGCAATGCGATTTCAGCTTTAAGCCTGTACTATTCTGCTATATAGTACTTTCAAAATGCGCCGAGAGAACATGCCGAACTCCGAACTCGAACCCGAACTTTTTTGAAAATGTCCGGGTTCGGGTCCGTGTCACGGACACCCCAAAATTCGGTACGAACCCGAACTATTCTCGAACTGTTCGCTCAACACTAGCCAGAATCCTACTCCGCACTGATGAGGGGCAACACCCCGAAACAGCTGTCTGTGGATGGATAACTGGCTTAGGTTTTCCCGTCACATCCTTAAAGCTTGTAAAAATGCGGGATCTTGACATAGGGGCCACTTAATATGGTGGATTTGGTGATCTCTTTAATGGAGACACCCCTTTGCTCAGTTTTCCTTCATTTGAGGAATATCTGGCTTTCATTGTGTTGTAGACCCATAACTGGTATTCCACATTTATTTTGCATATTATTGTTTCACAGGGAACTTTGCACTTTGGATTGCTGTGTTGAGACTCTTAAATGAGGCTCCGCTGTATTTTTTGTAGCTGGTCTCCCTGAGATCAGCTATTGGTGTGTTCATATATGTATGGACATAGCTATATATGGAGTCAGAGCAGGGACTCCTAAGCCGCGGACTCACGCTGGGGGATTCCCTCACTGTACACCGATCTTCTGCATAGACCTCAGTGGGACCCGGGCCGGCACCCTCCCCTCTTCAGAGCAGGGGGTGCCTGCTTTAGAGTATAACTGTCAATTTTTTTTTTTTTTTTACTATTGGATTTTGGTGATTAATATCACCTTGTTGGCCCTGTTTTAATTTCTGATTGTTTAATAAATAACCCCTAAAAGCCACCTAAAAGTCCCCAGTATTGGCTATTTTTACCTGAGATTAAAATCAGGTTGCTATGCTCCTTCCGTCTACCAGATGAGGACTGAGCTGCGTGCACTGGGAACTGATAGTGAGTCAACATTGTAAGGGAATGTATAAAAAGCCAGGTTCTTCCTGACAGGAGATAACAGTGCTGGGCTGTGTGTGTGAACTTCTCCACATGCCTGTGCTTGGCAGACACTCCCTTAGCAGTGCTGGAGAATGTAGACGGTCTGCTCAGTGTATAAATGAAAGCCATATCTGATAAGAGGAGAGCTTGTAGGAGGACTATAGGCTTCAGCCAGACCTGGAAATTTAACTGCAAGACCCCCCTATAGAGAGCTGGTCTTCACTAACTTCACTGCAGGCATCCTATGGATTAGCCTCAGGGCTGAGGGTGGCCATTTTAACAGAATAGTGAAGTTGTAGTTTTATGCAGACTGGTTGCTATGGGCTGAATCTTATTAAATAAGGGGTAAGTAAGTCTAATAGTTATTGATTCAGTAATATTATCATATTATCATAGGAATATTATCATATTCGCCCTCACAGCAGCTGCATCTATCCCTGGTCTAATCACAGCGGGAGTGAGCACATCGCGACGTGCGCACAAGCTTATACAGAGGCTGAGTCACATGCTGCACTTGGCCAATCACAGCCTTGCCAATAGTAGGCATGGCTGCGATGGCATCTTAGGGCAAGTAGTATGATGCATGTTGATTGGCTGCTTTGCAGCCTTTCAAAATGCGCCACAAAAAATGACGAACTACAAAACCGAACCCGAATTTTTATGAAAATGTTCGGGTTCGGGTCGTGTCACGAACACCCCAAAATTCTGTACGGACCGGAACTATTCTCGAAATGTGCGCTCAACAACACAACACTAGTGCTATTCGTATCCCACTCTTAAGTTCTAATCGCATTCGATTTTAACTTATGCTTTTTTGACAGGCATCGCATTCTATTTGATGCCTGGCAAAAAAAAAAATGCATAAGTTAACATCGAATGCGATTAGAACTTAATAGTGGGATACGAATAGCACTGCGTGCTAGAACAGCACACACACGATTATTCAAATTTTGTATTATCGCGATACAAAACCAAACAGTAAAGTTAAAATCGAATGCAATTAGAACGTGTAGTGTGATGCGATTTATTTGAGTTCTAAGAATCGCATTGCGATTTCTGCTTCAGCCGGATTCCGTGCTAATGGAGCGTCTACATCACCATGGGAAAAATGCTAGAATGTACTGTCGGATTTGAGAAGTTGAAATCGCAATGCGATTAAGCAAATATATAAGAATCGCATTGCGATTTCAACGTAATTCAAACATCCTACAGTACATTCTACTGGAGGAGGCGTTCCCATGGTGATCGGTAGCTCAAAGTTGTAATCGCAATGCGATTTCAGCTTTAAGCCTGTACTATTCTGCTATATAGTACTTTCAAAATGCGCCGAGAGAACATGCCGAACTCCGAACTCGAACCCGAACTTTTTGAAAATGTCCGGGTTCGGGTCCGTGTCACGGACACCCCAAAATTCGGTACGAACCCGAACTATTCTCGAACTGTTCGCTCAACACTAGCCAGAATCCTACTCCGCACTGATGAGGGGCAACACCCCGAAACAGCTGTCTGTGGATGGATAACTGGCTTAGGTTTTCCCGTCACATCCTTAAAGCTTGTAAAAATGCGGGATCTTGACATAGGGGCCACTTAATATGGTGGATTTGGTGATCTCTTTAATGGAGACACCCTTTGCTCAGTTTTCCTTCATTTGAGGAATATCTGGCTTTCATTGTGTTGTAGACCCATAACTGGTATTCCACATTTATTTTGCATATTATTGTTTCACAGGAACTTTGCACTTTGGATTGCTGTGTTGAGACTCTTAAATGAGGCTCCGCTGTATTTTTGTAGCTGGTCTCCCTGAGATCAGCTATTGGTGTGTTCATATATGTATGGACATAGCTATATATGGAGTCAGAGCAGGGACTCCTAAGCCGCGGACTCACGCTGGGGATTCCCTCACTGTACACCGATCTTCTGCATAGACCTCAGTGGGACCCGGGCCGGCACCCTCCCTCTTCAGAGCAGGGGTGCCTGCTTTAGAGTATAACTGTCAATTTTTTTTTTTTTTTACTATTGGATTTTGGTGATTAATATCACCTTGTTGGCCCTGTTTTAATTTCTGATTGTTTAATAAATAACCCCTAAAAGCCACCTAAAAGTCCCCAGTATTGGCTATTTTTACCTGAGATTAAAATCAGGTTGCTATGCTCCTTCCGTCTACCAGATGAGGACTGAGCTGCGTGCACTGGGAACTGATAGTGAGTCAACATTGTAAGGGAATGTATAAAAAGCCAGGTTCTTCCTGACAGGAGATAACAGTGCTGGGCTGTGTGTGTGAACTTCTCCACATGCCTGTGCTTGGCAGACACTCCCTTAGCAGTGCTGGAGAATGTAGACGGTCTGCTCAGTGTATAAATGAAAGCCATATCTGATAAGAGGAGAGCTTGTAGGAGGACTATAGGCTTCAGCCAGACCTGGAAATTTAACTGCAAGACCCCCCTATAGAGAGCTGGTCTTCACTAACTTCACTGCAGGCATCCTATGGATTAGCCTCAGGGCTGAGGGTGGCCATTTTAACAGAATAGTGAAGTTGTAGTTTTATGCAGACTGGTTGCTATGGGCTGAATCTTATTAAATAAGGGGTAAGTAAGTCTAATAGTTATTGATTCAGGAATATTATCATATTAGTAACTACATCTATGAAAACTGAAATGAGGGTCTAAATGTGACCGTTATCCTTTAATGCTTGGATTCTCCCATTGACTTCTATTGCTCTGTAGAGCACCCGAGCATCCCAAAGTGTTCTACCTGAGCACTTTGGTGCTCGATCGACACTAGTCCGTGTGCATTCGGTGTTTTACGGAACAGCTGAACAGAACTATCCTTGTCCATTATGCGGACACTAAGAGGACAAATTCTATCTTTTAGCGGAACGGAAATACGGAAACGGAATGCACACTGAGCACCTTCCATTTTTTTTTCTGGACCCATTGAAATGAATGGTTCCGCATACGGTATGCAAAAAAAATGTAACGGACACGGAAAGAAAATACGTTCATGTGCAAGAGGCCTAAGCCTTCTAACGTCCTAAAAAAAAAATGGCATTCACAAAATTATCCAAACATAAAGTAGACATATGGGAAATGTAATGTAATAACTATTATATGAGGTATCACTATCTTTTTTAGGGTTCATTGACACGTCCGTAGGTGTTTTGCGGTCCGCAAATTGCGGATCCGCAAAACACGGACACCGGCAATGTGCGTTACGCACTATAATAGAAAATGCCTTTTCTTGTGCGCAGTTGTGGACAAGAATAGGACATGTTCTATTTTTTTTCGGGAACGGAAATTGCGGATCCGGAAGTGTGCTGTCTGCATCCATCCCGGCCCCATTGAAAATGAATGGGTCCACACCCGTTCCGCATAATTTGAATTTAATTTTTTTGTTTTTTATACTATTTCAGGTTAAATCGATTCGCTGACACAAAGCACGAGAAAATTCGGCTTCTAGGCTAATCAAATTTATCCCGAAATTCGGATCGAATTCCACTTTGTGGGATTCAATTCACTCATCTCTACTTATATTACTTAAAAGGCATCTGTCAGAAGATTTGTACCTATGAAACTGGCTGACCTGTTGCATGTGCACTTGGCAGCAGACGGCATCTGTGTTGGTCCCCTTGTTCATATGTGCCTGCATTCCTGAGAAAAAATGCAGTTGAAATATCTGCAAATAATCCTCTAGGAGCAACGGTGCATTGCTGCTACACTTAGAGGCTCTGCTCTCTCTGCAACTGACGCTCCCTCTCCATTTTGATTGACAGGGCTATGCAGTGAAAACATTTTTTTTTGTCAGTGTATTCTACTCATTTTGGAGTAAAAATAATTTTTCAGTTGGTCTTTATTAGGGTCCTTTCACACTTGCGTTTTGAGGATCCGGCAGGCACTTCCGTCCCGCCGGATCCGTCAGAACGCAAGTCGCCTGAAGCATTAGAAGACTGATCAGGATCCTGATCAGTCTTCGAAATGCTTTCAGGTTACTATGGCAGCCAGGACGCTATTAAAGTTCTGGTTGCCATAGTAGGAGCGGGGAGCGGGGGAGCGGTATACTTACAGTCCGTGCGGCTCCCGGGGCGCTTCAGAATGACGTCAGAGCGCCCCATGCCCATGGATCACGTGATCCATGTGTGTAGGGCGCCCTGACATCCCTCTGGAGCGCCCCGGGAGCCGCATGGATGGTAAGTATATTGCTCCCCCGCTCCCCTCTACATTTTACCATGGCAACCAGGACTTTAGCGTCCTGGCTGCCATGGTAACAATTGAGAAAAAGCTAAACGTCGGATCCGGCGATGCGCCGAAACGACGTTTAGCTTAAGACCGGATCCGGATTAATGCCTTTTAATGGGCATTAATTCCGGATCCGGCCTTGCGGCAAGTGTTCCGGATTTTTGGACGGAACAAAAAGCACAGCATGAAGACATCCTGATGCATCCTGAACGGATTTCTCTCCATTCAGAATGCATGGGGATGATCCTGATCAGGATTTTTCCGGCATAGAGACCCGACGACGGATCTCTATGCCGGAAAACAAAAACGTCAGTGTGAAAGGACCCTTACTATTGCTTTCTCTTTACACTGAGGCCTGTCAGACAACAGCTCTGACGGCTCAGTTTGTAACCCTTATCTTTGAACTGCTCACAGCTCATAAACACTCATTATTCTCATTATAACTAATAAGATAAGAATATGGCTGAAGGCTACTTAACACAGCAGTGAAAAACAGACGTGTGATGGCCATCGCACAGCCACTTTTAGAAACATTTGAAGTCAATGGGGCTGTTCACATGGCCTTTTTTAAATGGTCATTGAATAACGGCCATTTTTACTGCCAGACAGACCCCACTGAAATCAATTGGACCATGTTTATGGCCATTTAGACAGAAGTGCACACAATTCCTAGACAAATGTTAAAAATGTGTACACTTGGACTTTCAGGTGTTAAATAGTGTTGAGCGAGAATGCTCAGCCGAACACCACTTCGGCTCGATCATTGCTATTCTTGGCACATGGAGGTATTCGGCCAAATACCACATGTGCTCGAGCGCAATGATCGAGTCTCCTTCCCGCACGTTTCTTGGCTGCTACATAGCCAATAAACGTGCAGATAAGTACTGCCCTCACTGTAATGACGTTTCCATGTTGGTTACTGGCATTACAGAGATTGGCTAGCCGAATAGCGTCATCGGGTGCTATATAGCACCCGATGGCGTGTGTTCGGCTCAGTCTTAGTCAGGGAGAGCTGTGCATAGGAAGGGACAGACAGTGTAGGGAGTGATATAGGACTATTTTTATTAGAAAAACTTTTCAGAGACCCAAAAGTCCTTTTAAGGACTATTGTGTTTGACAGCAGCAATATATATTTGTAGCGCAACCTGTGCTAAATTGCTAAAACTTTAAAGATCCAAAAGTCTTTTTAAGGACTATTGTGTGTGGCAGCAGCAACATATATTTTTAGCGCATTCTGCACTAAATAGCGTCTAATAGGCTGCTGCGGACAAATTATCTGCACCAAATCTCCTGCGTAAAGTGTGTGCATCCCAAAAAATATATGTGACATCCAGTGTACTTATCAGTAGACGGTGTCCGCTACGGACAGTTAAATATTATCTGCGCCACATCTCCTGTGTAAAGTATACACATCCCAAAAATATCTGTGACATCCAGTGTACTTTTTCCGTAGACGGTGTCCACTTCTGACAGTGACATTACCATTGCCACATCTCCAGTGTACCGTGTGCAGTTAAAAAATGTATCTGTGACATACAGTGTACTTTTTCAATAGATGGTGTCCACTTCTAACATTGACATTACCAGTGGAACATCTAAAGTGTAACGTCTGCGCATAAAATTTTTATCTGTGACATACAGTGTTTTCTGTAGACGCTGTGGACAGTGACATTACCGGTGGTACATCTTCTGTATAGCGTTTCCTCATCCCAAATGCCTGTGACATTCCCTGTAATTTTATATTAGCCGCTGGTGACAGCATTGACGATATCTGCGGGATATCTCCTTTGTGACGTTTCCACAACCCAAATACCTTTTTAAATTTTTTTGCGCATACACTTCCAAATCCTACGCTACTGTATGTGTGATGTAGTTTCAAGCATATATAACATTTAATATGAAGAAGGTGGGCAGTAAAGGACAGGGAAGTGGCCGTGATGCTGATGGTGCATGCAGAGACCGTGGCCCTGGCTGGGTTGAAACTGTGCCTGCTGCCATAACAAAAGAAAACCAATCATCCACAATACCTAGCTTCATGTTCCAGTTTGCAGAGTGACACAGGACACCATTCTTGAAGTCAGACCAGTGCGACCAGGTGGTCGGTTGGATTGCAGCAGATAATGCTTCCAGTCGGTTAAGCACCACCCTGTCTTCCACCAAGTCCTCGCATATAATGTTTTACAGGGTCAGCTCACCTACAGGCCCTCACATATAATTTTTTACAGGGTCAGCTCACCTGCAGGCCCTCACATATTATATTTTAGAGGGTCAGCTTACCAGCAGGCCCTCATCTACAATCTTTTACAGGATCAGTTTACCTGCAGACCCTCGCATATAATGTTTTACAGGGTCAGCTCACCTGCATGCCCTTGCATATAATGATTTACAGGGTCAGCTCACCTGCAACCCCTCACCTACAACCTTTTAGAGGCTAAGCTCCCCAGCAGGCTCTCATCTACAATCTTTTACAGGGTCAGCTCACCGGCGGGACCTCGCATATAATGTTTTAGCGGGTCAGCTCACCTGCAGCCCCTCACCTACAACCTTTTAGAGGCTCAGCTACCCAGCAGACCCTCACCTACAATCTTTTAGAGGGTCAGCTCACCTGCAGGACCTCGCATATAATGTTTTACAGGGTCAGTTCACCTTCAGGCCCTCGCATATAATGTTTTACTGGGTCAGCTCACCTGCAGGCCCTCACCTACAACCTTTTAGAGTTTCAGCTCCCCAGCAGGCCCTCACCTACAACCTTTTAGAGGGTCAGCTCCACAGCAGGCCCTCACCTACAATCTTTTAGAGGGTCAGCTCACCTGATGGCACTGGCATAAAATGTTTTACAGGGACAGCTCAGCAGCAGGCCCTCGCATAAAATGTTTTACAGGGTCAGCTCACCAGCAGGCCCTCACATATAATATTTTACAGGGTCAGCTCATCTGCAGACCGTCACCTACAACTTTTAGAGGGTCAGTTCACCAGCAGGCCCTCACCTACAATCTTTTACAGGGTCAGCTCACCTACAGGCCCTCACATATAATTTTTTACAGGGTCAGCTCACCTGCAGGCCCTCGCATATCATGTTTTACAGGGTAAGCTCACCTGCACGCCCTCACCTACAACCTTTTAAAGGGTCAGCTCACCAGCAGGCCCTCATCTACAATCTTTAACGGGGTCTGCTCACCTACAGGCCCCCGCATATAATGTTTTACAGGGTCAGCTCACCTGCAGGCCCTCAAGTACAATTACAGGGCCAGCTCACCTGCATGCCCTCGCATATAATGTTTTACAGGGTCAGCTCAGCAGCAGGCCCTCGCATATAATGTTTTACAGGGTCTGCTCACCTGCAGGCTCTCGCATATAATGTTTTACAGTGTCAGCTCACCTGCAGGCCACCACCTACAATCTTTTACAGGGTCAGCTCATCTGCAGGCCCTCCCATATAATGTTTTACAAGGTCAGCTCACGTACAGGCCCTCGCATATAATGGTTTATAGGGTCAGCTCACCTGTAGGCCCTCGCATATAATGTTTTTCAGGGTCTGCTCACCTGTAGGCCCTCTCATATAATGTTTTACAGGGCCAGCTCACCTGTAGGCCCTCACCTACAATCTTTTACAGGGTCAGGTCACCTGTAGGCCCTCGCATATAATGTTTTACAGGGTCTGCTCACCTGCAGGCCCTCGCATATAATGTTTTACAGGGTCTGCTCACCTGCAGGCCCTCACCTACAATCTTTTACAGGGTGAGCTCACCTACAGGCCCTCGCATATAATGTTTTACAGGGTCTGCTCACCTGCAGTTCCTGGCATATAATGTTTTACAGGATCAGTTCACCGGCAGGCCCTCACCTACAATCTTTTACTGGGTCAGCTAACCTGCAGGCCCTCGCATATAATGTTTTACATGGTTATTTCACCAGCAGGCACTCGCATATAATGTTTTATTGGGTCAACTCACTTGCAGGCCCTCACCTACAATCTTTTACAGGGTCAGCTCACCTGCAGCCCTCGCATATAATTTTTCGATGGTCAGCTCAGCAGCAGACCCTTACCCCTAATCTTTTAGAGGGTCAGCTCAGCAGTAGGCCCTCGCCCCTAATGTTTTAGATGGTCAGATCAGCAGACCCTTGCTCCAAATGTTTTTGAGGGTCACCAGCAGGCCATCAATCATAATTTTTTAAGGGTGTGTAGAATGCCCTCCTTTATGTGTAACAAAGGGTTTATTGGAGTGCCGGTCCCTTGTAATTTTTGAAAGCCCTTTCACTTCCTGCATAGGCTTTATGAGTGTAGGAGTCCAACTACATGAACAATAGTACCACAATGTGAATGAGGCCCTCCTTTCTGTGATATATAGGTTGTGTCTGAATGCCTTTTGCTTGTAATTTTTGGCAGCACTTTAAATACATATAAATATACAGGAAATAATGTTTTCTAACAATTTTTCCTCTAAAATCGATTTTATCTTTTGTTTTGTGCGTATTATTGTCAGTCTGTAAAACTGGCATTCTACTCATTGTTCCCAGCAGCGACCTGGGAGTCCAAGATGCATCCAGACATCCTCCCCATGCTGTTCCCGAACCATTTCGGTGGTGTTTCCATCAATTCCTGACCTTTTCCTATGAACCAGGCATCCTCCCCTCTTCAGAGCAGGGGGTGCCTGGTTTAATGCTCGGGTTCTCCCATTGACTTTCATCATCCTGATGTGTTCAGCCCGAGCAACCGAGCACTTGGGTGCTCAATCAACACTAGTGTTAAATAAAAGAAAAAAAAAAAAATATATATATATATATATATATATATATATATATATATATATCTCATCCGCATGGTCAATCACTCGTCACTGGATGCAGCAGGATCTGACATTCCAAGCGTGATGACATCACCACTCTGGGAGTGTAGGTCCTTTCCTGCTGCATTCAGTGAAGAACAATTGTCCCTGCACATGCAACTGGATGAGGGTTTTTTTTTTTTTTTTTGGGAGAGGGGTTGATATATTCAAAAAGTGAAATATTGGTGACCATTAACAGAGAATTCATAATACTGGGGGCAGCTAATGGGGGAATTCATAACATTAGGGGCAGCACTAATGAAGGTATTATTAATATTGGTGGCATGATGGGGGGATTTGATGTCCATGGGTCACTATGGGGGACATCATGTATACAGAGATCACTGCAAGGGTTATAATTAAAATAAAAAGCCAACTCAATTTATCCGTTTTAATGGCTGTTTTTAACGGCCGTTAAAAACTGAAGCAAAACAGCCATTAAAATCAGACAGACAGACAGAAAATGGCTGCAAAAATGGTTGGAAAAACTAACAGTATGTACATTTTCTTTGGCCATACTTAACGTGTATGAGCTGTTATGAGTTCAGAGATAAGGGCTACAGACTAGGCCATCAGAGCTGCTGCCAGACAGGACTCGGTGTAAACAGAAAGCAGTAACCTGCAAAAAGACTTTAATTGACATCTGTACACAGAAAAGTGCTGCAAAGTATTCATGAAAACAAATTGAAAAAATGATTTTTATCTCCAAATTAGTAAATAATAGAAGGTGCCCCCAAAGGTATCCATAAACTTTAAGACCTTAAGTGGGAATGTTGATGGGTAACAACTAGGAACAAGTACTGTTTTTTCAGATGTTTCTTCCTCAGTCTGAGCACTACAACTTCCCATGCAAAACTATGACAACATAATAGCGAAATATTGGTAATAGCAGAGTAATGATGCAAAGGAGTAAATCTACGCTGACTGTAATAATCCCCCATAACATTCATTCTACAAATATTTTAGAGAATCCCCATTCCCAGTGACATTGTAAAAAAAAGTAATACAAATACATGTATTTTGATTAAATTGTGTTTTTTTCTCAAGAGAAGCTCTAAAATCATCATAAACATGTTATCTCGTGGGTAACATACATTACTGTAATTTATTCTGTACTAAAAAGTTAAATGCTACCATCTTGTGGCAATGGAAGCATTACAACTATTAGATATTCCTATGGTAGTGTTTCCATTCTGTAAAGAACCCATGTTAATGCCACCTACTGTAGAAATCAACATTGATAACCAGCTTTCGACTTCTCCAGAAATTATGCTAGTAGGCACGCATCAGAACATAGCACCAGTCCTTCTTATGATTAAGGCCTCATGCACACGACCGTTGTTTGATTCCGTGTCCGTTGTGCCGTTTTTCGTGATTTTCTGCGGACCCATTGGTTTTCAATGGGTCTGTGGAAAACTCTGCAAATGCACCGTTTGTCCTCCGCGTCCATGGTCCGTGATTCCAGTCTGTCAAAAAAATATAACCTGTCCTATTCTTGTCCGTGAAAAACGGTTCACGGACCCATTCAAGTCAATGGGACCGTAAAAAAATGCGGGTGGCCATCCGTATGTCATCCGCGTTCCGCGTCTGTTTTTTTGCGGATCCCTTGGCAGGCACTTGGCAAAAATTGTCAGCCTGTCTTTTGGCAAAATCTTTTGGGTCATGTCTGCTAAAAAAAATGGAAGACACACGGAAACACAACGGAAGCAAAAACTGACACGGATCACGGAACAACGGAACCCCGTTTTGCGGACCGCAAAAAAATACTGTCGTGTGCATGAGGACTTAGTAGCATCTCCAGTTTTCCCTGAAAACCTGCAAATGTTGTGATAGCCTCACCTATTTACTCATTAACAAATCTGAACAACTGCTTAGTATATCATTACGATGGGAACATATACTGTAAGTGCCCGAAAAATATGTTACCTATAGGTAGGTGTAATTGTTGATGGGTAATTAGTAGTCTTCTTTAAAGAGGTATTCTTGTTTAGTAATTTTTAGCATCCATTGACAGGAAACAACATGTCATCAATTACTAATAGTGATTGTTTATCTGTAATGCCCCATTTTCCTGCACTCCATTGTGGTCACGCAACATTTTCGAATGTTTTGGTTCCCTATCCCAAAGACATCATGTCTACATCTGAGCCATGGCAAGGCTTTTATAAGGCTCTGCCCCATAGACGCATCATCAGTGACCTTACCTCTCAGGGCAGTGTTCTGCTCAGTCTCCTGGACCCTGCCCTGTAGACAAGATGTCAGCAGTGATACTGTGTCTTAGTGCGTTTTTCTTTTCCAGCAGGATTTCAACAGGCTTTGATCCAGGACTGCCATCAGGGATTTCAGGGCTCCATACAGGCAAACCATGTGCCCCTATCCCCATTTTTATTTACGTTGTTTACCACGCCATCTTTAAAGCAGTGCTTTTATATAGAGAAATCGGTAAGGCAGATGTTTACT
Source organism: Bufotes viridis (assembly GCA_033119425.1). Taxonomy (NCBI): domain Eukaryota; kingdom Metazoa; phylum Chordata; class Amphibia; order Anura; family Bufonidae; genus Bufotes; species Bufotes viridis. The sequence continues at coordinate 166,423,521 of CM065589.1, forward strand.
GTACAGAAGGTGTGGGGTTTAAATCTCACTGAGACCTGTAAAATAATGAGAACACACTGATTAGTCGGTCTGCATTGTTAATGGCTGCTCAGCATCTTCAATAGCATATGGCCATTAACAACACAGAATGACTAAACAGTGCGTTCTTCCTTAGTAAACAAGAGCCAGCTGTGGACCATATTGTACTCGATTGCAGCGTGGCCACATCACAACCGCAACATCGTCACACCATGTAGTCGTACCCTTAGGCCCCATTGTGGGCAAGTATTCTGCATTTTGGATAGTTTTTATTGTTATATGACATGTTTTAGTAAATACTTAAATACTGGGTGTTACCATTACCCTGCCTCATGAGTCAGGCTTCCATACACTCCGTCACTGACAAATTAGAGTTGGCAGTGTCAGGGTAGGGCCAGAAGGGAAGGCATTGATATGATCATAATTTTTTAGTTGATTGTAAATTAGCAGCTACTGTACATGATCTTGCCAGGTAACAGCTGTTTCACTTGCAGTCTCCCCATGAAGCCCAGTGCTTGAAGTGATGAATGCAGGGGTCAATTATAAAGAGCAGTGTTTAATGCCAGTCTTTCATTTTCCCCTACGTGACCAGAGGAAGTGTATACTTTATGAGGAGGCATTCCCTGACTGGAGTAGTTTTTCGCCAGGTGTAAATGGTAATAAATTTGTCTGGGTAGATGCCGCAGCCCAGCCCCCATCATTCCCCCACCACTCTTGATATTCCCAAGTGGCGAGGATGGTGTAACAACGCCTATGCATTAAAATATTGTCACACGGGTGTTTAAAAAGTTGCAAAAGCTGGCGTAAAAATGTTATACCCACTGCGTTACGCCTAGTTGTCAGTTTATTGACACATCATAACAACAGAAGAAAAGCACTATGCAAAATTCTTATAATTCTTATTCTCTTATAAGGAAACTTACTTTTCTCAAAGTTTTGCAGCATGAAATATTTTGACAGTTATTCCTTTTTAACAGACTATGTGGTGTCTCTAAGTGTCTTTAACAAGTGTTTCTGCATTAACTAAAGCATTACATATATATCATAAACTTGCATGCTATTCCAATTCCATTCTCTATGAATCTAAGAGAACTAAAAAGCTAATGAACTAAAAATCCACATTAGAAAACATTTGTCAGATATACCACATTGTAAAGTAAGGAATGGATCTGCGGCAAGTCTACACTTTGCGGTGGTTCAAGGTAATACTGCACATTTTTATGCACACGGGGGTTGAGCGAGTTACGTTACCTGTACAAGGGGGTGATCACAAACGTAAACCCCTCGACCGGGAGTCATTTTGTATTTTTCAGCTAGGCGCACGAGTACCAGCAGGTTTGAACAAAAGACATGACCTAATGACTATTAGTCATAGTAACATAGTATATAAGACCGAAAAAAGACATTTGTCCATCCAGTTTGGCCTGTTTACTACAAGTTGATCCAGAGGAAGACTAAAAACCCCTGTGTGGCAGATGCCAAAATTCCTTCCCGACTCCAATCAGGCAATCAGAATTACTCCCTCTCTAGTAGCTGTAGCCTTTAATACTATTACACTCCAGAAATACATCCAGTCCCCTCTTGAATTCCTTTATTGTACTCACCATCACCACCTCCTCAGGCAGAGAGTTCCATAGTCTCACTGCTCTTACCGTGAAGAATCATTTTCTATGTTTGTGTACAAACCCTCTTTCCTCCAGACGCAGAGGATGTCCCCTCGTCACAGTCCTGGGGATAAATAGATGATGGGAGAGATCTTTGTACTGACCCCTGATATATTTATATATAGTTATTAGATCTTCCCTCAGTCGTCTTTTTTCTAAAGTGAATAACCCTAATTTTGATAACCTTTCAGGGTACTGTAGTCCCCCATTCCAGTTATTACTTTAGTTGCCCTCCTCTGAACCCTCTCCAGCTCTGCTATGTCCGCCTTGTTCACAGGAGCCCAGAACTGTACACAGTACTCCATTTGTGATCTGACTAGTGATTTGTAAAGTGGTAGGACTACGTTCTCATCACGGGCATCTATACCCCTTTTGATACAACCCATTATCTTATTGGCCTTGGCAGTAGCTGCCTGACACTGGTTTTTGCAGCTGAATTTGCTGTTTATTAAAATTCCTAGATCTTTTTCCATGTCAGTGTTACCGAGTGTTTAACCATTTAATGTGTAGGGGTGACTTGCATTATTCCTTCCCATGTGCATAACTTTACATTTGTCAGTGTAAAACCTCATCTGCCATTTCTCTGCCCAAGCCTCCAATCTATCCAGAAAACTGTCCTCTTCAGTGTTAATTACTTTACACAGTTTAGTGTCATCTGCAAAAATAGATATTTTACTGTGCAAGCCTTCTACAAGATCATTAATAAATATATTGAAGAGAATAGGGCCCAATACTGACCCCTGAGGTACCCCACTAGTGACAGTGACCCAATCTGAGTATCTACCGTTAATAGCCACCCTCTCTTTTCTGTCACTCAGCCAGTTACTTACCCACATACAGACATTTTCTCCCAGTCCGAGCATCCTCATTTTATATACTAACCTTTTATGAGGTACAGTGTCAAATGCTTTGGAGAAGATCAGATATACGACATCCATTGATTCGCCGCTGTCAAGTCTAGAACTTACCTCCTCATAGAAGCTGATTAAATTCGTTTGGCATGACCGATCCCTCATGAAGCCATGCTGATATGGCGTTATTTGCTTATTTTCAATGAGATACTCCAAAATAGCATCTCTTAGAAACCCTTCAAACAGTTTACCAACAACAAATGTTAAACTTACCGGCCTATAATTTCCAGGCTCTGTTTTTGGACCCGTTTTGAATATTGTCCAATCCTGTAGAACATACACTGTCAGTATAAAGTCCGTAAATATCAGAAATAAAGGTCTGGCTATGACATCACTCCATTCCCTTAGGATATGGGGGTGTATGCCATCCGGTCCTGGCGATTTGTCTATTTTGATCTTTTTAAGTCGCTGTTGTACTTCTTCCTGGGTCAGACAGGGCACTTTTAATGGGGAATTTACTTTTACATTCTGCATTTCATCTGACAGTTTATTTTCCTCAGTGAATATAGTGGAGAAAAAAATATTTAATAGTTTTGCTTTATCCTCGTCGCTCTCTGCAACACTCCCCTCATTGCTATGTAGAGGGCCAACTCCTTCAGATTTATATTTTTTACTATTTATATAATTGAAGAACATTTTAGGGTTAGTTTTACTCTCTTTGGTAATTAATCTCTCAGTCTCTAGTTTGGCAATTTTTATTAGTTTTTTACATATTCTATTTTTTAACCTTACAGCTGTGCCACTTACCGGTTTGGCTTTGGGCCAAACTTGGGAGCGGAGTCTAAGTGTCCCCCTGGTTTTCACCCTTTATCCCGCTCCAGGATGCGGAAGCTGGACTCAGCTGCAGGGGAGACACCAGGTCGCTACCGCAAAAGTGGTCCCTGTTAAGTGTCAGCTGGCCGGGCAGGCCAGAAAGCCCCGATGCTAGCACCGGGGAACAGGCAATATAGCAGACAGCCGCAGGATAATGCTGAGCTGAACAAGCGGTATAGCAGAGCTAGTGCTGTGAGAACAGCAGAGCTGAGTTAGTCCAGGTGGAGCTGGTGTAACGATCTGCACAGCAGACAGAGGCGTGGTCGACAGTCCGGGTCTTTAACTTAAGAGCAGTGAGGTACAAGAGGATCAAGCAGAGACGAGGTCAGGATACAGGCAGAGGTCATAAACAGGATATTGAATACAGGAACAACAGGAGCCTTAGCTGTAGGAAGTACAATATTGCTCAGGCATTGCAGGAAGGGGGAAGCACCCTTATAAAGGTGGTGCCTGGCCAGGATTGGAGAGAGGGCGGAATCAGGGGCGTGCATTAACCCTTAAGGTACCAGGAGGCCTGCGGCTCCTACAAGATATAACAGAAGCTGACGTAGCCTGCAACAGCGCAGGAAAGCGGGTCCGGAGCGAAGAGGAGGAGCCCCTTGTGCAGCTCGACTGAGGTACATAGTCGGACGCACTGCACGCTGGCGGCTGCCAACTGCCATTGTTACAATAGTTTATCAGTGCTTCCTGGCTCCCCTCCTGTTTTAGTGATTTATATGCTTTCCTTTTGTCCTTTATTGCTATCTTTACGGTTCTATTTATTCACATTGGTTTCTTATAGTTTCTTAGCCTTTTATTCCTATAAGGTATGTACCTTTCACAATTAGATGTTACAATGCCTTTAAAAATCTCCCATTTTGTGGTTGTATTTTTATTTTTGAGGAGTTTGTCCCAGTTAGTTAGGCCTATGGCCTCGCTTAGTTGGCTTAATTTAGCTTTTTTGAAGTTTGGTATTTGTTCCTCCTTTTAGAAACTCTCGTTTGAAGGATAATTGGAAAGTTGTTTTTTTATGGTCACTATTTTCTAGGTGTCCCCCAACCTGCACATCTGTTGTTCTATCAGGTGTAAGAGAGTGTCTGGAGTGGTAGTGGGTGTAAGATACGTGCCACCGGGGGTCGTGGCCCAGGTGGAGTAAGAGCCGGGTCTTTTGTGTTTTGTCAGCAGTGAGTGCTGTCACACAGCGGTCCGGGCCGGCTCTTACTGGGAACAGGCAAAGAGCAGGGTGGGTGTCTGTTCCCCACGGACCACCACGGGTGGACGGGATTCGGTTGTTGGTGTCAGTCTACACTGATCCTAGCAAGGTTGGTTATCTCTGGCCTTAGTTGGGTAGGGAAGGAGTTAATCCTTCACTATGCTCGGTGGGTGTGGTCCTCCTGCTACACCCAGGGCTGTGAATATAGGTTTGATGCTCACTGACTGTGGGGCTGATGAAGTGTGGTCTCCTGTCTCACTGCAGGAGGCTGTATGGGAGGCTGATCGCATGGTCAGGCTGAGCTCTGTAGTCCGCTCTGCTAACAAAGACTGCCCAGTTGCTGCAGGCTCAGGGAAGGGCCAAAAGAAGGGATCCTGTGGCCGGAGCCAATCCCTTGTCCAGGCCAACACGTGGCCTGTCTAACTTGCACGAACTTGGACAAACCCGCCCCACGACAAGTTGTAGTACTGATCACGGATATGAGAGACTGTGTGAACAGGCACCAAGATGCCTGCAGCGTTTGGGGCTTCGTTGTGGGAGGTGGGGTTTATGAACTTTGCTGTTGTGTGAATTGCACAGTTTTGATGTGATGCACTGGCGTGAATAAAAGAGCACGGTGTGGACACAAAGCCTGTCTCCTGAGCCTCTATACTGCCACCGCTACCATCTGCCTACCAGAGCAAACCCCCACACAGGTCTATTGGTTAATACTAAGTCCAGTATGGCCGTCCCTCTAGTGGGGTCCTGAACCAGTTGGCAAAGGTAATTGTCTTTGGCTATTGCCAAAAACCTGTTTCCTTTTTGGGATGTACAGCTTTCAGTTTCCCAGTCTATATCTGAGTAGTTGAAGTCCCCCATAATAATGACTTCATTATGATTTGCCGCCTCGTCTATCTAGTTTAGTAATAGATTTTCTGTGGAGGCTGGTATATTAGGTGGTTTATAATATACTCCTATTAGTAATTTAATATTGTTTTTTGCTCCATGTATTTCTACCCACAGTGACTCCACATGTTCATGTCCCTCACAGATGTATTCTCGAATTGTGGGCTTTAGACAGGACTTCACATAGAGGCAGACCCTCCACCTCTCCGGTTTTGATGATCCTTTCTAAACAGATTGTAACCTTTTATGTTAACTGCCCAGTCATAGCTATCATCCAGCCATGTCTCATTTATTCCCACTATGTCATAGTCCTCCTCACACATCACTACAGTAATTCCAGTTCACCAGTCTTGTTAGTCAAGCTTCTGGCATTAGTATACATACATTTGAGAGGTTTATGTATATTTTTTACCCTACATCTTTCCTTCTGAACTGTTCTAGTCCCCCCCTTTCATTCCTCCCCCAGTCACACTACCTCGCCCCTGGTCTCTATCTGCACTATCTTCCCCTCCTATAATGTAATTACCCTCCCCCCCAGTGATTATTTTTTTATTTATGATGTTTTTTCATGTTGTACTTTGAGTTGTCTTTTTAAATTTGCATGTTGTATCAGCCTGCAGGTGTGTCTGCTCTGCCCCACCACTCTATCATTGGTGGGCTTTTGGATAAAGACACCTGTGGTCTGAGGCATAATTATGTCATGATTCAGGGTCCTTGTTTGACCTGAAATGCGTAGACTTTGTGCTACTTTGGAATTTATGCATATGGATCAATGAAGGCTGTTGAAACCTTTTGGAAGCTGGGCCTATCTTGCATTTTTCATTTTCTATGGCTGCATCACAATAAAAAGTTGAACTTCAATAAATATAATGCATTTTTTGCTTTGAGGATCACTTGTTTTCTTCGTACACTGCTTTTCACTAGAGATGAGCAAATCGAATCCCACGATGTCCTCTTGCTTCATGTTAGCGAATCAATTTAACCTGAAATAGTGTAAAAAAACAAAAAATGAATTCTTACCTTCTCCATTTGCTCACAATGGGCCACCCGCTGCCAACTTGATGGAAGATCTCGTCCAAAATCCCTTGCATGGTGTCATATGACGTCACCACGCCGGCCGGTGTGATGACGTAATCTCAAACTGTGCGATCAGGTATGTACGCAACATCTGAGGTGTACAATGGTGGGGGGGCGGTGCCATAGCTGCTCCCTGTCATTGCACCCGCTACTTACAAAAAAATGTGCTTTGTGACAAAGCAAGTTTTTTTTGTAAAATTCGGTGAAGCAGCCGAATCGAACTTTATAAAAATTCGCTCTTTTGAGTATTTTACTTTCTAACTACATTTATTTTAGGGTTTAATCCTTGCGACAATTATTGCATTTTTGCAGGCATGTTATGAAAACATTATAAGCCAGCAAATCATTCACGGTTGAAAAGTAATTCTGTTATTAGAAACTTTTAAGTGTTTTAAATGTTGTTACAGTTAAATTTTTATATAGTGTAGGGATAAGGATGTTAAGCATATTTCATCAGGGAAAGTTGTTTCTTTGTTCTAGAAAACAAGGTGTAAAGAGTCTTCTTAGCAAAGCTCTATTGCCGCTTATCGCCCAGGGTACCTAACTTGTACTGAAGACAGACTGTTTAAACCAGGCATCCTCAAACTGTGGCCCTCCAGCTGTTGCAAAACCGTCCCATCATGCCTGAACAGCCTATAGGTTATCAGCCTACAGCAGGGCATTGTGGGAGTTGTAGTTTTACAACAGCTGGAGGGCAGCAGTTTGAGGATGCCTGGTTTAAACTGAAACTGCAAAGTTGCACTTTAAGTATTTAAGCCACCAGGAAAACAAGTACTAACCCTTCCATGGGCATTATCTCCTCAGCTATGCTAACATAAACAGTAGAACCAGCCTTTCAGCAGTTTTGACCCTTTAAAACGGCAAACAGAGGCAGATAAGTGAGAGGAAAAGTTGTTTCAAGGGAATATGTCATCAGAAAATTAAGTTTTTATGCTAAATATATTATTGAAGAATTATTGATGTTACAAGCCTACAACCTTGCAGTGCTAAAAGGTATGTTAAACAGCTTTGTCAGTCACATATCTACCTACTTATCTATTTCAGCAGTTTTGAGTCCCTTTAAGACAAAAGATTTCAACATTTGAATCCCAAACTGCAAGCCGTATTTTAAGCTAAATCTTATTACTGTTCGCAGGGGTGGACTGGCCATAGACTCTGCCAAAAGAGATCTATTTCCTTCATCGTAGATGGTGGTGTGGAAAAGAATGGGTGAGTATTAGATTTTTTTTCCGGGCCTTTTGGAGAGCATAAAGGGTATTATAGTGGATATTACTATTGGCCCTCGGGGACTTTTTAATATTGCCAGAACTACAGGAGCACTGGGGCATTTTAAGTACTGGGGAACTATGATGGCATTACTGGAGGCATTATGGGGAAATGGTAATACTAGTGGGAATATGAGGGCATTCTTATTATGGGTGGGCACAACTGGGGGCATTTCCAATATTGGGGATATATTACTTGGGACATTTCTAATATAAAGGTGCACTATAGGGGGCATTACTGGAGGCACCGGGTACATTTTTAATACTAGGCCACTATAGGGGCATAATTAAGGGCACTGGGGACATTTTTTATTCTGAAAGCATTATAGGAAGATTACTATGGGAATGCTTAATTCTGTGGGCTAAATAGGGGGCATTATTATTGCTGAAGGGGTCATAATTAATCCTGGGGGCACTATAGTTACAAAATTATTACTGAGGGAATTTTAGGGTATTACTATTACTGGGGTCACTATCAGGGTTGGTTATATTATTCTTTTGTGCACAAAAGAGGGCATTATTAATGACTTTAGGGGCATTTTCTCATTACTGGGAGCATTAAAGAGCCATCGTTATTACTGGAGACACTGGACATTATTGCTACTGGGGCACTATATTTTTCTACAGCATAGTATTTGGGGAAATTGGGGAGTACATCAAGCAAAGTAGGGGGGTGGCAGCATGATTGGATGTTTGTGTTGAAAAGGTGGGGAGGATAATGAAAAAGTGGGGAACCTAAGATGTCTCTGTGGCAAACTCTGCAGCAATGAGATGTGGCTCAAAAGTCATCATGGTGGTCTGGGCCAAATGGATAGAATATGAATAAAGAGATCATCTACATCAGAGCACCCATCACTATAGTAGTTCACAGTCCGCCCCCGCATGCTTCACCCAAGTACACTCCACAAGCGGTCCAGAAATTTCTGTTCTATGCAAAGTTCCAGTCCAAGGGGTAAATCTGGCAAGACAAAATAGTTGGCAGCTATGCTAAACCCTACAATTAACCATTTAACAGATTAATTCAGACACCGTATGCCATTCCAAGAGAGATAATATTTCCATCACGTTATCTGAATAAAAAGTAGTGTTCTGTGCATAAGTGGAAGCATTCTCAAAATGTCCCTAATGTCAGGGTTACCTTCTGCCTTGTGATAGATAACTGACAGTTATAGATAAAGCCAAGAAAAGTATGATGTATATCACCACAAGAAAAAAACTTTTCTAATAAAACATAACTTTTATTTATTCATAGATAAGACTAGTAAATTCCTCCCAAATTTTGATAAATATGTGAAAAATAAATGTCGTCTCTCACACCATCAGGAGCCTTAATAGTAACTGTTCTTACTGTTAATCATTGTGCATTTATTTATGAGATGGACCATAGGTCCAAATAACTTACAGTTTGATGACACTCAGGAGAAAGGATGACAATCAGCGTAAGTGAGGACAGGACCGTGGAACTGATAAATCCCTAATTTGTCCCTTGGGCTACCCCTTCCTAAAAGCAGAGTCACGATTGGCGGGAATGTCACTCCAAGCACCTCAGGATTTGAACAGGTATTTATAGCAGCACCCTGTTCCATCTCAGTGCGCCATACATTATCAGGATTCCAACATCTTTTTCTACATCTACCACTTGATAGTCCCCTGATGAAGCAAGACCATAAACCAATCAGAATACTGGGGAAACGCGTCAGGACAATTTCATTGGAAAAGATATATCTCCTGAATTTCAGGGCCTTACAGGCGATAGGTGAGGGTTTAGCCACCGATAAGTGGGGTCGCCCCTTTCGGGGCGGGTGCTCCGCTTTTAGGCAGGGGTAGCCTGAGGGATGTATTAGGGATTTATCAGTTCCACTGTGCTGTCCTCACTTAGGGCTCATGCACACGACCGTGTGACCTCCGAGACGTACAGTCCGTGAGCAGGACATATGTCCCAGAGTGGCGTTGATCGTGCGCACGGTAGTGCACAGCATCATATATTACAATGATGCTGTGCATGTTGGGCCGCCTCCAGGACTATTGTCCCGCACTCATAAGATCATATGAGTGCAGGACAATAGTCTCGTGGGCGGCCCGACGTGCACAGCATCATTGTAATATATGATGCTGTGTACTCCCGTGCGCACGGTCAATGCCACTCTGGGACATATGGCCCGCTCACAGACTGTATGTCTCGGAGGGCAAACGGTCGTGTGTATGAGCCCTTACGCTGATCCTCATCCTTTCTCCTGAGTGCCAAACTGTAAGTTATAACCCTTTATTTACTTCACCTCTGGTTCATCTCATAAATGAATGCACAATGATTAACAGTAAGATACCTGTATAGACCAGTTACTATTAAGGCTCCTGATTATGTGAGAGACGTAATTTATTTTTCACATATTTATTACATTATGGGATGAATTTACTAGTCTTATCTATGAATAAATAAAAGTTATGTTTATTTGAAAAGTTTTTTTCTTGCGGTGATATATTGTGATAGGATTTGTAAAGAAAAATACAGTCAGCAAAACCAGTCTCATTCAGCCACTGAGATACTATATGGCGATATTATGATTTCACATCATGATGGTGTTTGATGTCGGTGGAATTGAATAGGAATGAACTGCATAACCAGACATGGCTGCATTGATAATAGCAGCACTGTATAGGGTACTGCAGGTACCTCTGCCCCCTTTTTTTTGCTAATGGGTGCGTGTTTCTGCACTGATCCCACACTTATGGACTTTCCTGGGAGCTATATAGTATATATGTATAGTATATACATGTATAGTAGTTCTATAGTATAGTAGCTATATGGTTCTTCTTGTCTAATGCAATAGGATCCCTTGCAGAGGAAATACAATGCAAAGAAAATGTGGCCCACTAATGAGTGTAAAGTAAGCATTTCTTCTCACTTGATTAATAATAGCACACACCACTAGGTGGTGCTGTTGATCTTTATGGTGATCATTATAGTCAAGCTACTTGTAATTTCATACACATAAGAATTTTTACAAGTGTTCAGAAATGTGTGAAGTGTGAACATATGCTGCATATATCAAAGCAAGTGAGAATATCTATACTTACATTTACCCTAGGGCTTATAGTTCAAGTAACCTGCCAATCATTCCACAATGTAAAGGGAAATTACCAAGAAGATCTAATAAAGCTTAAAGAGGACCTTTCACCAATATAATACCCCCCAAATAACCCTCCTACCGGATAGTGCGTCATCCACTGATGTTCCCCATTTTATTTTTAAATCGACCCCCTAATTCCTTCCTAATCGCCCGTTTCTTCTGCCGCCTCATATGCAAATGAGGCGGACTTTTGTACGGGGCGTTGCTAAACATCCTGGTTGGGGGCGTGTGTGCTGGCTTCCCCGGCTGAGAGAGCAGCCAATCGCAGCACTAGTCTCTCAGCTAGGGAGAAGAAGCTCAAGTTCAACGTTACGCAGGTCAAAGGTAGTGATGAGCAGCAGCGGCAATATTCGAATTCGCGATATTTCACGAATATTTGGTAGAATATTCGTCATATATTCGTGAATTCACGGTTATTTACTTGATTGCGAAAATCGGCAATGTAATATGCACGAAATGCGCACCCAATAAAGGCGTGGGTCACTATAGCTACATTTTTCAAGCTACTAGAAGTTTCCTGAGACTGGAGAAAATGGTTGGCATGGCAGAACATTACAATAGTTTTATATGCAGATAGAGTGCTCCGATATATTCGCAATTGCGCAAATCGGCAATTAATGATGTGCAAATTCACATTTTAGCAGGTCTGACTACATATTAGTGATTGGTGCACTAATTACTGTTGTGAACTTGTGACATCACAGCACTCTGTATGTATGTATGTAGCATGTATGTGTGGACAGTAGAACATATCACACTACCTAACACCCTGCACAGCCACACTATATCATAATTTAACCTTCACTGACTATCTCCCACTAATTATCTGTAATATATATATATATATTTGTGGTCATGGCTACGGCCAACGATGCTTGATGAACCCTAGGGAGATAAACATCAAGAACAACCTAACCCGGCTAGCCGTGTGCTAGCTAAACCTAACTTAATGGCTTGAATTGTGCCCTTAGCCATAGCCGTGGGTAGGCCTAAAAGGGGGCATACCCTGTGGAAATGAAAAGAGAAGGGAGGGAGGGTGGGGCACCTGAAGAATACACGCCCAGGAGTGAGGCAGTGGCTTGTTTAAGAAGAGCCTCCGCCCCTCCCACAAATGCAGGCTGACTAGTCAGCCTTACTATATGTGGTCATGGCTACGGCCAACGATGCTTGATGAACCCTAGGGAGATAAACATCAAGAACAACCTAACCCGGCTAGCCGTGTGCTAGCTAAACCTAACTTAATGGCTTGAATTGTGCCCTTAGCCATAGCCGTGGGTAGGCCTAAAAGGGGGCAAAAGCCAAGCCAAGTAGGTTATAAAGAAACACAATGAAAGTGCAAACAAATCCGTGACCAACTGCAAGGCATCGGCAATCTTGACCGCACATTCAGGAAGTAAGCAGCAAAACCATAAGGAGACGTACATCACAGCTTGCAAATGACGAAACCGGAGACATGATGCTCGATGTTGCAGATAGTGCCCCGAAGCGGAATGAAGGACTGGGAATACGCTGTGGAATGGAGCATGAAATATTAACTGAACCTGGTGACATGTGGTTCTAGTACTGACAATTGCCCTGGCCTCCGGAGTTTGTGGAACCGAAAGAGAAACCTGCCTGCCTAGACTATGCAAGAAGTGAGGGGCAAAAGAAACCATGAAAGTAGGAAGGGAATCTTTGAATAGTTCCCCAGACATCATCGATCTGCTTGCCATGGCCCCTGCATTCTTCTGTGAACCCCTGAGAATGGTTTAATCCTGAAACGAGAAAACCGACCTGGTATATGAGTCTACCATTAACCTACGTGGCCCGAATACCGTGGCAGGCGAATATCGTTGAAAAATGTGACCTGACCAACATGGCAGGTGACCCTTAAGATTTGAGCTCCAGTAATTGAAGTGTGATCCTGGAGCATGGCAGACACTGGACATTAATAAGGTGTAACACCTAAAGAACGTAAGGAGCAGGAAACTTAGTTGAGTAACAAGTGAACCTGACTGAACCCCGCAGGTGACAGACTTTAGTTTAAAACATGGGCCGTATGCAGGTGATCAGGGAAGCAGATATGAATGTGAGACATTTGGGCCCAATCAGCCTGGAACCATGGATGGACAACCAACCAGGCAGGACTGAAAACAGGTAATCGGACCCCCGCAGCCACGGGGCCAAAGCAGTCATCGGACCCCCGAAGCCATGGAGCAGTAGCAGTCGTCGGACCCCCGAAGCCATAGGGCCGAAGCAGTCGTCGGACCCCCGAAGCCATAGGGCCGTAGCAGTCGACGGACCCCCGAAGCCATAGGGCCAAAGCAGTCGTCGGACCCCCGAAGCCATGGGGCCGTTGCAGTCGTCGGACCCCCGAAGCCATAGGGCCGAAGCAGTCGTCGGACCTCCGAAGCCATGGGGCCGTAGCAGTCGTCGGACCCCCGAAACCATGGGGCCGTAGCAGTCGTCGGACCCCCGAAGCCATGGGGCCGTAGCAGTCGTCGGACCCCCGAAGCCATAGGGCCGTAGCAGTCGTCGGACCCCCGAAGCCATAGGGCCGAAGCAGTCGTCGGACCCCCGAAGCCATAGGGCCGTAGCAGTCGTCGGACCCCCGAAGCCATGGCGCCGAAGCAGTCGTCGGAACCCCGAAGCCATAGGGCCGTAGCAGTCGTCGGACCCCCGAAGCCATGGGGCCGAAGCAGTCGTCGGACCCCCGAAGCCATAGGGCCGAAGCAGCCGTCGGACCCCCGAAGCCATAGGGCCGAAGCAGCCGTCGGACCCCCGAAGAAATAGGGCCGTAGCAGTCGTCGGACCCCCGAAGCCATGGGGCCGAAGCAGTCGTCGGACCCCCGAAGCCATAGGGCCGAAGCAGCCGTCAGACCCCCGAAGCCATAGGGCCGAAGCAGCCGTCGGACCCCCAAAGCCACAGGGCCGAAGCAGCCGTCGGACCCCCGAAGCCACAGGGCCGAAGCAGCCGTCGGACCCCCGAAGCCACAGGGCCGAAGCAGCCGTCGGACCCCCGAAGCCATAGGGCCGAAGCAGCCGTCGGACCCCCGAAGCCACAGGGCCGAAGCAGCCGTCGGACCCCCGAAGCCACAGGGCCGAAGCAGTCGTCGGACCTTCCGAACAAACAAAAGAACAACTTGTAAAACATGGTAGGCCCACTGGCCTCCTCTGAGAAGCTGTTTTGTTGAACTAGGCAGGAGACCAATCTGAGTGAATGCAAACCAAGAGTAAAGGAGACCAATCTGAGTGAACACGAATCAGGATTTAAAAGGATTTTTTTTTTATTTATTTTTTTCACACCCCAGAGGAAAAACGTAAGCCTGAAAAGAAAGCAGCCATGTTTACCGGGAGAGTACTAAGCAGTGGGTGCGGAGTGCCCCGTTGAGACTACTGAATGTAGCAAGTAACAGGAGAATGCAGCTTTGGGTGGGAGCCGAATGTAACACATGGTTTAACAGCAGATGTGTGAATGCCGCTCAGAATGTGAGTAACAATGTATGAGCGCTGCTCTGAGTATGTCTAGAGCATGAAAAACATGGTATAAAGCAGACGTAAGAATGCAAACTGAACGTGAGCGGACTATTAACGTGATGCATCTGCGGACACATGAACACAGCTTTAGTAGTGAATGGAGTAGAGGACAGGATGTAAAAGTAGACATGCGGACGCAGCTTTGGATGTGAATGAATATTAACTCGAAGTGACAGCCGACATGGAAAGCATCTCTGGCGAGTGGGGTATAAAACCTGTTGTAGCAGTAGAAGTGTTAACACAACTCTGGGTATAGGCAGAGCAAACAATTGGTATAACGACAGCTCTGGTTGTGAATGGAGCGTGACACATGCTGTGAAAATGACATGAACGCAGCTCTTGAAATGGGCCTGGAAAGAACCTGTAGTAACAATGGACGTGTGAACGCAGCTCTGGGTGTGAGTAGAGCAAACATGATATGCCAATAGACGTATGGACGCAGCTCTGGTCGTGAATTTGACTGCGTAAGTGTGAAGGCTCCTTTGTGAGTGAACCGAGAACGAAAATAGGTATAACAGCAACTCTAAATGTGAGTGAAGCATGAACATGATGTGACAGCGAACGTGAATGCACCTCTGAAAACAAGCCTCGTATGACCTGTTGTAACAGCAGACATGTGAACGCAGCTCTGACTGTGAGCAGAGCAAACATGGTATACTAGCCGACGCATAAACGCAGCTCTAACCACACACAACAACATGATGCAACAGCCAAGTGTGAACAGCCAACGGGTGAATGCAACTCGAATGTGATTGAAGTATGAAGCATGATGAAAATAGCAGACATGTGGACACAGCTCCAGTGAGCAGAGAGTAAAACATGTGTAAAGCAAAAATGTAAAGGCCGTCTGGAACGAGCAGTGTGAAAGTGATGGACAATAAAAGACGTGCGGATACATCTGAGGGTGTGAGGCGTATAAAGCGAGGTGCAAGCAGGTATAAGACAGAAGTAGAGCCGAACGTGGAAATGCCGCTCAGAATAAGAGCAGAGCATAAAGTACATCAGGGTTTTAGTACATAAAGCAGGGAAAATATATGAAGTCTAAAGATGGTGGTGGCTGGGAGAGGGGGAGTCACATGGCAAGGAACAGCTACACCAATAGGTCAAACAACAGCTGAGTCTGATGTTCAATCATGACGTCACATGCAGCCCGGGTGACTGTTCCCTAACTGCGTATAAGCTGAAGTAATTTCCATGCGACAAACAAGCGACGTAAATTTGCAAGATATATTGGCAACTAATTCTTATTATCAAACAAACGAGGTTGAAAAAGAAATAGAATTTTTTTAGCCCCAACAAAACAAACCTGAGGCAGAAGATTCTGAGGCGAAGCCTCCCGTTCGCTAGAAAAGTCGGGTTCCGACCGGCCAGGAGGGATGGCCACGGCCCAACTTACTTACGTATTACCCCGCGTGCATTGCTACGATAGCAGAGAGCGAAGAAAAAAAAAAAGACAAAACAAAACCTCCGTACTGGCTCCATGCTGCAAAGAAAGAGATCCTGCCACCAGAGAAGCTAGTTCACTAATGACACCCAGCAGCACCTGTGCACCTGAAGAACACACGCCCAGGAGTGAGGCAGTGGCTTGTTTAAGAAGAGCCTCCGCCCCTCCCACAAATGCAGGCTGACTAGTCAGCCTTACTACATATATATATATATATATATATATATACTAGCAGAAGGACCCGGCTTCGCACGGGTATATTTCATCTATTTCGTTTCATGTTTCCATGTGTCGTAAAAAGATATCAACAGTATCCCCCATAACAGTGACCTGTATAGTACCCGCCCCACTGTCTGCTGAGCTATGTATCTAATCCTGTCCTGGGTGATACCATCTGCTGAGCTGTGTATCTAATCTTATGTTGTGTGATACTGTCTGCTGAGCTGTGTATCTAATCCTATCTTGTGTGATACTGTCTGCTGAGCTGTGTATCTAATCCTATCCTGTGTGATACTGTCTGCGGAGCTGTGTATCTAATCCTAGCCTGTGTGATACTATCTGATGAGCTGTGTATCTAATCTTATGTTGTATGATACTGTCTGCTAAACTGTGTATCTAATCCTATCCTGTGTGATACTGTCTGCTGAGCGTGTATCTAATATTCTATCCTGTGTGATACTGTCTGCTGAGCGTGTATCTAATATTCTATCCCGTGTGATACTGTCTGCTGGGCATGTATCTAATATTCTATCCTGTGTTATGCTGTCTGCTGAGCTGTGTATCTAATCATATCCTGTCTGCTGAGCTGTGTACCTAGTAGTTGATTATTAACTTTATTTTTTCAATCCCTGTTGGCTGAGTGGGAGAGGGCGTGGCCTAACTGGATTGGGGCGTGTCCTTTTGAACATCTTAATCTAAGACAGCAGTACGGTGTGAGCTGCAAAGAGAAAGTCACCGTCCCTCCCACCTCTGCAGCTGACAGAAGTTGATTTTTAACTTTATTTTGTCAATACTCATTGGCTGCAGGGGGGGGTGTCCTTAATGTTTTAGGGGTGTGGCTTAGCGCAGTGTTTCCCAACCAGTGTGCCTCCAGCTGTTGCAAAACTACAACTCCCAGCATGCCCACACAGCCAAAGGCTGTCCGGGCATGCTGGGAGTTGTAGTTTTGCAACAGCTGAAGGCACACTGGTTGGGAAACACTGGATTAGCGGACCTAAAAGTAGATTTTAACTTTATTTTTTCAATCCCTGTTCGCTTAGTGGGAGGGGCGTGGTCAAACAGGATTGGGGGCGTGTCCATTTAAACAGCTCTCTCTAAGACAGCAGCAATGTTCTCTCTGAATGTGAGCTGCATGGAGAAAATCACCCTCCCTCCCACCTCAGGAGGGGAGGGGGCATGGCCTAACCGAATCAGAGACGTGGCCTTTCAACAGCTCACCCTAAGACAGCAGCACTATCTTCTCTGAATGTGGGCTGCAGAGATAAAGTCACTGTCCCTCTCATCTCTGCAGCTGACAGAAGTTGATTTGTAACTTCATTTTTCACTGTTTGCTTAGTGGGAGGGGGGTGGCCTAACAGGATCGGGGGCGTGTCCTTTTAAACAGTTCACTGTAAGATAGCAGCACTGTTCTGTCTGAATGTGAGCTGCAGGGAGAAAATCACTGTCCCACCTCTGGAGGGGGTGTGGCCTAACCAAATTAGAGGTGTGGCTTATCTGGACCTGGGGGCAGGGTTTTAAGGGTGACTTAAATGGCCACCCTACTTTCCCCCTGAACTGTGACCTCCCTAGCACTCTGCCCCCTTAACAGTATCATTCACAGCACTCTGCCTCTTTAAAGCTAACCTGCAGCAGTGAAGAGAAATGGCTGAGTTGTTATGGAAACCTCAGGAAATATGGTACTTAGTGCTATTAGGCCATGGTTTTACTTCAATAGCGATTACCCTGGTGACAGATTTCCTTTAAACGTCATCTAGAGCAGTGATGAGACTGTGTGTGTGGAGATAAACTGTCAGGGAGCAGTAAGTGACAGTTTGAATTCAAGTTAAAGGCTTTGCTGCTTTGTATTGTTTATAAGCAGGTCATTTTTTGGGAATATCTCAGGAACGGTAAGTCCTAGAGAGCTGAGACCCGGTCTAAAACCTTCCCGGACACCTGATGTACCCGTGTGCCAAATTTGGTGAAGATCGGTCCAGTCGTTTGGTCGCGCATAAAGAACGTCCGGACGTCTAGACAGACAGAAATTCATTTTTATATATAAGAGATATATATACTAACTAACTAACTAAGTAACTAACTATCTAATGTAATGTGACACAGGAAAGCAGAGAGCACAGCAATGACACCTCTGTCTCTTTAAGAACTGTAATAAACTGTAGAAAATGGCTGTGGGGAGGTTCTTATATACTAAAGGGGTAGGCTACTTTCCTATTCGTTGCTAGGGATGTTGCTAAGCTCAGACAAAGACTTTGCTGCCTTCTCATTGGCCCAACAGCAAAAAGTGAGGTTACTGGTGGAAAAAAATGTAGAATATTTGAAAATATTAATATATATCACTATATTCTAAATATTCACGAATTCTCAAAGTTGCGATATTCGCGATTAAAATTTGCAATCCGAATATTTGCGCCCAACACTAGTCAAAGGGTGTGTCAGCTCCAAAGTTGAACAACTCCTTTTAAGGGGTGTCTGCTTTAAACAATTAGACAACCTCTTTTTTTTACAGCCTAGTAAACCACATCAATTTAATGTAATTTAAAGAAGACCAGTCTACAATTAATACTTAAAGGGCATTCAGAAAGTCATCAGACCCTTTCACTTTTTCACATTTTGTTATGTTGAAACCATGTGCTAAAATTGCAGGTGCTTTTTGCAAACGTTTATGTGTCTTTTACTGGGGAGAGGTTTCTTTCTAGACACTCTGCCATAAAGACCAGATTAGTGAAATGCTGCAGTGATGGTTGACCTTCTGGAAGTTTGTCCCATTTTCAAACAGGTGACCATTGGGTTCTTGGTCCCCTCCCTTACCAAGCGGGGGAGCAGTATACTTACCATCCATGCGGCTCCCGGGGCGCTCCTGAATGACGTCAGAGCGCCCCATGCCCATGGATCACGTGATCCATGTGATCACGTGATCCATGCGTGTGGGGTGCCCTGACGTCACTCTGGAGCGCCCCGGGAGCCGCACAGATGGTAAGTATACTGCTCCCCCGCTCCCCACTACATTTTACCATGGCAACCAGGACTTTAGTGTCCTGGCTGCCATGGTAACAATTGAGAAAAAGCTAAACGTCGGATCCGGCGATGCGCCGAAACGACGTTTAGCTTAAGGCCGGATCCGGAATTAATGCACTTTAATAGGCATCAATTCCGGATCCGGCATTATGGCATGTCTTCCGGATTTTTGGACAGAGACAAATCCGCAGCATGCTGCGCTTTTGTCAACGTCCAAAAAACGTTCACATACTGAACGGAAGATATCCTGATGCATCCTGAACGGAATGCTCTCCATTCAGAATGCATTAGGATAATCCTAATCAGTATCTTTCCGTCCTAGAGCCCCGAGGACGGAACTCTAGGACGGAAAGCTAAAACGCTAGTGTGAAAGGGGCCTTAGTTTGGTAGTGTGGCCAGCTCTAAGAAAAGTCCCGGTTGTTCAATTTCAAGAGTCCACTGTATTCTTGGGAACTTTCAGTGCAGCAAAACTAAAATGTCCCTTTATCATATATCCTAACTCTATTATACATTAAAGTGGTTGTCCGGCCTTGCAGCAGTCATTCCATGGGGTCCTTTCCTGTCCCCGGCCATAAAAAAAATACAAAAAACCTTAGACTAGGTGCTGAAGCCTGTGATTGACAGTGGAATGAACACTTTATCACAGCAGTGATGCTGCTTTGACCGCAGAGGCCTTTGATCAGGAACAAAAAGACAGTGCACCACACACAGGTGAGGTTTGTTTGGGTTTTTTTTTAAGATGGGGGTCATGTTCAGGGGGACAGGGGGGAGCTTGGGGGTTGTCAGCTCCAAGGAAATAAAAGCCTAAGATAGGAATTTACCATTTAATTTGCTCAAGAACACTGGGGTCAAAAGGTTGCAAATGTCAGTACATGCCGTGTTTGTGCAAAAAATGTATTTTTTTGCATTTTACACCACCTTTGTCACTATTGAAAAGTGGTTACTTGTGTAGAATAACATCCCTGTCATGAAAATGGAGAAGCTTCACCAATATCGGTCTGGGGGGTCCCCCTGGAGGCGGAGGGCGGGAGGGCACCCTGTGTGCCCTTTCTATAGCAAAAAAGGGAGACAAGGAGTCCTTTGCAACTTTTTCTTTGAACCAATCTTCAAAAAAGCGAACTGCGTTAGATCCTTCAGCCCGTTCGGGGACGCCTATCAGCCGGAGATTGTTGCGGCGGGACCTATTCTCCAGGTCGTCCGTTTTGTTGATCAAAAGTGTATCCTAGGTCTGCTTGAAAATTCAGGTTCCGGGGACAATGTCTCTTTATGTATACAGCGTCTCCTGTTTCAGGCCAGAGTTCTGATTGCCAAACATTGGATTCGGGAGACCTCCCCCTCGAAACAGGAGTACGTTAATAGAATGAATATGGTTCTTCGGCTTGAAAGAGGGGTTTATGTCAAGAGGAGATGTCCTGCTAAGTTTATGTCTATTTGGCAAGGATGGGTGGAGTCTGCGCACTTAGCTTCGCAAGCATTGGTCCGGGATTGTCTAAGAGGACAACTGGCTGTGCTTCAGTCGTTGGCGAGGGTGCCTTTATAGGTTCAAGTCTGACGGTTTGCCGTGACCGTCTATGGTATTTTACCTGCTTATATTCTGTCCCTCACCTGATTGCCTGTATCTGCCTGTTCTTAGTCGCTGTCTCTCTGCCCGGGGTGGGAGGGGGGTAGGGGTGTTATAGTGTTTGAAAAACTGGTTGACATTGTTTAATTGACTTCTTGGACGTGCTTGTATCCTGTCGAGGGGCATCTTCCGTATGTTCTAGACTTTTTTTGCAATGTGATAGGTGTCTGCGTACACCGTTATTGTGCCTTTTGACTTGATTGCATTAGTGATATGTCTCACTGTACACGCAAAAAAAAAGAAACAACGTCCTCTCGGTTGTAATTTTTATAATGTGTTTTATTTCAATAAAAAGAAACCTGATTGAAAAAAAAAAAGAAAAGTGGTTACTTTGGTGCTCTCCAGATTTATAAGCTAAAAACTTTCAAAAAGGAGCAATCTCACTCCGGTAGGGGGGTAGTGTACACAAACTTAAGTAACATCTCTACACCAAAGTGTGTTGTTCAAACCATGTGCAAAAGTTATCAAACACCATACATTTGATAAATTTGTTGACAATTACGCCAATTCAGACAAATTCCCCCCATAGTGTCAAAAGGCTTGTCTTGGACTTCAATAACTTCTATGTTTCAGTTAACCTGTAGAGGAAAAAGGGTTTCAGCAATATTTTGCCATTCCATTGTGCTACTGATCCTGTAATGTCAGTTGTGATCACACAACTACCCAACTTCTGCTGCAATCTCAACTGAATGGGCTCCTGTTTCTTCCTGTTCAGCTGCATATACTTGAACAGGAAGAAACACGGTCACATCCGGTCGAGACTTCAGCGGAAGAGCCGCAGCTAGGTGGTCACGTGATCACAGCCAAGATTACAGAACTGGCAACATGAGAGAAGTACTGCTCATTCTCCCTTTCATGGGATACTTGAAAGACAGAATGTAGTTAAAGCCCCAGAGAACATTTTAAGAGTGGGACTAAGCAATCCCCATAATCCCCACACACCATATTATACTTGGTAATATATTACGCAAAATGTAACCTCTTAACTACACCAAGCCCATAAACACCTGCAGCACAGAGGTTAAACATCTGAGAGGACATGGAGCCAGTAGCATATGGTGAAATTGTGGAATCTCAAGAGCCATATGTGCAGACATACAAACCGCCGAGATGTTACACACTGCAGATAATATCCATGATAAATTATTCACTTAACCAAAATCTGTATATCAAACCTCAACAGCTGCTAAAAACTGGCTCCTTGCCCAGAACATTAAGGAAGTTTGCTTCCCCAAAGCTCTATTGTTCTTCTGGGGATTTAATTATGCATGTTACCATGAAAGCTAATGCTGTACATATGCATTCTGCGTTATTATTAACCTCATCAGGCAGAGTGAGGGGAAGAATGAGAAAACAGATGTTTTTCTAGTATTGTCTGAAGAATGCAGATGCATTTGGCAAAGGATGCAACGAGATGACCAGATGGTTCAATATTTTACTTTATCACCTACTTTACCAAAACACTTTGTGATTGTGAAAATTTGACTGTAAACTCCGAAAGGGATGATGATAGCTCATTTAGATCTCTATAAAAGTGCAATTATACAGAGAAATAAAAACAAACAGCAAACAGGCACATGAATGTTCATAAACTAGAATTTAAGAATACTGGGGATATTTATGTGTCTCCACAGACCCCCACCTCTAATTCCAGACCTCTAGCAAACTAACACTCTCATTCTCAGCCTTCAACAAGCTACCACTCTTGCAGTGGCAATGGAAAAGTTATTATACCTGATAAAAATGCACAGCCCCAGCATCAGAATGCTCCCACCTATATCAGGATTGAGTTTGGAGCCCATGCCCCGCACACTGGTACCCCCTCCTGCAGAATAAGCATGGAGGTCCTACCAATTAACAGGGCCCACCAGCCCACAATGCTACATGTATACATCAGTGCATGAATATCACACATACAGCTCACCCAGGAGAAAGCAGCATCACAACACCAGCAAATATACAGGACCCACAATAGCATTCCCTCCTCACTCACAAAGTCTGTGACTCCAACATCATAGTCCCCTTTCCTCACAGCTGTTGTCCTACAGCACCAAGGCATCTCATATCCTAAGGCACATCTTACAGTGGCTAAGTTAGCACTTATGCAACCATTTCATTGCTATGATGTCTCTAAGCAGCAGCAGCATTTTGTGCACACTCCTCTGAGGCCCCTTTCACATGGGCGATTTTTCTGTGCAGGTGCAATGCGTGACGTGGACGCATTGCACCCGCACTGAATCCTGACCCATTCATTTCTACGGGGCTATGCACATGAGCGGTGTTTTTCACGCATCACTTCTGCGTTGCGTGAAAATCACAGCATGCTCTATATTCTGCGTTTTTCGCGCAACGCAGGCCCCATAGAAGTGAATGGGGCCGCGTGAAAATCGCAAGCATCCACAATCAAGTGCGGATGCAGTGCGATTTTCCCGCAAGGTTGCTAAGAGACGGGACCCGATCTTTATTATTTTTCCTTATAACATGGTTATAAGGGAAAATAATAGCATTCTCACTACAGAATGCTTAGTAAAATGTGCATTAAGGGGTTAAAAATAAAAAAAAATAAACTCACCTTATCCACTTGATCGCGTAGTTGCCGTTCTCTTCTCTCTTCTTCAAGCATTAGCTGCCAGCTAAAGGACATTTGGTTACGTCACATCACATGGTCCAATCACATGGTCCATCACCATGGTGATGGACCATGTGATTGGACCATGTGATTAGCGCAGTGACGTCATTACATGTCCTTTAGCCGGCAGCTAATGCTTAAAGAAGAGAGAAGAGATCGCAACTACGTGATCAAGTGGATAAGGTGAGTTTTTTTTTTTTTTTTTTTACCCCTTAATCCATATTTTACTAAGCATTCTGTAGTGAGAATGCTATTATTTTCCCTTATAACCATGTTATAAGGGCAAATAATAAAATATACAGAATACTCAACCCAAAACCGGACTTCAGTGATGAAGTCTGGCTTCGGGTCTGGGTACCAAACATGGCGCTTTTTAGCACGCGCGTGCAAAACGCATTACAACAGTTTGCATACGCACGGGAAAAATCGCACATTTTCCCGCAACGCACCCGCCTCTTATCCGGGCGTCAAACATGACGCCCGTGTGAAAGGGGCCTGAAACTGCCCTTTTGTACATCCCTTTCTTTGGAAACTGATCTGTGTCTCTAGCCCATTTCTTTTCTGTCCTCAGTACAGGGGGCCAACCTTTGACGCCATGTGGCTTTAGCCACAGATTATGGGTAGAGATAAGCAAATCGAAGCTGACGATATGGAATTAGTAACGAATTTCAGGAAAAATTTGATTCGCCACGAATGCAAATTTCCTCGTGCTTCGTGGTAACGAATCGCATTTTTTCCTAAAATGGCCGCTAAAAGGGCGGCTACACCTGTGAGTAAATGGGGCAAGGAACTCTGGGAAGGTGGGATGACCCATAATGCCATGCATGCAGCCAATCAGCAGCCACCCAGCCCTGTGATAACACAGCCCTATAAATACGGTGGCCATCTTGGATTCAGACATTGTCCAGCGTTCTGAGTCCAGGGATAGATGTGAGAAGACGCTAAGGACAGCAATAGGAAAAACCTCATTGTAAAAAAAAAACCCGGGAAAAACGATTTATAAGTGCAGGGAAAGGATAGGGAGGAATCATTTCACAGCATCTTAATGCAAGGAGTAACGTCAGAAGGCGCTAGGGACAGTGCTAGAAAAGCTATTTACAAGTGCAGTGAGAGAATATTTGGGGATCCAAATAGCCATTATACTGCTCTGTCATTCCAGCAATTTGTTCTTGTTATTAGGGTGCAAGTGCTATGTTGAAAAGCCTTTAGTGGCCTATTTCAGTACAAAAAGAAAAATATATACGCATTTCACTGTTGCAGTTATTTGTGGTGAAAGCTCTTAGTGGCTTATTTCAGTACAGAAAAATATATATATACACACTTCACTGTTGTAGTTATTTGTGGTGAAAGCATTTAGTGGCCTATTTCAGTGCAGAAAGAAAAATATATATGCACTTCACTGTTGTAGTTATTTATGTTGAAAGTGTTTAGTGGCCGATTTCAGTACAGAAAGGAAAACATAGATGCACTTCACTGTTGCAGTTATTTGTGGTGAAAGCTTTTAGTGGCCTATTTCAGTACAAAAAGAAAAATATATACGCATTTCACTGTTGCAGTTATTTGTGTTGAAAGCTCTTAGTGGCCTATTTCAGTACAGAAAGAAAAATATATACGCACTTCACTGTTGTAGTTATTAGTGGTGAAAGCGTTAAGTGGCCTATTTCAGTACAGAAAGAAAAATATATAAGCACTTCACAGTAAACAGCTACTGCCCAGCCAAAATCTTTAGGAGACATCCACCGCTTCATCCGCTAAGGGGGCAAGAAGTGATGAGGAGAGTGGCGTGAGAGGTGGTGTTGCGAGCAGTCAGGCTCCTGACCCAGAGACAGTTGAGGAGGACATCAGTGATGTGCAGACACTACTCGATGATGATGAAGCCGATCGCACTTGGGAGCCAGGTGCAGACGGAGCTTCATCATCATCAGGAGAAGAGGGTGGCAGCTTGCCTGTGAGGCAGTGGCTGAGCCAGCAAGGTGATAGCATGGCTGGGAGTCAGCAGGGTTGCAATAGTGGGAGGTCGGGAGCCAAACGTTCCCCGGGTAGACCACTTGCTTCGCAGCAGCCTACCTGCCCGGGAAGTAGTGGTGCAGTGGTTCACGGATGCAGCGGCAGTAGCAGTCAGTCTGTGCAGACTGTTGGGGGGAAAATTACCTACTCGGCAGTGTGGCAGTTTTTTGTTAAGCCACCGGAGGAGATGAACGTGGCCATATGTAGAATCTGTAAGCAGATGGTAAAGCGTGGCGAGGCTGTTGGCACTATGGCCCTGCATCAACATATGCAGCGTCTCCTTACAGTGTCCTGGAAGAACCATGGCTCCAATGTGGTGGTCCAGCCTGCCACAGCATCCGCTGCATCACCCAGTGGCACGCACCCGGTTTCAGGCAGTCAAGGCTTCACCACCTCAGCCGAAGGGAGCTGTCTGTCACTCCCATTATCTGCTGGTCCCAATGCTCCTGCTCCTCCTACTCCTCATCAGTCATTCCATCAGCAATCGATCACCGAAGCGATTGCAAAGAGACAGCAGTACGTGTGCACTCACCCAACAGCGCAGAAGCTGAATGTGCTCCTGTCCAAGTTGCTGGTGCTGCAGTCCCTCCCTTTCCAAGTGGTGGACTCTGCACCTTTAAGAGAACTGATGGCTTGTGCTGAGCCGAGGTGGAGAGTCCCAAGCCGTCCTTTCTTTGCGAAAAAGGCAGTACCAACCCTGCAAATATATATAGAACAGAAGGTGGGCCAGTCATTGAGCCTGTCGGTGTCTGCTAAAGTGCACGGCAGCACTAATGTGTGGAGCTGTAACTACAGTCAGGGACAAAACTTGTACTTTACAGCCCACTGGGTGAATGTAGTTCCTGCACAGCCACACCAGCAACTTGGCCAGGTCACACCCCATCCGTCTCCACGTTGTCACGCCGTTGGTCCTGCGACAATGTCCACCTCTTCCTCCACATCCTCCACCATGTCCTCAGCCTCCACTGCAGGGACAAGTCACAGTGCCCCTCCAGCATACCACATGTAAAGGGCAAGGAGGTACTGTTCCGTGTGATTCATCAAGAAATCGAATCCTGGCTTTCTCCGCGACAACTGAAAATCGGAACCATGGGAACCGACAACGGGAAGAACATGGTGTCGGCGCTGCATCAAGTAAGGCTGAGCCATGCGACCTGCATGGCACACGTGTTCAAATCTGGTTGTCAAGTGGTTCCTGAAGTCTTCCACCAATCTGCATGGCATCCTAAAAAAGGGCAGGAAACTTTGCCTCGTACACCGCAAAGCACAACCTCCTTGAGCTGCAGCGGCAGAACGGCATCTCCCAACATAGGCTGATATGAGACGTTTTTACCTGTGTGAATTCCACCCTCCATATGTTGGACCGACTTTATGAACAGAGAAAGGCCATCAACAATTTCTTGATGATCCAAGCGGATAAGAGTACTCCCCTGTGTAACTTTGATGTCAGCCAGTGGCACCTCATGCGTGACACCTGCCATTTGCTAAGGCCCTTTGAGGATGCCACGTTATTTGTTCATCGCCAGGAGTACGGGATGAACAATGTTATTCCACTGCTTCATGTCCTGGAACAGATGGTGGTAACAATGGTTGGTCAGGGGACAGGAAATGTGGCGCCTAGATCTCACGGCCACATGAGCTGTGTGGGGGCTGAACTGGAAGAGGAGGAGGAGGGGGAGGAGGACATTAGAGCACATGCAATGTGTAGCGAAATGGGTGGTTTTTCTACTCAGCTGACAGGAGCAGGAGCAGCCAGAGGAGCTACAGGGTGATGAGGAAGATGCGACAGAGGACCCAGACACACCGTGGCAGTATGCAGTGGAGATGGAGGCAGGGAGTCCCTCTGAGTCACTTGCTCAAATGGCCTAATGCATGCTCACTAGATGCATAGTCACAGCAGAATTATTACCATTCGGCAGAGGGATGACTTCTGGCTTTCCACCTCGCTACTGGTCCAAAATAGGGGCCTTTTTGACACCCACTGAGAGGGAGGACAATCTTAATTACTACAGAGACATCCTATGTAGTCAGTTTGCTGTTGCCTATATGCGCTATAGTCCATCCTCTAGAAGGTGTGAGTGGGGGGGGGTGTCCTCTGTGCGCACATTCCACTGCATTGCTGGTGGGGAAGGGTGGGATGGCAGGAAAAGTACCAGCTCCATCAGCAGCAGCCTGAGTCTACAGTTGCTGATGAGCAGCTTTCTTCACCCACATAATGAAGAAACCACTCACAAGAAGCAGCAGGTAAACCTGGAGCAGGACCTGAACCAGCTGGTGGTGGAATACTTGGACAGCATCCTGCCAGCCATCATTGAAGATCTGTTGGACTACTGGGCAGCCAAACTAGATTTGTGGCCGCAACTGGCCGAGTTCGTCCTGGAAAAGTTGTCCTGCCCGGCCAGTAGTGTGGCTTCAGAGCGGGTGTTTAGTGCGGCGGGGGCCATGGTTACCCCAAGAAGAACTCGCCTATCCACCCAAAATGTGGAGAGACTGACCCTTGTCAAGATGAATCAGGCCTGGATCAGCCAGGATTTCCACCCACCAATTCCTGATGCATCTGATTAGATCATCCATGTTGCCTCACCCAAACCTTGACAAAAGAGACCAGTTTCTTCTGGCTACCAGCCTCAGATACTACTCTGATGCTGCCACCCGCCTGATGCCACACATCTGATGTCAAGTGCTCCTTCTTTCACCCACCTTCGTCAGCGAGTACTGGTATTGGCCACCTCCCTACTCTGTCATCGTCTCACTTTGTGGTCTCCTCTTGAAGTCCTGCCATCTCAACACTATGTCACCTTGCCACTCTGTGGTCTCCTCCTGATGCTGCTGCTGCTGCCAACTCCAGACTCTGTCATTGTGCCACTCGATGGTCTCCTCATACTGCTGCCAACTCCAGACTCTGTCGATTGTGCCACTCGGTGGCTTTCTCCTGATGCTGCTACTGCTGCTGCCACCACCTCCACACTGTCATTGTTTCACTCTGTGGCCTCTTCCTGATGCTGCCACCACCCCCAAACTCTGTCATTGGCCCACTCTGTGGTCTTCCAATGCAACTTCCACCTCACCACTGTGTCATAGGGCCACTCTGTGTACTTCTTATGCTGTTCCCACCCTCCCCACTTCATGATTGGGCCACTATTTTTCCTTTTGACCTGGCTGACATCATCATTTATTTGACCTATCTTCTGATCTGTTAGCAGGAAGGAAAAATTGAGATGCATAACGGATCCTGTCTGTATAGCAGCTGTAAGGCCTGTATGGTCCTATCAGAATTGGTTTATGATTTGGTAGCTGAAAGCAGGAGTGGGTAGAAAACACAAATGACATGCAAATATTCCAATCACGTGTCATCTCTACATAGTATATAAGACCGAAAAAAGACATTTGTCCATCCAGTTCGGCCTGTTTCCTACAAGTTGATCCAGAGGAAGGCAAAAAACCCCTGTGAGGCAGAAGCCAATTTTCCCCACTTAAGGGGAAAAAAATTCCTTCCCGACTCCAATCAGGCAATCAGAATAACTCCCTGGATCAACAACCCCTCTCTAGTAGCTGTAGCTTGTAATATTATTACACTCCAGAAATAAATCCAGTCCCCTCTTGAATTCCTTTATTGTACTCACCATCACCACCTCCTCAGGCAGAGAGTTCCATAGTCTCACTGCTCTTACAGTGAAGAATCCTTTTCTATGTTTGTGTACAAACCTTCTTTCCTCCAGACACAGAGGATGTCCCCTCGTCACAGTCACAGTCCTGGGGATAAATAGATGATGGGACAGATCTCTGTACTGACCCCTCATATATTTATACATAGTTATTAGATGTCCCCTCAGTCGTCTTTTTTCTAAAGTGAATAACCCTAAGATAACCTTTCAGGGTACTGTAGATCCCTCATTCCAGTTATTACTTTAGTTGCCCTCCTCTGAACCCTCTCCAGATCTGCTATGTCTGTCTTGTTCACAGGAGCCCAGAACTGTACACTGTACTCCATGTGTGGTCTGACTAGTGATTTGTAAAGTGGTAGGACTATGTTCTCATCACGGGCATCTATGCCCCTTTTGATCCAGCCCATTATCTTATTGGCCTTGGCAGTAGCTGCCTGACACTGGTTTTTGCAGCTTAATTTGCTGTTTATTAAAATTCCTAGATCCTTTTTCATGTCAGTGTTAACAAGTGTTTTGCCATTTAATATGTACGGGTGACTTGCATTATTCCTTCCCATGTGCATAACTTTACATTTGTCAGTGTTAAACCTCATCTGCCATTTTTATGCCCAAGCCTCCAATCTATCCAGATCCCTCTGTAGAAGAAAACTGTCCTCTTCAGTGTTAATTACTTTACACAGTTTAGTGTCATCTGCAAAAAATAGATATTTTACTCTGCAGGCCTTCTACAAGATCATTAATAAATATATTGAAGGGAATAGGGCCCAATACTGACCCCTGAGGTACCCCACTAGTGACAGTGACCCAATCTGAGTATCTACCGTTAATAACCACCCTCTGTTTTCTGTCACTTAGCCAGTTACTTACCCACATACAGACATTTTCTCCCAGTCTGAGCAACCTCATTTTATATACTAACCTTTTATGAGGTACGGTGTCAAATGCTTTGGAGAAGTCCAGATATATGACATCCATTGATTCGCCGCTGTCAAGTCTAGAACTTACCTCCTCATAGAAGCTGATTAAATTCGTTTGGCATGACCGATCCCTCATGAAGCCATGCTGATGGCCCTTCAAACAGTTTACCAACAACAGATGTTAAACTTACCGGCCTATAATTTCCAGGCTCTATTTTTGGACCCTTTTTGAATATTGGCACCAATACTGTAGACAGAGAAATACAAATTTTAGGCACTACAGTAGGCCACAGATAATTACATTTTTACAGTAAACACTGTATTGGCTTTCTGTAAAGTACTGTACACAGAGAAATACAAATTTTCGGTACTACACTAGCCCAGAGATGATGTAATTTTTACAGTACACACTGTATTGGCTTGCTGTTATGTACTGAATACAGAAAAAGAAATATTTTCAGGAGTACACTAGACCAGAGATAATGTATTTTTTACAGTACACATTGTATAGGCTTGCTGTAATGTACTGTAGACAGAGAAAAAAATATTTTAGGCACTACAGTAAGCCACAGATAATGAAATTTTACAGTACACACTGTTTACGCTTGCTCTAATGTGCTGTAGACAGTGAAATACAAATTTTCTGCACTACACTAGCCCAGAGAGAATGTAATCTTTACAGTACACACTGTATTGGCTTGCTGTAATGTACTGTTCACAGAGAAATACAAATTTTCGGCACCACACTAGCCCAGAGAGAATGTATATTTTACAGTACACACTGTATTGGCTTGCTGTAATGTACTGAATACAGAAAAATAAATATTTTTAGGAGTACACTAGACCAGAGATAATGTAATTTTTACTGAACACACTGTATAGGCTTGCTGTAATGTACTGAATACAGAAAAATAAATATTTTTAGGAGTACACTAGACCAGAGATAATGTAATTTTTACTGAACACACTGTATAGGCTTGCTGTAATGTACTGTAGACAGAGAAATATAAATTTTAGGCACTACAGTAGGCCACAAATCATGATTTTTTTTACAACACACACTGTATTGGCTTGCTGTAATGTACTGTAGACAGAGAAATAAAAATTTTCAGGAGAACACCAGACCATAGATAATGTATTTTTTACAGTATACACTGTATTGGCTTGCTGTAATGTACTGAAGACAGAAAAATAAATATTTTCAGGAGTACACTAGACCAGAGATAATGTAATATTTACAATACAACTGTATTGTTTTCCTTTAAGGTACTGGATGCAGAAAAATACTGATTTTCGGCACTACACTAGCCCAAAGATATTGTCATTTTGACAATACACACTGTATTCGGATGTCGTTCTATATTGGATACAAATTTGTCCCAAATAAAATGTATTCTCTGAGGGAATACTGTATATACGGTTGCGGACTAAACGCACACACAGATGTGCCCAAAACGAGTTAACTATGGCCAAAATATAAATCACTTCCTGCTGGAGTAATTAAGATAACAGTTGTGGATTGAACGCACACATTGATGTGGCACAAGTTAGGTTAATTTCCCCAGAAAAAAGAATTTCTCTGATGGTGCAGTGTATAATATCTGCCTAACACACTGCTTAATGATGGCGTATTTTAGACACTAATCGGAAATCTTTCTCTCTTTTAGAAGTTATCAAAGCAATTTTAAAGCCCTGTACTATCTGTCCCTTCCTGGTGACGCCTGTCCCTGATAGTGCTGAAGCAAACCCCCGTCTTTCAATAAGGTCTTTTGGAGTGAAATCAGTAAGTTTAGAGCAAAACGCCGAGGGCCGGACCTCAGCTACTATATGAAATGGTATCACATGTTCCGGCCAGCCAATCAGTGTAAGGCTTACAGCTAACATTGCTATGGCCTTACCCTGAGGGGAATTACTTACCTGGACCTTCATTGGCTGGTTAGAAGGCACCAAACGTGCAGGGAGGAGACTCGAGCAATGCGACGAATACATGTGGAGTAAAGCCAAGCGCTGAGCATACCGATGCTCGAGTCAAACCAATACTCGGCCGAGCATGCTTGCTCATCACTAAAAGAAAGCAATCATTTCACATCTAAATATTTGTGCCCTTATAACATTTGGTTCATTTGTCGAACATTATTAATACAAGTTACTGTTGCAGTAACTTACTTATGATGGTAATTGGCTTCTGCGCGGGTTTTACGAGATGTCTGACTTTTATTCACAATGTCTGTTTAAAATGAGCATCATGCATTTTTTAAGAAGTGCCCACATACCACTTACAGTTGTGTTCATAATTATTTAACCCCCAATGCTGTAAAGGGTTTTTAGTGAATTTAGTGTACATTTGTAATTGTGTTCAGAATGAAATCTTACAAGGACTTTTTAAAGAACCAAATGCAACTAAAATGACATCAATTGTTTTTGTAATACAGTATTAAATGTTTTTTTTTTGTGATTTCTTCATTGACACAATTATTCAACCCCTTAAAGACTACCACTCTTAAGAACAGAGGTTCATTCAAGTGTTTTCGATCAGGTATTGAAAACACCTGTGGATGTCAAGGAACAGCAATCAAGCATAATAAGCACCAATTAGGCAGATTTAAAATGACTGTGATACTTAGCTCCTTCTAGACATTTACTGGTGTGTTTACAAACATGTTGAAGTCAAGAGAATGGTCCAGGAAGACAAGAGAAGAGGTGATTTCTCTTCACAGGAAGGGCAATGGCTATAAGAAGATTGCAAAGATGTTAAACATACCAAGAGACACCATAGGAAGCATCATTCGCAAATTCAAGGCAAAAGGCACTGTTGAAACGCTACCTGGTCGTGGCGGTCGTGGCAGAAAGAAGATGCTGATTTCGACTGCTGTGCGCTACATGAAGCGCAAAGTGGAGAAAAGTCCCCGTGTGACTGCTGAGGAACTGAAAAAAGATATGTCAGATGCGGGTACTGAGGTTTCAGCTCAGACAATAAGGCGTACACTGCGTAATGAAGGCCTCCATGCCAGAACTCCCAGGCGCACCCCCTAGCTGTTTCCAAAGAATAAGAAGAGTCGACTGCAGTATGCCAAAAGTCATGTGGACAAACCACAAAAGTTTTGGGATAGTGTTCTGTGGACTGATGAAACAAAATTAGAACTGTTTGGGCCCATGAATCAACGCTATGTTTGTAGGAGGAAGAACAAGGCCTATGAAGAAAAGAACACCTTGCCTACTGTGAAGCATGGCGGGGCGTCAAACATGCTTTGAGGCTGTTTTGCTTCTACAGGTACAGGGAAGCTTCATCGTGTGCAAGGTACCATAAATTCTCTTCAGTACCAGGAGATATTGGATGAAAATGTGATGTAGTCCGTCACAAACCTGAGGCTTGGGAGACGTTGGACCTTTCAACAGGACAATGATCCCAAGCATACCTCCAAGTCCACTAGAGCATGGTTGCAGATTAAAGGCTGGAACATTTTGAAGTGGCCATCGCAGTCACCAGACTTAAATCCGATTGAGAACCTCTGGTGGGACTTAAAGAAAGCAGTTGCGGCGCGCAAGCCTAAGCATGTGACTGAACTGGAGGCTTTTGCCCATGAAGAATGGGCGAAGAGACCCGTAGATCGCTGCAAGACACTTGTGTCAAGCTATGCTTCACGTTTAAAAGCTGTTATAACTGGAAAAGGATGTTGTACTAAGTACTAAGATTGAATGTCACTTGGGGGTTGAATAAAACTGATAATGATGTGAGCACAGAAAAGACATTTGTGGTTATTTCATTATAAATGTTATGTTATATTTGTCTGACTTACAAGTGCCTCTTTGATTTAATTGTGAACAAGATGACTAAAATGATCAAAATCAATGTCAAACTGGCCAAAACACTCAATTTCAGTGGGGGTTGAATAATTTTGAACACAACTGTACATCCATCTGCTGTGTCAGACAAATAAGTGCACAAATTACATCAGATGACATGTCACAATTCATGTAATTCAAACCCATATTTATTGAGTGGTTTAGGAATAGCCAGATTCAGCATGTATATTTAATTACCATGACAAATAAAAGGGTTAATTATAAAATATGCAGTATTAATTTTAAAAGCCTACTTGAAACTGTAAACATTTATTTTCGGCTTTCTGACTTAAGCCTCATTCACAACTGTTTTGGTCAGTGATTTCCATCAGTGATTGTGAGCCAAAACCAGGAGTGGAGCCTCCACAGACATAAGGTATAAGGGAAAGATCTGCCTCTATTCTGTATTTAGCACCACTCCTAGTTTTGGCTCACAATCATTGATGGAAATCACTGAGCAAAATACTGACGTGTGAATGAGGCATAGCAGAGAAAGAACCTATAATGGAGCATATGCACATGGAGCATAAATGTGATCCTTCTGGTTGAGCATAGCAACAGTAGAGGGACCACACAAATGTCAATTCATGCAACCATATACACACTGATACAAAATACATAAACCAGTCATAGACATTCAACACAGAAGCAAATACAACTGCCATGCATAAGAACTCCCTAACTAGTCATAACTAAACACTGGAAATCAAAGGATACTCCCCATATTAAAGAAATTTGGCAAACAGTTAATAATATCTACATAATAAATTCTATTTGCAGAGGTGACATAACCCTTTTAAGTTTCTTTATCTAAAAGAGAGTTTTAAATGTAAGCTAAAAATTCCAAATGTTGTCTAAACTTAAAGAACAACAAGGCTCATATTTTCATTACCAATTCCGTTTAGCATCAATTCGCATTTGACTGGCCATTCCACTTGTAGTGAACATAATGGAGTTCCCATGTGGACTCCAGCATGTAGGATGCAAACGTTAAGTGTTAGCATCAGAAAGCACAATGGAAAATTATGAATGGTTACCCCAAGCATTGTGTCTTTATACATGCATACGTGGGAGCGATTTCTCTGCTTTTGTATTTATCCAATTGATCAAATATCAGAAGACACATCTCCAGATTTCAACAAGGAGGCAAGAAATACATTGGAATTATAAACTGAATGAGAATCTAGCGGTATAGACACAGGGGGAGGTTATTGCATGTAGTTTTAGAAGCCAAAATCAGGAGTGTATCATAAAAGAAGAGAAAGTATTAAGCACAGATATTACTTCGCTGTTTTTAACTCACTCCTGGTTTTGGTTTACAAAACTGCATCAGAAAACCTGACTGTGTGGTCGTACCTTTCTTTTATAAACCCACTCAACCACATGACCTGCACTAATATTGTAAGGTTCCAAGCAACTTCTGTGGGTCTTGTGGCCATGCCAGTCTGATGGCTAGCGGCTGGTTATTCTCTGAAGTGCTCTAAAGATCCTTCAACCTTTGCAATATTTATGGCGCATAGTGCTCAGTCAGCATTATGTCTATGAAGTGATTGAATATGTTATGTGGATAGGGTTTTAGCTTTATTATAACAAAGTCTTTTGTGATGTTTTTGGTGATTTTTGTCTTTTTAAATGTACTCGTGTATGAGATTTTGTACATTGTACATTGTATCTGTAAACCTAAACAGGGGCCTTGAAAAACATTCTCTATGAGATTTTATTTACTGTATCTCGGTTGGATGTCCTGGTTTTCTTCTGTGCCATTCAAGGTGGAAGCAACACTGAAAATAGCTGGCCCCACATTTCTTCCATTGTGATTTTTGTAAACATGACTACAAGAAACACAGCTTATTGCTTGTCTCCTTTCAAGCCGCTTCTCAAAAACGGATGGTGAAACTGTCATTTAGTTATTCAGAGAAAACAAGCTGCAGCACTAAAATGCAGAAATAGACTGTTTCATAGGATTCCTGCAGGGAACATCTGCTGCTTGGGGACTACATTGTTACATAGCTAGAAATGACATTGTGGTGAGAAAATGTAACGTATATTCTGACAGTGTCATGCCTTCTATAGACTTGGAAAATCTTGGTATCTTTTATGATTGAGCCTCACTGCCTCGTATATATGTGATCTTTATTCCTGTGCCCCCTGCCCGTTCTTTATTTATGGTAAACCTGTGAAATATATATTTTTTTCCATTTCTTCCTTTTCATGTCCGTTCTATTCTCTGTTGTTGTCTAGTTTCTTGTCATCTCCAGCTGGGATGCGGGCCAATTAAATCTGCTTCTTAAATTGTACTGTATATAATGCTTAGCATTCCTTCCATGTCTTTTAGGTTGCTTGCTTCATAAGTTAAAAATGTCTCTACCTTTATATTTACATCCAAACACTGTCTTTCTCACATATTCTGTCATTTCACATCTGAACATCCATTCTATGGTCTCATGTGATAGCTTTAACACTATCCTTGTCATGTTCTTGCTACATTTTCCAAACTGTTCTACAATGCAGTCAGTCATGTCAGCTTCTTCTAACAGCATTCCTATTCATCAAATCAGGACATTTCTTCATCAATGGTAATTAGCGGCTGGCTTTCTCCATGTGCAGCAGCTTGTGATACAGGGGTTGTCATTACGAAGACTTCAGGAGGATTTATCTGCAGCATGCATAATAATAGCTTTCAACATTGCATCTGTGACTTTTTCTATCTCATTCTCCTACAAAACATCTGCCACATCTGAGGTGACATACAATAAATATTTGGCAGCCAATTTGTGCCAGATGTCTGAGACCTGATTAAGCACCATCACACATTACACACAAATGTATGAAGTGCAGAACACCTATTTTAACTTTCAAAATAAATGACATATAATATCACAAAACTCCAGCGCCTGATTGTTCAAGCCTCTTGCTAATCTGGCATGCAATAAAATGCCCCCTGATACATTACAGGAATTTACCAGTGCTTTATGTGTTGGGTCCAAAGCAATGTCCTAGTGTGCTATGCCATCTAATGTCATACAACCATTGCTATTGTACAAACCCTAATACAGATGTAGCAATTTCTAACACCTTAAATACACAGGTAGGCCTAGGTCACATGTCAGCTTAATGTCTGCTACCTATACACATACATAATTATGCACCAATGCATACCTATGCACCAATGTGCAATAACAGAACGTGGACAATCATTAAGGACCAGGATCGGTGCAAGGATTTTTGCCAACACGAGCAAAGCTACATTTTGGTGCCAAAGCCCCCCCCCCCTCCCAACCAGAACTAACACCAGCATCCTACCCAGACCCCACTCCAATCACCTTAATGCCTGCCTCGCAAAACCCTACAGTCCACCTACTGCACCCACCTCCTGTGCATATATGTTTCTTTAACTTATTTTTATTTTATGTAAAAAACAAACTACATTTCACATTTCTCCCCCTCCATGTCAAATCACCCCCCTATGTCACATCAGCCCTCCATGTCACATTTCTCCCCCTCCACAGGGCCGTCTTTAACGCGGGGCAAAAGGGGCAGCTGCCCCGGGCCCAGTTGTTGGCCACTGTCCACAATTTCAATTACATCGAGTGGCGTACCACGGTGGAGGTGGCAGTCAGGCTGTCAGCTACAGGGGGGGTGCTGCTATGCCTGCCGGGACTCCAGAGAAAACTGTGAGAGTGAGAGCTGTGGGAGAAAGAACCTTACATGACATCATCACCATGTGACCAGTAACATAGCGTTATTACTGGTCACATGGCTATGAGGTAACCAAAGGTCCTTTCTTTCTTCCAGGAAAGACAGTCAGCTATCACAGGCACTGGCCGACTGTCTGCAGAGTAGGAAGATCAGGGATGGCTACTCAGCAGCATCTGTAGAGGGGAGAGAGAGTCTGTCAGCACTGGAGAGGTGGATGTGACTACTGGGGAGGATCTGAGGATTGTATGCTAGTGGCTACTGTATGAGATTATATACTGGGGGCTGCTGTGTGGGATTATATACTGGAGGGCTGCTGTGTGGGATTATATACTGGGGGGCTGCTGTGTGGGATTATATACTGGGGTGGCTGCTGTGTGGGATTATATACTTGGGGGGGGCTGCTGTGTGGGATTATATACTGGGGGGCTGCTGTGTGGAATTATATACTGGGGGCTGCTGTATGAGATTATATACTGGGGGGGCTGCTGTGTGGGATTATATACTGGGGGGGGAGCTGCTGTGTGGGATTATATACTGGGGGGCTGATGTATGAGATTTATATACTGGGGGGGCTGCTGTATGAGATTATATACCGGGGAGGCTGCTGTATGAGATTATATACCGGGGAGGCTGCTGTGTGGGATTATATACTGGGGGGCTGCAGTGTGGGATTATATACTGTGGGGGGCTGCTGTATCAGATTATATACTGGGGGGGCTGATGTGTGGGATTATATACTGGGGGGGCTGCTGTATGAAAATATATATTGGGGGGGCTGCTGTATGAGATTATATACTGGATGGGCTGCCGTGTGGGTTTATATACTGGGGGGGCTGCTGTGTGGGATTATATACTGGGGGGGCTGTTTTTTGGGATTATATACTGGGGGGGGGGCTGCTTATGAGATTATATACTGGGGGGGGCTGCTGTATGAGATTATATACTGGGGGGGCCGCTGTGTGGGATTATATACTTGGGGGGCTGCTGTAGGAGATTATATACTTGGGAGGCTGCTGTATGAGATTATATACTGGGGTGGGCTGCTGTGTGGGATTATATACTTGGGGGATGCTGTATGAGATTATATACTGGGGGGGGCCGCTGTGTGGGATTATATACTTGGGGGCTGCTGTATGAGATGATGTACTTGGGGGCGGCTGTATTAGATTACATACTGGGGGGGCTGCTGTGTGGGATTATATACTGGGGGCTGCTGTGTGAGATTGTATACTGGGGGCTGCTGTGTGAGATTGTATACTGGGGGGCAGCTGTGTGAGGTTATATACTGGGGGGCTGCGGTGTGAGATTGTATACTGGGGGGCTGCTGAGATTGTATACTGGGGGGCTGCTGTGTGAGATTGTATACGGGGGGCTGCTGTGTGAGATTGTATCCTGGGGAGCTTCTGTGTGAGATTATATTCTGGGGGGCTGCTGTATGAGATTATATTCTGGGGGGCTGCTGTATGAGATTATATACTGGGGGTGCTGTATACTGTGTGGTGCTATACTTCTCTACTGTATATTGTGGGGTGCTGCATATTGTGGGATGCTGTATACTGGGTGCTATACTGCTCTACTGGATACTGTGGGGTGCTGTATATTGTGGAGTGCTATATTGCTCTACTGTATACTGTGTGGTGATATACTGCTCTACTGTATACTGTGGGGTGCTGTATATTGTGGGGTGCTCTATACTGGGTGCTATACTGCTCTACTGTATACTGTGGGGTGCTTTACTGCTCTACTGTATACTGTATGGTGCTGTATACTGTGGGGTGCTATACTGCTCTACTATATACTGTGGGCCTGGGGTGCTATATACTGTGGCGTGCTATACTGCTCTACTGTATACTGTGGGGTGCTATACTGTATTCTATAGGATGCTATACTGCATACTGTGGGGTGTTATACTATGCAAGTCAAAGTATGTGAACCCTTTGGAATGATATGGATTTCTGCACAAATTGCACATAAAATGTGATCTGATCTTCATCTAAGTCACAACAATAGACAATTACAGTCTGCTTAAACTAATAACACACAAAGAATTAAATGTTACCATGTTTTTATTGAACACACCATGTAAACATTCACAGTGCAGGTGAAAAAAGTATGTGAACCCCTAGACTAATGACATCTCCAAGAGCTAATTGGAGTGAGGTGTCATCCAACTGGAGTCCAGTCAATGAGATGAGATAGGAGGTGTTGGTTACAGCTGCCCTGCCCTATAAAAAACACACACCAGTTCTGGGTTTACTTTTCACAAGAAGCATTGCCTGACGTGAATGATTCCTCGCACAAAAAAGCTCTCAAAGGACCTACGATTAAGAATTGTTGACTTGCATAAAGCTGGAAAGGGTTATAAAAGTATTTCCAAATGCCTTGCTGTTCATCATTCCACGGTAAGACAAATTGTCTATAAATGGAGAAAGTTCAGCACTGCTGCTACTCTCCCTAGGAGTGGCCATCCTGTAAAGATGACTGCACGAGCACACGGCAGACTGCTCAATGAGCTGAAGAAGAAACTAGAGTGTCAGCTAAAGACTTACAAGAGTCTCTGGCATATGCTAACATCCCTGTTAGCGAATCTACGATATGTAAAACACTAAACAAGAATGGATTTCATGGGAGCATACCACAGAGGAAGCCACTGCTGTCCAAAAAAAACATTGCTGCACGTTTACAGTTTGCACAAGAGCACCTGGATGTTCCAAAATATTCTGTGGACAGATGAAACCAAAGTTGAGTTGTTTGGAAAAAACACACAACACTATGTGTGGAGAAAAAGAGGCCCAGCACATTAACATCAAAACCTCATCCCAACTGTGAAGTATGGTGGTGGGGGCAACATGGTTTGGGGCTGCTTTGCTGCATCAGGACCTGGACGGATTACTATCATCGAAGGAAAAATGAATTTCCAAGATTATCAAGACATTTTGCAGGAGAACTTAAGGCCATCTGTCCACCAGCTGAAGCTCAACAGAAGATGGGTGTTGCATCAGGACAACGACCCAAAGCATAGAAGTAAATCAACAACAGAATGGCTTAAACAGAAGAAAATACGCCTTCTGGAGTGGTCCAGTCAGAGTCCTGACCTTAACCCAATTGAGATGCTGTGGCATGACCTCAAAAAAAGCGATTCACACCAGACATCCCTAGAATATTGCTGAACTGAAACAGTTCTGTAAAGAGGAATAGTCAAGAATTACTCCTGACCGTTGTGCATGTCTGATCTGCAACTGCAGGAAACATTTGGTTGAAGTTATTGCTGCCAAAGGAGGTTCAACCAGTTATTAAATCCAAGGGTTCACATACTTTTTCCACCTGCACTGTGAATGTTTACATGGTGTGTTCAATAAAAACATGGTACCATTTAATTATTTGTGTATTATTAGTTTAACCACTTCAGCCCCCCTAGCTTAAACACCCGTAATGACCAGGCCACTTTTTACAATTCTGCACTACACTACTTTCACTGTTTATTGCTCCGTCATGCAACTTACCACCCAAATGAATTTTACCTCCTTTTCTTCTCACTAATAGAGCTTTCATTTGGTGGTATTTCATTGCTGCTGACATTTTTACTTTTTTTGCTATTAATCAAAAATGACCGAAATTTTTGCAAAAAAATGACATTTTTCACTTTCTGTTGTAATTTTTTTTTTAAAACTACATTTCTCTATAAATTTTTCTCTAAACTTATTGTTCTACATGTCTTTGATAAAAAAAATCCAATAAGTGTATATTTATTGGTTTGGGTAAAAATTATAGCGTTTACAAACTATGGTGCAAAAAAGTGAATTTCCGCATTTTGAAGCAGCTCTGACTTTCTGAGCACCTGTCATGTTTCTTCAGGTGCTAGAATGCCAGGATTGTATAAATACCCCCCAAATGACACCATTTTAGAAAGAAGACACCCCAAAGTATTCGCGGAGGGGCATGGTGAGTTCATGTATTATTTAATTTTTTTTCACAAGTTAGCGGAAAATTACACTTTCTGAGGAAAAAAAAATAATAATAAAGTTTCCATTTCTGCCAACTTCTGGCAAAAAAATAAAAAAATCTCCCACGGACTTACTATGCCCCTCAGTGAATACCTTGGGGTGTCTACTTTCCGAAATGGGGTCATTTGTGGGGTGTGTTTACTGTTCTGGCATTTTGGGTGGGGCTAAATTGCGAGCAGCCATGTAAAACCTAAAGGTACTCGTTGGAATTTGGGCCCTTTTGCGCACCCAGGCTGCAAAAAAGTGTCACTCGTGGTATCGCCGTACTCAAGAGAAGTAGGACAATGTGTTTTGGAGTGTATTTTTACATATACCCATGTTGGGTGAGAGAAATATCTGTTGGGTGAGAGAAATTTATACTGCTCTGGCATTTTAGGGAACCTAAAGCGTGAGAATCCAAATGCGTAAAAATGCCCTGTGAAATCCTAAAGGTACTTATTGTAATTAGGGCCCCTTTGCGCATCTTGGCTGCAAAAAAGTGTCACACATGTGGTATCGCAGTACTCAGGAGAAGTAGGGCAATGTGTTTTGGGTTATAAAAATAATTAAAAAGTTGTCAGATATTTCTCACACAAAGTATGGCTATATATAAAAATACACCCCAAAACACATTGCCCTACTTCTCCTGAGTTCGTTGATACCACATGTGTGACACTTTTATGCAGCCAAGATGCGCAAAGGGGCCCAAAGTCCCATGAGTACCTTTAGGATTTCACAGGGCATTTTTACGCATTTGGATTCTCACGCTTTAGGACCCCTAAAATGCCAGGGCAGTATAAGTACCCCACATGTGACCCTATTTTGGAAAGAAGACACCCCAAGGTATTCCGTGAGGGGCATGGCGAGTTCACAGAAAAAAAAAATGTTGGCACAAGTTAGCGGAAATTGATATGTATATATTTTTTTTTACAAAGTCTCATATTCTACTAACTTGTGACAAAAAATAAAATTTTGCATGAACTCACCATACCCCTCACGGAATACCTTGGGGTGTCTTCTTTCTAAAATGGGGTCACATGTGAGGTGTTTGTACTGCCCTGGCATTTGAGGGTCTCCGCAATCATTACACGTATGGCCAGCATTAGGAGTTTCTGCGATTCTCCTTATATTGAGCATACGGGTAATGAGATTTTTTTTTTCCGTTCAGCCTCTGGTCTGAAAAAAGAAAAAAAATGAACGGCACATATTTTTTTATTCGCATCGATCATCGTGGATGAAAAAATCTCTGCCAAAATCAGTGACTGCGGTGCGGTGGGCTGGGTGCTAACTACCTAACAAGTAGCTAACTAACTGGTGGTGATAAGGGACCCTTAGGCCCCATTCACACGTCCGCAATTCTGTTTGCGGAACAGAATTGCGGACCCATTCATTTCTATGGGGACAGACTTTGTCCCGCTCGGATCCAGATTTGCGGATCCGCACTTACGGGTCTGCACTTCCGTTCCGCAAAAATATAGAACATGTCCTATTCTTGTCCGCAATTGCGGACAAGAAAAGGCATTTTCTATATAGTTCTGGCAATGTGCGGATCTGCAAAATGCGGAAAGCACATTGCCGGTGTCCGTGTTTTGCAGATCCGCAGATCCGTGGCGCGGATCCGTGGATCCGCAAAACACATATGGACATGTGAATGGAGCCTTACAGGTGGGTGATCAGTGACAGGGAGGTGATCAGGGAGTCTATATGGGGTGATCAGGGGTTAACAAGGGGTTAATAAGTGACGGGGGGGGGGGTGTAGTGTGGTGCTTGGTGCTACTTTACATAGCTACCTGGTCCTCTGGTGGTCGATCCCAGCAAATGGGACCACCAGAGGACCAGGTAGCAGGTATATCAGACGCTGTTAACAAAACAGCGTCTGATATACCGGTTTGATGCGATTTAAGCTGTAGAATCACTGCCAAGCTGTGCACGCGCGCGCGTTCACAGCAAATCTCGCCTCTCGCGAGATGACGCGCGGATGCGTCCAGGAGGAACAAACCTGCCACCTGGTCGCATCCGTGCGTTCAGCGGTCGTGACATGGTTAAGCAGACTGTGATTGTCTATTGTTGTGACTTAGATGAAGATCATATCACATTTT
The DNA here is from genome assembly GCA_033119425.1 of Bufotes viridis. NCBI lineage: Eukaryota > Metazoa > Chordata > Amphibia > Anura > Bufonidae > Bufotes > Bufotes viridis. The sequence goes on from CM065589.1 coordinate 166,467,128, forward strand.
ATGACCAATTTGTGCAGAAATCCATATCATTCCAAAGGGTTCACATACTTTTTCTTGCAACTGTATATTGCATACTGTGGGGTGTGCTATACAATAGGGTGCTATACTGCATACTGTGGGGTGCTGGGGTGTACTGTAACGCTAGGGTGAGCCGAGCCCCGGTCTCCTTTCTGAACTGAGCAGTTCCTACTTCCAGCCCTGAGCCCAGCTGCCCAGAGCACTGATCCTGAGCCCGCTGGTGTCTTCAGAACTGTAAGTATTTACAGTCATTCACTGTAAGCTGGTGGAGGGCATAGTTGCATGCTAGGGTGTGGGAAGGCGGGATCCAGGGGGCCCATGTAAATTCTTGCCCAGGGTCCAATCAATATTAAAGACGGCCTTGTCCCTCCATGTCACATTTCTCCCCCTCAATGTCACATTTCTCCCCCTCCATGTCACCTCCCCCCCCCCATGGCACATCATCCCCCACCCCCATGTCACTTTCCTCCCTCTCCATGGCATATTTCCCCCCTCCGATGTCACCCCCCCCCCCCCCATTAATGTGTAAAAAACATTATGCTCACCTGGCCCTGGTCCCATCTGCAGCAGCTCTCTTTCTCCTCTGTGTGGTCCTGGTATCTTCTCTCTGCTTCAGACAATTGCTGGTTTGAGAACCTTTTTCCGCTGAGCCATTCACTGGCCTGACACGTGACACAGCTGCGGCCACTGATTGGCTGAGTGGGAAAGGTCCTCTAACTTGTCGGGAGCCCAGAGAGAAGATACCAGGACCACACAGAGGAGAACAAGAACTATGGCTGACGCTGACCTACGGCAGTCCGTCTGGCTATGTGAGTCACCAACACCAGTCACACCCCCTCCCCCTGACCCCGTGTTGTTGTGTGCCACTTGCTCTATGAGTGAGGGGCCGCACGGCACACGCAGCACACACCACAGCTGTCAGAGCCGTAAGGCAGCCGCTTGGTCTGCCTAATTAAAGCGCCGGGCCTGTTAAGGACCCAGTCGCTCAGATCAGAGCTGCCATCAGAGCAGCACTGAAAATACACCGTTCAGGGGCACAATGAGAATCCTAAGATTGGGGGACCCAGCAATGACTGTGCTGGCCACCGGATGGCTATATAACATTCTGGCTATATAACATCATGAGCTCCTGTCCTGTGGTGGGACCCAAGCCACACGCTGAAGGAAGCCTGCATTCTGCTCCCCAGATGGCATCTGTGACCAGGACCTAGCTGAGTAGTAGTTTTTTTTTACCTGACCATAGGGGGCACTATGTGGATATGACTATTACTGGAGTTATTCCTGGGGTCTCTATGGGTACATATCTAATACTGAGAGAACTATAGGGGGCATTATGGAGAAATATTTAATACTGGAGGATTATAGTACTGGGGGTACTATTATAGCTAGGTGCCCAATAGAGAACATTATTATTGGTGGAGACACTATAGAAGGCATTATTATTGGTGGAGGAGCTAGGGGGCTTTGTTATTGCTGGGGCACTATGGTATAGTGGCCATTATTTTTACTGGTGGGCATTATAGGTACAGTATTATTACTGGGGGCACAATGGCATTATTTTTACTGGGAGTACTATAGGGACATTATTACTACCGAGAAAACAATTGGGCGCATCATTAAAGGAAAGGTAATACAATGAAAATGCAATGTAAGCTACAGGAAAAGTGCTACAGAGCAGGGGAGCTGAGCATATTGATATATACTTATATAAGAAAGGATTCACTAAAACTTGTAATTTATACATTTAAATTCCTGCTCATTCTGCACTTTAAAGTCAAGGAGGCGGTCCTACCAGTAATTGATAGCTATCTAGGCATGCACAGTCATAAAGGGAAGGCTGTCGATTACTAATAGAACCGCCGCCTTGACTTCAAAACCAAGAATAAGCAGGAATTTAATTATATAAATTGCAAGTTTTACTGAATCCTTTCCTTTAAAAGTATATATCAATCTGCTCAGCTTCTCCCGCTCCACATTATGCTGCCTGTAGCTTACATTACATTTCATGGTGTTAGGTTTGTGTTTATATTTGGTACAGTATAGGGGACATTATTACTGGGGGCATGATAGGAGGACATTATATAAGTGGGGGCACTATAGGGGCATTATTTTTTACTGGGGGCACCATTATTTCTGCAGTATAGCATTTGTGGGAATTGGGGGGCACCACTGGCACAGTGTTGGGGTAGCACCAGGACAGGGAGTTTGTGTTGAGAAGGTGAGGAGAATGGGGAAGTGATTAATCTAAAATGTCTGTCTGTATTGTATTTGGCAGAGATGAGATGTAGATGAAAGAAGTCATCATGGTGGTCTGGTCCAAATTAAGAAGAAGGGATTAACTAGAAATAAATGCAATATTTGCGCTATGTGTAGCAGAATTGGGGTTTACTAAAAACAGATAGCACTTGGGAAAAAACAATAAATCTTTATTGAGGTACAAGGGATTAATAAGAGCTATCTGCTAGATCTGTATATAGAAAACTGTATATATATATACCGGTGCAATATTAATATGTCAAGATGCGGTTTGATCGAATGTGACCAATACCTAAAAGATCCCTGTTGCACCGCTATATAAAAGATATGTACAGTTAGGGTGGCTGCCGCTGCGCTAGTTACATCATCATTGAACCGCTAGCAGCTGGCATCACTGTGCTCCCACCTAAACCCTACTAAAATTCAGTGAGGCTGCTAATATTTTGATACTAATATAAATCTCTCAGCTCTCAGTATTGCAGCTCAACACATTTCCTCGCCCTATTGCGGGCATCTCATCAGGAGCTAACAGAAGAGAGAAAATATCACATTGCAAACATCGCGCACCACTGATGGCGTGCACGCGATACAAGCCTCCGGCGCTAGTTCGGCCGTGAACGGCCGCTCAGCGCTGCAGTTTAAATAGCCATAGCCCTGCCCATCTGGGAGGAGCTAGCTCAGGGTTCCGTTACTACGACCAGAGGATAGAACAAAATATCTCCTCCCCCTGAGACCAATACATCGCACGCTCTGCTGGGTAAAAATTTATTTATTCATGGTGACATATGCCGGCAATATTGTACTATTAGAGATATGGTGCCCTATAGCTGTCAGGACCACCGGAAGAGAGAAATGGGAGCAAAGGGGGCTGATTGTGTGTGTAACAGGATACGATATATTCCAGGTCGAGTACCACGCTGATAGACTGTATAACATTGTTGCATCTTAATTACCACAGCAGTGGAATGTGCAACAATATTATACCTCCTAATATCAAAGATGATACAGCTATACAATATATAAGGAGGATCAGTGCTACATATGGCAATTAATCTTTATAGGAAAGGGGCAAAGAGATGGAATCATTTAATCCTAGGGGCTTAACTGTTTGAAGCCTGAAGATCCATTCAGCTTCTTTTCTTAACAGTAAATTGTCCACATCACCACCCCTTGGGGAATGTTTAACATGTTCAATTCCCTGGAACAGAAAGCACTGATCGCTTATGCCGGGGTGGTGTACGGCGACATGCTGCGTCAGAGGGGTGAGGTCTTGATTTCGAATGTCACAAAGATGCTCCCCCACTCTCCTTCTGAGTTCCCTCTTGGTTTTGCCAACATATTGCTTGAGGCAAATGCATGTCGCCAAATATATCACACCCACAGTCCTGCAGTTGATAAACGATCTTATAGTGTAACTGCGTCCTGTGGCAGAGCTTATCACATTCTTGCCCTTTTTGATTACCTTGCAGGCCACACAGCCACTGCATCTGTGTGTTCCCAGTGGTCTACTAGGAAGCCAGGTGCTGCTCACTGGGGTGGAAAATGTACTGTGTACCAGCCTATCACCTAGGTTCCCACCTCTACGATAGGTGATGAGTGGTCTGTCACCGACAAGGTCACCCACCACTGGGTCCATTTTGAGGATGCTCCAAGCTTCCTGTAGTACATTATGTACCTCTTTGTGGGCAGCATCAAATGTGCCTATGATCCTAAAAGGTCCATCCTGGGTTGCCCTGGTTTTAGGAACTAGAAGATCCTCTCTCCTGCACGAGGCTGCATGTTGAAATGCCTCTCTGAGAGGGGCTTCTGGGTACCCCCTTTGTTTGAACCTCCTATGAAGGTCATTAGATGCCTGCCTGAAGTCAGTCCACTCAGAGCAATTGCGCCTTGCCCTGAGGTACTGCCCCTTGGGTATTCCACGCTTAAGTGGAATGGGATGACTACTCTCCCACCTGAGCAGAGAGTTCGTGGCAGTCAGTTTACGAAACATGTTAGTGACAATTTTTCCATCCAGATCCAATGTTATAGAGGTCCAAAAAAGTCAGACTGGTGTCATTGATCTCGTGGGTAAAAAATAGACCCCAATCATTAATATTGAGGAGGCCCACAAATTCATCAAACTCTGACTTGGATCCTCTCCATAGGATGAAAACATCATCAATGAATCTCATCCACATCAGAATGGACGAGGCCCACTGTTCCATGCTCTCACCGAAGACCACCTCCTTCTCCCACCAGCCCAGGTAGAGGTTGGCGAACGTGGGGGCACATGGGCTCCCCATGGCCACACCCCTGAGCTGGTGGAAGAAGCGTCTGTCAAAGACAAAGACATTATGGCTGAGAATGAATTTAAGTAACATGATCACAAATTCATTGTGCAGCTGGTATTGCAGTCCCCTTTCTGCCAGGAACGCTGCGGCTGCCTCGCAGCCCTTGTGGTGTGGAATGGAACGATAAAGAGCTTCCACATCGAGGCTAGCCAGCAGCGTCCCAGCATCACAGTGTAGATCATTGAGCCTCCGTAGCACGTCCATTGTATCCTGGATGTAGGACGGCAGGCTCACCACAAAGGGTCTCAAAATACGATCCACATATATGCTAGCCTTCTCTGTTATACTCCCTATCCCGGATACAATTGGCCTCCCTTTTAGGGGTGATAATCCCTTGTGTATTTTAGGGAGGAAATAAAAAGATGGCATGATTGGATATTGGGGGAACATGAAATCAAACTCAGCCTTGTTTATGAGCCCTTTCCTTTTGCCAAGATCCAAGATTTGTGTTAGTTCCAACTTGAACTTTTCAGTTGGATCCTCAGTGAGCCTCCTGTAACATGCTGCATCCTCCAGTATCCTGGTACACATTTGCACATATTTTGTGTTGTCAATGACAACAACATTACCCCCCTTATCCGAGGGCTTGATCACTATATTCCTGTCTTTTTGTAAGTCCTCCAAAGCAAGTTGTTCATTCAGGGTCAAGTTAGATGCCATTCTATCATTGACCCGAAGTGATCTCAATTTCTCTGTAACTATAGCGATGAAGGCATCTAGAGGGGAATAATCACTCACTGGTGGATTTTTTCTGGAGAGGACCCTGAGATCTGTAAAGGGCCCCTTTCCTTCCTCTCGGATTCCTTCTTCAAGATAAGGTCTGCAGATCCTCCTCATCAATCCCCAGTTCAATACTGTGATTTCTGTCCCGTAAAATGAACAGCTTGCGCCATTTGAGTTTTCTAATAAATAAATTAATGTCTTTGACCCAAGTGAATGGATTGTATCCACACTTGGGAACAAATGACATGCCTCTACCTAGCAGCTGCATTTCTGTATCCATGAGAGTGCGACCTGAGATGTTAATGACCTGTAGTGCGTCACTTATCGGGGCACATGCGTGTCCTTCTTGCTCCTGAGCTGGTAATCCGGTAGAAAGTGTGCTGACCCTAAAAAAATCACCTCTTGTTGTTATCACACCTCTACCCCGGCCCTGCTGTGACCCTTGTCCATGGCCCCTTATTAAGAAGAAAAAATAACGTTTACATTAGAGGAAACATTACTGGATGTAGTGCTGTATTATACTGTATAACCAGGCAGCATGATGAAGGGAGGGGTGTGTAGGGAGGAGTGGTGTAGATAAGGGTTGCGGAAGTACTTTTTCTCCAGAATTAAAGGCTATGTACCCCTTCGGGTGCAATATTTATTATTGCATTGTACTAATTTTGAGCTAAAAATCTGTTTTAATTACAAATATGGAAACCCTTTTTCTGTACAGTGCTGAGATGCTCTGTCAGGGATCTGAATTTTCTCTCTGCTCTGTCAGCCAGCTAATCTGAGGGGCTCCTTATCACTGATCTCTGACATTATAAACACTCAATAAAGCTCAATCCTTATATTACTGATAAGAATGCGGCTTAAATAAATGTTTATGACCTCTTAGTAAATTAGAGATAAGTGTTAATAGATGACTGGCACAAAGTTAAAGTAAAAAAGGAGGATTCAAACATTTTTTTAAATTGTGGTGAAGAACAAGATTGGGATTGGGATTAGAATTGTTTGGAATAGGTATAACAGTTTCGGAAGTAGAATCGCTTTGATAAGGTTCTTTCGCACCAACCAAGAAAGGAAAGGAAGAGACCAGAATTCTAATATTGATTGGAAGGTTTGGGGAACAGGTGCATAATTAAGGAAGTATAGCTTGTTCCAGATTGGATTGATCTTGAGACCAAGGTAAGATATGTGTGATGTGGGCCATTGGAAAGGGTACTTGAATAGAGTTGAGTGAACACCTGGATTTTCGGGTTCGAGAAGTTTGGCCGAACTTCACGAAAATGTTCGGGTTCGGGATCCAAACTCGACCCGAACTTGACCCTGAACCCGAACCCCATTAAAGTCAAAGGGGACCTGAACTTTTGAGCACTAAAAATACTGTAAAATAGCCCAGGAAAGGGATAGAGGGCTGCAAAAGGCAGCAAAATGTAGGTAAATCCCCTGCAAACAAATGTGGATAGGGAAATGACTTAAAATAAAATAAATAAATATTAACCAATATCAATTGGCAACTTGGAGGAGGAGGTGGAATAGGAGGTTGGGGTGGCGTCAGGTGGGAATGCTATGGGAGTTGAAGTTCTCATTACAGCCAAAAAGGATTCATGTCTGCCTGCAGTGCCACAGGCCTCATTCACAGACTCAGGGCCATGGCAACCATATATGGGAGTTGAAGTTCACATCACAGCCAAGAAGGATTCATGTCTGCCAGCAGTGTCACAGGCCTCACTCACAGACTCAGGCTAATGGTAACCATACATGGGAGTTTAAGTTCACATCACAGCTAAGAAGGAATCATGTCTGCCTGCAGGATCACATGTCTTATTCAAACATTCAAGGCCCACGGGACTCACAAAGAGGAGAGTTAAAATCACGCCAAGACAGTATTGATTTCACCCAGCAATGCCACAGGCCTCATTCACAGATTCAGACCCATGGCACCCACAAAGAGGAGAGCTACAATCATGCCAAATCCGTATTGTTTTCACCCAGCGGTGCCACAGGCCTCATTTACTAATTCAGGAGGACCATGGCACCCGCAAAGAGGAGAGCGGTCCTGTAAAAGCAACACAGGCCTTAGGTCAACCTGCAATGGAACAGGCCATTATCATTTATGTAGGCCCCTGACACCCAGACAGAGGAGAGGTCATTTGACAGTAAAAAGAGTTTAATGTCTCCCACCAATGCAGCAAGCTATTAAATGAAATATAGGCCCCTGAAAACCAGACAATATAGAGGTCATTTGACAGTATAAAGAGTTTAATATCTCCCACCAATGCAGCAAGTGATGAAGCAGAATATAGGCCCCTGACAACCAGACAATGGGGTGGTCATTTGATAGTAAAAAGAGGTTAATGTCTCCCACCAATACAGCAGGCGATGTAACAAAATATTGGCCCCTGACAACCAGACAATGTAGAGGTCATTTGGCAGTATAAAGAGTTTAATATCTCCCACCAATGCAGAAAGCGATGAAACGAAATATAGGCCCCTGACAACCAGACAATGTAGAGGTCATTTGACCGTATAAAGAGGAAAATGTCACCCAACAAAGCAACAAATGATTAAACGATATATAGGTCCCTGAGACCCACACAATGGGGAAGTCATTTGACAGTAAAAAGAGTTAAATGTCTCCCACCAAGACAGTAAGAAAGTAAACAAAATATAGGCCCCTGACACCCACACAATGGGGCAGTCATTTGACAATAAAAAGAGTTTAATCTCTCCCACCAAGACAACAAATGATTAAATGACATATAGGCCCCTGACACCCAGACAATGGGGCAGTCATTTGACAGTAAAAAGAGTTAAATGTCTCCCACCAATACAGCAAGCAATTAAACAAAATAAAGGCCCCTGACACCCAGACAGAGTAGAGGTCATTCGACATCAAAAAGAGGATAATGTCACCCACCAAAGCAACAGGCGATTATCTGAAATGTAGGCCCCTGGCACTCAGACAGAGGAGAGGTTCATTCAACTTGGTGTTGCCCCCAAAAATAATGGTACAATTAAAAAAAAAGAGGATTCAATAAAGAAGTGTCCTGGAGTACAAGAATGTATGGTTGAGGGCAAGGCAGTTATAAATGTCTATTCTGCACAAGGGATGGACAGGTCCTGTGGGATCTATGCCTGGTTCATTTTTATAAACGTCAACTTGTCCACATTGGCTGTGGACAGGCGGCTGCGTTTGTCTGCAATGACGTCCCCTGCCATGCTAAATACACGTTCAGACAATACACTGGCCGCAGAGCAGGCCAGCACCTCCAAGGCATAAAAGGCTAGCTCTGGCCACGTGGACAATTTGGAGACCCAGAAGTTAAATGGGGCCGAACCATCCGTCAGTACGTGGAGACGTGTGCACACGTACTGTTCCACCATGTTGTTGAAATGCTGCCTCCTGCTAACACGTTCCCTATCGGCTAGTGGTGCAGTTACCGGTGGCACTGTGACAAAACTTTTCCACATCTCGGCCATGCTAACCCTGCCTTCAGAGGAGCTGGCCGTGACACAGCTGTGTTGGTGATATCTTGCCCCTCCTCTGCCTTCGCCTTGTGCTTCCACTTGTCCCCCTGTGTTAGTTGGGAATGTTCTCAGGAGCATGTCTACCAGCGTGCGCTTGTACTCGCGCATTTTTCAATCACGCTCCAGTGCAGAAATTAAGGTGGGCACATTGTCTTTGTAATGGGGATCCAGCAGGATGGCCACCCAGTAGTCAGCACACGTTAAAATGTGGGCAACTCTGCTGCCATTGCGCAGGCACTGCAGCATGCAGTTGCTCATGTGTGCCAGGCTGCCCAGAGGTATGGACAAGCTGTCCTCTGTGGTAGGCGTATCATCATTGTCCTCCATTTCCCCCAGCCATGCACCAGTGATAAGCCCGAGCTCTGCCATGTCGGGGTAGTTGTGAAGGAATTTCTGCACCACCAAATTCAGCACATGTGCCAGGCAAGGGATGTGTATCAAACCGGCTAGTCCCCCAAACACATGAGTGTCAGAACAGCCTGCTGACGTTTACCCCGGATGTGCTGAAGTTGATGGTGAAGGTCTGTGGCTGACCGTATGAGCAGGTGGAAGAAGAGGAGGAGGAAGCCAAGTAGGAGGAGGAAGCAACAGGAAGCAAAGAATAATGCCCTGCGATCCATGGCGGCGAAAGGACGTGTGCCAAACAGCTCTCCGTCTGGGGCCCAGCCGCCACTACATTTACCCAGTGTGCAGTTAGGGAGATACAGCGGCCCTGGCTGTGCTTACTGGTCCACGTATCTGTGGTTAGGTGGACCTTGCCACAGATGGCGTTGCACTGTGCACACTTGATACTTGGTTGTGCAGGGAAGGCACGGCTCTCTAGGAGAAGTAGTGGTGGCGGGGAACGACGTACTGTGGGACAGCCACCGCCATCAGCTGTTTGAAGCTGTCTGTGTCCACCAGCCTGAATGACAGCATTTCAAAGGCCAGTAGTTTAGAAATTCTGGCATTCAGGGCCAGGGATCGAGGGTGGCTAGGTGGGAATTTATGCTTTCTCTTCAAGGTTTGTGACATGAAGAGATGAATGCTGCCGTGTGACATGGTGGAGATGCTTGTTGACGCAGGTGGTGGTGTTGGTGGCACATCCTCCTTTTGCTGGGCGGCAGGTGCCAACGTTCCTCCAGAGGCGGAGGAAGAGGCCGAGGCAGCAGCAGAAGATGGAGCAGGAGGGGCCTGAGCTCTTTCTTGGTTTTGAAGGTGCTTACTCCACTGCAGCCTGTGTCTCGCATGTAGATGCCTGGTCATGCAGGTTGTTCTAAGGTTCAGAACGTTAATGCCTCGCTTCAGGCTCTGATGGCACAGCGTGCAAACCACTCGGGTCTTGTCGTCAGCACATTGTGTGAAGAAGTGCCATGCCAGGGAACTCCTTGAAGCTGCCTTTTGGGTGCTCGGTCCCTGGTGGCGGCCAGTAGCAGGCGAACTCTCTTGGGGACGCCTGTTGTGCTTTTTCACCCTGCTCCCCCTTTTGCTACGATGTTGGCTCGGTCTCACCACTGCCTCTTCCTTTGAACTCTGAATATCAGTGGCATGACCTTCATTTCATGTGGGGTCTAGGACCTCGTCGTCCCCTGCATCGTCTTCCACACAGTCTTCCTCCCTGACCTCCTGTTCGGTTTGCACACTGCAAAAAGACGCAGCAGTTGGCACCTGTGTTTCGTCATCATCAGAGACGTGCTGACTCTGCTGAGGTGGTATTCCCATGTCCTCATCAGGAAACATAAGTGGTTGTGCGTCAGTGCAGTCTTTGTCTTCCACCACTGGGGAAGGGCTAGGTGGATTCCCTTGGGAAACCCTGCCAGCAGATTCTTCAAACAGCATAAGAGACTGCTGCATAACTTGAGGTTCAGACAGGTTCCCTGATATGCATGGGGGTGATGTAACAGACTGATGGGCTTGGTTTTCAGGCGCCACCTGTGCGCTTTCTGCAGAAGACTGGATTGGAGATAATGTGAACCTGCTGGATCCACTGTCGACCACCCAATCGACTAGTGCCTGTACTTGCTCAGGCCTTACCATCCTTAGAACGGCATTAGGCCCTACCAAATATCGCTGTAGATTCTGGCGGCTACAGGGACCTGAGGTAGTTGGTTCACTAGGACATGTAGCTGTGGCAGAACGGCCACGTCCTCTCCCAGCACCAGAGGGTCCACTAACACCACCACGACCATGTCCGCATCCTTTATTAGATGTTTTCCTAATTGTTACCGTTCACCACAATAAGGAAACACTTATTTAGCCCGAATTATAGAGTTTAAATTAAGGCCTTTATGTACAGGCACTTAACACTATGTAGCTATCTATTTATGTACTGTATTACAGTAATACAGGCACAGCAGAAATCACAGATTTAGGGGACTATCAATTTTAGGCCTAGGCTGAAAGGTATCCTTTTACAAACAGAATTACACTTGGAGATGAACAATAGCATGTGCAAATATAGAGGATTACGCTTTCAGGCCTTGTATTTAGACACTTAGTGTAATATACCCTTTTACGGACAGAAATACACTTGGAGATGCACAGTAGCGTGTGAAAATATAGAGGATTTACTTTTCAGGCCTTGTATTTAGACGCTGACACGCTGAATGTAATATACCCTATTGCGGACAGAATTACACTTGGAGAGGAACAGTGGAAAGCACAGATGTTTAGGATTTATATTTCAGGGATTTTATTTAACCACAGAAAAAAATCTATCCTTTGACGTACAGTATTAAACTTAGACGGCTACAGCTGGAACTCCAGATTTAGGGGATTTGTATTTTGGCAATTGAATTTCACCCCACAAAAAAATCTATCCTTTGACGGACAGTAATAAACTTGCCCAGCCACAGCTGGAACACCAGATTTAGGGGATTGGTATTTTGGCAATTGAATTTCCCCCCAGAAAAAAAATCTATCCTTTGACGGACAGTATTAAACTTAGCCAGCCACAGCTGAAACACCAGATTTAGGGGACTGGTATTTTGGCAATTGAATTTCACCCCACAAAAAAATCTATCCTTTGACGGACAGTATTACACTTGGCCAGCCACAGCTGGAACCCCATATTTAGGGGATTGGAATTTTGGCAATTGAATTTCACCCCAGAAAAAAATCTATCCTTTGACGTACAGTATTACACTTGGCCAGCCACAGCTGGAACCCCATATTTAGGGGATTGGTATTTTGGCAATTGAATTTCACCCCAGAAAAAAATCTATCCTTTGACGTACAATATTAAACTTGGCCAGCCACAGCTAGAACACCAGATTTAGGGGATTGGTATTTTGGCAATTGAATTTCACCCAAGAAAAAAATCTATCCTTTGACGGACAGTATTAAACTTAGCCAGCCACAGCTGGAACACCAGATTAAGGGGATTGGTATTTTGGCAGTTGAATTTCACCCCACAAAAAAATCTATCCTTTGACAGACAGTATTAAACTTAGCCAACTACAGCTGAGTGACGGGCGGCGCTACTTGACTCCAGTTTAAATAGAGGCTGGGTCACATGCTGCACTTGGCCAATCACAACCATTAGTAGGCATGGCTAAGATGGCTTCTTAGGGCAAGAAGTAAAACGCTAGCTGATTGGCTGCTGTTTGAACAACGGACCCGAACCCGAACTTTTTTGAAAATATACAGTTCGGGAACGCTCAACTCTATACTTGGATTTTAGGGCGCTTTCCTCTCTCCGCTGATATTTATTCCTATAGCCTCTGATTTGGTCACATTTATTTTAAAATTGGAGATAGTGCCATAATCATGTAAAGTATCTGTAATGCAGGTAGAGCTGTGGAAGAGTTTGTTATAAATACCAAGATATCATCTGCGTAATCGTCCATCGTCATTCCCCCTGATACTTGAATGTTCTCTAATGGACTGCAGTAATGATTCTAGGGATAGAACGAATAGTACTGGGGACAAAGGGCTGCTCTGTCTAGTCCCATTACATATCTTAAAAGGGGTCCACAAGGACTGATTAATACGTAGTCTGGCAGTAGGATACTAATACATCACGAAGATGGCAACTATAAACGCGGGTGGGAAGCTGAAGTGAATCAGTACCTGTTTCATGTAGGTCCAGTCCACCCTATTGAATGCCTTCTCTGCATCCGTCCCCAACAGCACCAGCGGGAATTTTTTGCTTGACGAATTCTGTAGTAAGGATAAGATTCTCATAGTGTTATCTTTCCCCTCTCTCTCCGCTACAAATCCCACCTGTTCAGGAGAGATTAAAGAGGGGATCCATGGTTTCAGTCTATTTGCTAACAAACTAACGTAAAGCTTCAGATCTGTGTTTAGCAATGGTATAGGTCTGTAGCTTCCGGATTGCACGGGGTCCTTTCCTTCTTTGTGTATTAATGTAATGTATGCTTTAGTGTTGATTCAGCATGCTTGGCAGAACACTAGTTCGGCTTGAGCATCTCGAGCCCGGCACATAGTGGTACCTGGCCGAGTACCGCATGTGCTCGAGCGCAATGCTCGAGTCTCCTTCCCGCATCTTAGCTACTGGCTGGCCGTAAAGCATCATCGGGTGCTATATAGCTCCCGATGACATGTGTTTGGCTCAGTATTAGTCAGGGAGAGCTGAGCATAGGAAGGGACAGAGAGTGTAGGGAGTGTTATAGGAAGATTTTTATTAGAAAAACTTTTCAGAGACCCAAAAGTCCTTTTAAGGCCTATTGTGTGACAGCAGCAATATATGTTTGTAGCGCAACCTGCGCTAAATTGCTCAGTCATAGGGAGAGCTGTGCATAGGAATGACAGACAGTGTAGGGAGTGTTATTGGAAGATTTTTATTAGAAAAACTTTTTTTATTAGAAAAACTTTTAAGAGACCCAAAAGTCCTTTTAAGGACTATTGTGTGTGACAGCAGCAATATATATTTTTAACGCATTCTGCACTAAATAGCGTCTGATAGGCCGCTGCGGACAGTTAAATTATCCGCGCCACATCTCTTGCGTAAAGTGTGCGCATCCCTAAAATATCAGTGACATCTAGTGTACTTTTTCCATAGACTGTGTCCGAAGCGGACAGTGACATTAGGTGAGCCACATCTGCAGTGTAATGTGTACGCTGAAAAAATGTATCTGTGACATACAGTGTGCTTTTCCAATAGACGGTGTCTGCTTCTGCCTGTGACATTACCAGGGAATATTTCCAGTGTAACGTGTGCGTTTAAAATTTTTATCAGTGACATACAGTGTACTTTTTCCATAGACGCTGCGAACAGTGACATTACCTGTGGTACATCCCCTGTATAACGTTTCCTCTGTGACATTCCCTGTAATTTTTTATTAGCTGCTGGTGACAGCATTGGCATTATCTGCGGGATATCTCCTGTGTGACGTTTCCACATCCCAAATACCTTTTTAAATTTTTTTGCGCATGCACTTCCAAATCCTACGCTACTGTACGTGTGACATATTTTCAAGCATATATAACATTTAAAATGAAGAAGGCGAGCAGTAAGGGACGGGGAAGTGTCCGTGATGCTGATGGTGCATGCAAAGGCCGTGGCCCTGGGCGCTTTGAAACTGTGCCTGCCGCCAGAGCACAAGAAAAACAATCATCCACGATACCTAGCTTCATGTACCAGTTTGCAGGGTGGCGCAGAACACCACTCTTGAAGTCATACCAGTGCGACCAGGTGGTCGGTTGGATTGCAGCAGATAATACTTCCAGTCGGTTAAGCTCCACCCTGTCTTCCACCAAGTCCAGTCTCAGTAGCCAACAGTTTGGTCAACACAATCCTCACCCTGATGTGTGCCTTACTGTCACAAGGTGGGAAACATTTTTTGGAAATGGTGAAGGAGTATATAGCAGATAGTGTCCTCAATGATCCCTCAGTGCCCTACAACTACTTGGTGTCCAAGCTGGACACTTGGCATGAACTGGCGCTCTACGCCTTAAAGGTGCTGGCCTGCCCTGCCACCAGAGTTTTGTCTGAGCGGGTATTTAGTGCTGCTGGTGGCATTATAACAGATAAGAGTATCAGCCTGTCAACTGAAAATGCTGACAGGCTGACTCTTATGAAAATGAACAAGGCCTGGATTGCCCCTGGCTTCTCGAATCCATCAGAGGAAAGCTGATCAACATAAAGGCACTTCAAATGTGTTGTTTATAATGTACTGAATAAACTGTATTCCCATGCACCCCTTCCACCACAAAAAAGGGTATATGGTTGAATCTTCCTTTTCTCATCCTCCTCCTCCTCTTCCATCATATCAACATGCTTATTCGTCGCATAAAAAGTTTTACAGGGTTAGCTCACCCGCAGGGCCTCGCATATAATGTTTTACAGGGTCAGCTCACCTGCAGGCCCTCTCATATAATGTTTTACAGGGTCAGCTCACCTGCAGGCCCTCACCTTCAATTTTTTACAGGGTCAGCTTACCCCCAGGCCCTCGTATATAATGTTTTATAGGGTCAGCTCACCTGCAGGCCCTCGCATATAATGTTTCACAGGCTCAGCTCACCTACAGGCCCTCACATATAATGTTTTACAAGGTCAGCTCACCTACAGGCCCTCACCTACAATCTTTTACAGGGTTAGCTCACCTGCAGGCCCTCGCATATAATGTTTTACAGGGTCAGCTCACCTGCAGGCCCTCATATATAATGTTTTATAGGGTCAGCTCACCTGCAGGCCCTCGCATATAATGTTTTATAGGGTCAGCTCACCTGCAGGCCCTCACCTTCAATCTTTTACAGGGTCAGCTCACCTGCAGGCCCTCGCATATAATGTTTTACAGGGTCAGCTCGCCTGCAGGCCCTCACCTACAATCTTTTAAAGGGTCAGCTCACCTGCAAGCCCTCGCATATAATTTTTTAGAGGGTCAGCTCAGCAGCATGCCTTCAACCATAATTTTTTTCGATGGTCAGCTCAGCAGCAGACCCTCACCCCTAATGTTTTTGAAGATCAGCTCAGCAGCAGGCCCTCGCCCCTAATGTCTTAGATAGTCAGATCAGCAGGCCCTTGCTCCAAATGTTTTTGAGGGGCACCAGCAGACCATCAATCATAATTTTTCAAGGGTGTGTATGATGCCCTCTTTCATGTGTAACAAAGGGTGTATTGGAGTGCCGATTCCTTGCAATTTTTGGCAGCCCTTTCACTTAGTGCATAGGCTTTATGAGTGTAGGAGTCCCACTACATGAACAATTGTACCACAATGTGAATGAGGGCCTCCTTTATGTGCTATACAGGTTGTATCGGAGTGCCTCTTGCTTGTAATTTTTGGCAGCACTTGCACTTTATATGAAAGTAAATATGCAGGAAAGAATGTTTCCTAACAATTTTTCCACAAATGGCTTTGTGCATATTATTGTCAGTCTGTAAAAGTGGCGTACTACTTGGACAACATTGTTCTGAGCAACGACCTGGGAGTCCAAGATGCATCCAGACATCCTCCCCATGCTGTTCCTGAACCATTTCTGTGGTGTTTTCATCAATTTCTGAACTTTTGCTATGAACCAGTAAACCCTCCCCTCTTCAGAGTAGGGGGTGCCTGGTTTAATGCTCGGGTTCTCCCATTGACTTCCATTATACTCGGGTGCTCAGTAGAGCACCAGAGCATCCTGATGTGTTCGGCCCAAGCACCCGAGCACTTTGGTGCTCGATCAACTCTAGTATGCTTCTAAACCCTGCCTGGATATGAGGGCTCCCGATAAGTATGCCTTACATGTGTCTGTTAGTTGCCGGAGTAGGACAGAAGAGAATGAATCGTAGTATGAGCTAGGGAGTTCATCTGCACCTGGAGCCTTGCTTTTTGGACACTTCCGTAGGGCGGACCGGACCTCCTCCTGAGAGAATGGCTTCACTAATTCCTGATCTGATACTGTCAATTTAGGTACAGTAATATGTTAGAGGAATTTTGTGATGTGGGAGGAGTGATCCTGTGCATTTTCCCTTTGTAAGGATGAATTTAATTGGTATATCGAGGAATAGAACTCGATAAATTCTCGTTCGATTAATGTTGGGTCAGACGTGATACCTCCTGATTTCTGAGATATGTTTACGGGGTTTAAGTCTTTTAATGAAGGACATCATGAGTTTAGAAGCGCTGTCCCCGTGGGCATAAAAGGAGTTTGACTGACATGTAAATCTTTGCAGAGTTATTGTTTAGCAGGTGACGTAACATTAGGCGTGTAGATGTGAGTTGTTGTAGATAGGTGGTTGCAAGTGATTGCTTGTGTAGTTGTTCAAGTTTTTTAATTTCTGACTGTAGATTTTGTATTTGTGATTTTTATGAAACGAACCTGCAGAAATGAATTCTTCTCTAAATGTGGCTTTGTGGGCTTCCCAGAACAATGGAATGGGAACTCCTGTATTTAGGTTTTGTTTAAAAAAAAGGTCTAGGCGATCTTGGATTTTAGAGTGGACTGAGGAGACCTGATGTACGCCCTGATGTCCGAGTCCTTAATGATACAGGGCATACATGTACTCCTGTGTATTTCCGATACGGTGCAGAACAGAGTGCCTGCTGAAATCATTAAGCAGGCACCGAGGGGGGGTCCTGTGACTCCACCGTATTAGCGATCGCAGCAAACCGCAGGTCAATTTTTTTGTGTGTGTGTATCCCCCTGATACACACACACAATAAATAAAGTTCTACACACACACTCCCTTTTAGCTTTTGAAGATGGCCCCCGGATCTTCTCAGCCGAGGAGGCATACGCCCAGCTGGTCTAGGACTCTGAGAGCCCCAGTGAGGACGGGGATGACCCCACTTTTCTGTTGTCATCCTCGTTCTCCTCATCATCTAGTGATGATGATGAGCCCCCAAGTCGGTGGAGACGCTGCCAGGAGCCACCAATGCCAGGGACCCTGTGGCCCAGACTAGTATGTGCAGCCACAGTCTTCCAAACTTTAAACCCCAAAATTCTCTTTCCAAAATCACAATGGCACTCCTACCCTTCTGAGCCGTGTAGTTCGCCGTAGAGCACTTTACGTCCACATATGGGGTATGTCCTTACTTGGGAGAAATGGGGCTACAAATTTTGGGGTGCTTTTTCTCCTATTACCCCTTGTAAAAATGAAAAATTTACGGTAACACCAGCAATTTAGTGTAAAAAAATCACATTTTTCATTTTGACGTCCAACTTTAACAATATTGCGCCAAACACCTGTGGGAAGTTAAGGGACACCATACCCCTTTTTATGTACTTTGTGATGTCTAGTTTCCTAAATGGTGTGCCATGTGGGAGTTTCTTGCTGTTCTGGCACCATGGAGGCTTCCTAAATGTGATATGCCCCCCAAAAGACATTTCAGCAAAATTCTCTGTCCAAAATCCCAATTCTCTTCTGAGACGTGTAGTTCACTTGCAGATCCCTCTACATCCACATATAAGGTATTTTCTGACTAAGGAGCAGTGGCGTACCTCTAATAGAGGCAGACCACGCAGCTGCTATGGGGCCCGTAGGGAAAGAGGACCCGGCTGTGGAGGAAAGGCCCTGCCCCCTTATTACAATTAGGGTAACAGCTCCTGCCTAGAGTCCTTGCTAGGGCCTCTGACTCGCCTTCCAGCTCCTCTCACTGCTTCTCCTCACCCCACCCCCCAGCAAGGGCCCAAACCAGGGGCGTAACTACCGATACTTCCGCCATGAACTCCATATCAATGCCAATTGCTGAGGAGAAGATGTCCTCCCATCAATTCTATTTACCCTGGAGACCTGCACAGAATGTAAGTGTAAGATGTCTGTGTTCCTGTGTAGCGTACTGTACTCAGTACACATGTATGTGATATATGTATGTGTAATTGTCTAAATTAGAGATGTGAAATGCATCTACAGTATGACTGAGTAAATGTATATGTCTGTGTAATATATATATGCTTGTATAATGTGTGTGTGTGTGTGTGTGTGTATGTATATATGTATATATGTGTGTGTGTATGTATAGTTGAGGTGTGCAATTTTCATAATGGGGTCATTTATGGGGGATTTTTAACATAAAGACCCTCGAATTCACTTAAAAACTGAACTGGTCCCTGAAAAAATCAGATGTTTAAATTTTCATGAAAAATTGGAAAATTGCTGCTCAACTTTGAAGCCCTCTAACGTCTTCAAAAAGTATAAACATGTCAACTTTATGATGCCAACATAAAGTAGAAGTATTGAATATGCTAATCAATATATTATTTATTTTGCATGTCCATTTTTCTTACAAGCAGAGAGTTTCAAAGTTAGAAAAATGCAAAGTTTTAAAAAATGTTATGAAATGTTGGAATTTTTCACAAAGAAATAAGGTAAGTATCGACGAAAATTTACCACTAACATAAAGTAGAATATGTCACGAAAAAACTTTCTTGGAATCAGTATGATAGGTAAAAGCATCCCAGAGTTATTAATGTCTAAAATGACCCTGGTCAGATTTGCAAAAAATGGCCTGGTCCTTAAGGTGAAAATGAGCCTGGTCCTCAAGGGGTTAAGTGAGAGAAGTTGTAGTGATTGTCTGAGATCTCTGTATGAGAGGGAGGACTTCCCAGAGTTGATGTCAAGAAGGTGGTCGAGGGCTACATTAAAGTCTCCTCCTACTATGAGTTTGCTCATTTTGAGGCTATCTAGCTCCAATAGTGTTGTGCAGATCCATGAGGCATGTTGCATGTTAGGGGCATAGAGACTAGATAGGGTGACTACTATACCATTCAGTCTCCCTCTGAGCGTTATTTTTCTGCCATCAGGGTCTGTTTTTATATCAATAGGTTCGAAGGAGACATGTTTGGCAAATGCAATGGAAACACCTTTAGAGTTTTTTGTAGTATAGTGTGAGTGGAACCATTTATCAAAGTAGTGTTTGTGGAAGGATGGGGATTTACATCACGCTCAAAAGAGTGTCCCATGGATAATACTGCGCATGCCCAGACTGGCCCCGGCATTTCCTCCGGACCAACTGGCGCATGCGCTTCAATAGAACCTAACTGCAAACGCCATCTTGATTATTCCATATGGGTATTATAATCCCTGTCTTCTCCAGCCGTATATAATGGTCACCGTGAGGAATCTCACATGTACTGACAAAGAGGAGTGAATTTCAAACTTGCCGGAATGAAACACGCCCCCTTAGATGACCGCCTACCTGCCAAGACACGTCAATGCCTTTAACAGGCAGCGGTACAACTATCTGTCAAAATCAGTGGTCAGGAGGGGTACTCCTCCCTAAAAACAGCATAAGACAGTATAATCAAGCAATTAGTGGCGACATATATTCCAAGCAGCAACATCATAAAGTACAGTTAGTGTGGGTGTCATTTGGAGCGTTGGGGCGCTATCCTCTAACATTCACTCGATTCAATAAAGGGTATCTAAAAAGCAAGAGAAAATGGAAGAAAAATTACTAAATCAATATTCACAAATCCATGGCATTAAAATACACGCACGGAAGAGGTAACGAATGCCAAATACAGGAAACAGAAAGCAACACCACCACCTTTCCTCTACTACCTAAATTCCACATTTAAACCATTTGGCTGTAATTAGTGATGTCGCGAACATAAAATTTTCCGTTCGCGAACGACGACAGCGATCTTCCGCAAGTGTTCACGAACAGGCGAACCGCCAAAGTCTTCAATAGGCAGGCGAATTTTAAAACCCACAGGGACTCTTTCTGGCCACTATAGTGATGGAAGAGTTGGTTCGAGGGGACTAACACCTGGACTGTGGCATGCCGTAAGGGGATCCATGGCAAAACGCCCATGGAAAATTACGTAGTGGACGCAAAGTCGGGTTTTAATCCATAAAGGGCATAAATCAACTAACATTCCTAAATTGTTTGGAATAACGTGCTTTAAAACATCCAGTGTGTGTATACGATCAGTTATGATGTTGTATCGATCAGGTAGTGTAAGGGTTACGCCCGCTTAACAGACATTGACAGACCAAACTCCCCTTTTTATGCACCGCAAGCAACCGCAAACAGTACATTTGCACAACCGCAAACTCCCCATTTGCACAAGGTTGGATACCAAGCTAGCCATGTCCCGGTGATGTCATTGAAGGTTTCTTCCTCCACCCAGCCACGTACAACACCAAGGGTCCCCGAAAGGTGAATTGAATAGATTTTTCGAACGGGAAGATGGTTAAAAAAACGCAGGCTCCCTCCTCTTTGTTTTAATCCACGGTCACTGCGTCTGCGCTGTGCAATTTACTGTCACACCCGATATGAGTGGTGGGCACTGGCAGTGGGCACACTACAGTCTGTGGAAGTCGGCCTGACACACACTGGCAGCAGGCAAGCAACTGAAATGACACTAAAGTGTAAAAATTAAATGCCTTTTTTGATGCAAAGTCCTGTACCACACGGGATGAGTGGTGGGCACTGGCAGTGGGCACACTACAGTCAGTGGAAGTTGGCCTGACACACACTAGCAGGCAAGCAACTAAAATTAAACTAAAGTGTTAAAATTAAATGCCTTATTTTTCGACAAGCTACTGTGCCATCCGGTATGAGTGGTTGGCACTGGCAGTGGGCACACTACAGTCTGTGGAAGTCGGTCTGACACACACTGGCAGCAGGCAAGCAACTAAAATTACACTAAAGTGTAAATATTAAATGCCTTATTTATCAGCAAGCTACTGTGCCACCCGGTATGAGAGTGGGCACTGGGCACACTACAGTCAGTGGAAGTGGGCCTGACACAAACTGGCAGCAGGCAAGCTACTGAAATTAGACTAAAGTGTAAAAATGAAATGCCTTTTTTTGATGCAAAGTCCTGTGCTACACGGGATGAGTGGTGGGCACTGGCAGTGGGCACACAACAGTCAGTGGAAGTCGGCCTGACACACACTAGCAGGCAAGCAACTGAAATTACACTAAAGTGTAAAAATTAAATGCCTTTTTTTGATGCAAACTCCTGTGCCACACGGTATGAGTGGTGGGCACTGGCAGTGGGCACACTACAGTCAGTGGAAGTCGGCCTGACACACACTAGCAGGCAAGCAACTGAAATTACACTAAAGTGTAAAAATTAAATGCCTTTTTTGATGCAAAGTCCTGTGCCACATGGGATGAGTCGTGGGCACTGGCAGTGGGCACACTACAGTCTGTGGGCCTGCAGCTCCTCACACACGGGCAGGCCAGGCAACTGTAATATATATATGGAGAAAAAAAAAAAGCACTAATGTAGCATCCCTAAAAAGGGCTTTTTGAGGTGCTGTCAGGACGCTGTCCTTACAGCAGAGATCAGATGAGTCTTTCAGGACTGGAGTGGACATTGA
The DNA here is from genome assembly GCA_033119425.1 of Bufotes viridis. NCBI lineage: Eukaryota > Metazoa > Chordata > Amphibia > Anura > Bufonidae > Bufotes > Bufotes viridis. The sequence goes on from CM065589.1 coordinate 166,489,172, forward strand.
ATACACTAGCCTAGCTATCGATTTCCAAATTAAATCAGCAGCAGCTACACTGTCCCTCCTCTCACTAAGACTGCAGCTTCCGAATTAATCTAAAATGGATGCTGTTCAGGAGATGGGAGGGTCTGGGAGGGAGCGTATGTTGCTGATTGGCTGGAATGCGTCTGCTGACTGTGAGGTACAGGGTCAAAGTTTGCTCAATGATGATGTGTAGGGGGCCGACCGAACATCGCATGTGTTCGCCCGCCACGGCGAACGCGAACAAGCCATGTTCGCCGGGAACTGTTCGCCGGCGGATAGTTCGGGCCATCTCTAGCTGTAATATATTTACACATATTATTATATATTTAGAATATATAATATATTAATCAATTATAATAAATATACATATATTATGGCTAAAACATCAGTAGTAGTTTCTCACATATTATGCATTGATATATATCAGAAGTATCAGAACCTGCACTCCCTGGATTTCATGTAGCCGTTATGTCGCATGACAGGTAGGATTTAGTGTTAGGAACCCGTCTAATTGAGATCACCGTGACGTTTGGCAGACGGGCTCAAATAATTTTGTACAAAATAATTTGCCAAGCATCTCATTTGCAAAACTAGGGTAGCATTAGCACCAGAATGTTGTCTATGGCAGTGTTGTACATTATTTGTGTTTGTAGAGTGCTGCTGCATAACCCCCTTTTTTTCCTGTATGTTTCGAACCATGGTGGCGTGCACCTGTACATAGGGATGTGCTGACTGACCCCCCTTTTTCTTTGCAGTTTGTACTGGAGGTGTGGCTGACTCCACTCAGTCTTGCACCCCTGACTAGCCTGTCTGCCCTAAAGGCTGATTTTAATTAGAATTAAGTATAAATCTGCAGCATGCTCCCATCTGTACCTATTAGTAGCCATTTTGGCACCAGGAAGAGCATAGAGTGGGCTCAGCATGCATGCTGGTACCTGCATCCCTGGATTCAATGGAGGCTGCTATGGCACCAAAAATGGTAAAAAGCAGAGTGGGCCCAGCATACATGTGGAACCTGCACTCCCTGGATTTTATGTGGCCGTTATGTCGCATGACAGGTAGAATTTAGTGTTAGGAACATGTCTAATTGAGATGGCCGTGACGTTTGGCAGACGGGCTCAAATAATTTTGAACAAAATAATTTGCCAAGCATAAGGGTCGCATTAGCACCAGAATGTTTTCAATGGCAGTGTTGTACATTATTTGTGTTTGCAGAGTGCTGCTGCATAGCCCCCTGTATGTTTCAAGCCATGGCAGCATGCACCTGTGCATGGGGATGTGCTGACTGACCCCCCTTTTGTTTGATATAGATATAGATATATATATATATATATATATATATATATATATATATATATGAAAATGAAAAAAACCTGGCAGCACCGGGTAACTCCAAAGCGGTATGGGTGCTAAGTCCTGGGGTGTGAGCAACCCAATTGTATATTGAAGAAGATGGACAGCACTCCAACAAAAATTCCAGGTGTTCTTTATTCACACAATGGAAAGACGAGTGGAATTGTGTGAATAAAGAACACCTGGAATTTTTGTTGGAGTGCTGTCCATCTTCTTCAATATATATATATATATATATATATATATATATATATATATAGATAAAATCATACTTCAAAGGCCTCATGCACACGACCGTATGTGTTTTGCGGTCCGCAAAACATTGAAGCTGCTCTGCGTTCCGTTCCGCAATTTGTGGAATGGGACGCAGCCCATTGTAGAAATGCCTATTCTTGTCCGCAAAGTGGACAAGAATAGGACATGCTCTATTTTTTTTGCGGGGCCACGGAATGGAGCAACGGATGCGGACAGCACACGGAGTGCTGTCCGTATCTTTTGCGTCCCCATTGAAGTGAATGGGTCCGTGTCCGAGCCGCAAAATATGCGGCTCGGACGCGGACCAAAACAACGGTCGTGTGCATGAGGCCATAATATGTGGGAAACTACTACTGATGTTTTTAGCTATAATATATTTACATATATTATAGTATATTATATATTCTAAATATATAATAATATATGAAAATATATTATGGCTAAAAACGTATATATATATATATATATACACACATTTAAATTAAGTTTATCCCCTTTTTCTGAAAAAATTTGTGATGGGATTTGAACTCACAGCCTCTGCATCATAGCCCAGGACTTTAACGACTACACTATATAGCTGCATAGCCAGTCACTAAAAAAAATAAAATATAAGACTTCTACTGTATAGGAATATATATATATATATATATATATATATATATATATATATATATATGTTTTTGTAAGTAACCGGTGCAGCTAATATATATATGTTTATATTAAGTTTAGCCTCTATTTCTGAAAAAGTTTGTGACTGGATTTGAACTCACAGCTTCTGCATCACAGAGCACTACTTTAACCACTACATTATATAGCTGCATAGCCAGTCACAAAAATAAAATAAAAAAATAAAAATATATCAGACTTCTACATATATTTTCTTTTAAATTTAAAGTAACTGGCTATGAAGCCATTATAGCTGAATGGTTAAGTGCCTTGCCTCTAATGCAGAAGGTCATGAGTTTGAATCCCAGCAGAAACTTTTCTGAAATACAGGCTAAATTAGATTTAGATACACTGGGTGTCCCAAAGGACTAACTCCATATATGAACATAGCTATATATAGAGTCAGAGCAGGGACTCCTAAGCCGCGGACTCACAATGAGAGATTCCCTGACTGTACAGCGATCTTCTGCATAAAAACAGGGGCTAAATTAGATTTAAATACACTGACTCGAGCATAGCGCTCGAGGACACACGGTGTTCGGCCAAGCATAGCGATGCTCGAGTAGAACTGGTGTTTGGCCGAGCATCCTCGCTCAACACTAATTGACACTATTTGAGCAAATTCCTGCCAATTACCATGACATTTCGCATATTCCAATCACCATGACAGGTTGAGCCAACAAGCAAAGGGAGAATTTCTGGATTTTCAAGCTCAACTGTTTGACACTATGTGGCTTGAATTAAGTAATTGAGAATGTTTAATACACCTCTATAGTTCTCCTTGTTGGACTCAGTCTTTAGCCTCATTATAATCTGTATTCATCCTTAGCTTTGGTTCCTATACATAATGATCCAGTTTGTACTGCCACTTGTGGACACTATACTGTCGCCAAGTGCCACCCATGATGTTTAAATCTTCCTGAGAATATAAACATATCATCCGATATAAATGCAGATTTTTTATCCTGTATTAGATTGACCCTCATTAGCTTGAAGAGCTATTTGTCATGTTAGACCAAGTTTACATGACTTTCCGCTTTTCTGATCCATCAGAAGAATAGGAATGGGTTTTTTTTTATGAGAGAAAAAGTCCTGCATGCACTTATGGGATGCAATGCTGTCTTTTCTCCCCACATCGCGTGTGCTCCAGGGATGACACATAGTGGGCTGATTGACAGCTCAGCTGCTCAATTATAAGTGAGGTATGTGTTTTTACCTATGGAGTGCCATTCACCATTGTCAGTGATAGTCTTTGTTGGCTCACTAGCATTGTTCCCTTGTTCCTATACTGCTATTGGTAATCTGTGCTTCTGACGCTGGCTTGTCTTATGATCACTCTCTGTCTCACGTTGTAGAACTGCGTAGCCCATCTGGTTTTGACCCATTCCAGTCAACTCTGCTTTTGTGTTTGTTTTGTCTGTGTCTTCATCTCTGCACCCATTAAACGTAGGGACTGTCCTCCAGTTGCAGTTCAGCAGTTTAGGACTGATACTGCAAGTAGGTAGGGACAGCAGGGTGATCTCAGCTCAGGCCTTGCTGTCCTTGTCCATACCTCCATTATATTCCTGACATTATCCCTGGCCTAAAAAAAACTAGTTTACTTGCTTTATCATGGACACCATAACAGCTTTAGCCACACAGATGGAGAGTATTGCTCAGTTAGTGCAGGATTTAGCAGCAGCAAGACTCCTGTCAGACTAGTTCCACTACTTCTGCGGCCCTGTCACTGATGGAGCTCCCTAACTGCTTCTCTGGTGACCGTAAAGGTTTTACAACTTTTAGGGAAAGTTGTAAAGTTGTCAACTTCCCTGAGTTGCATTCTGTTGACCTTTTCTTTTCCACTTTCTGTCTCTTGTATGATGAGCCAGACAGAGCAGTGTAAGCAGAGAGTCAGTTCCTCTCACTGCATCAAGGCAGGCGACCAGTAGGGAAGTATTGCTCTAAGTTCTGAAAGTGGTGTACTGCTTCTGGTTGGAATGATTCGGCTCTAAGGTTTCAGTTTAGATTAGGTTTTTCTGATATACTTTTTAGTCAGGTATCCCACTCCTGGTTCCTTAGATTAGGCTTTGGCTATCCATATAGATCAGCGTTTAAGGGAACGTAAGCATGAATGGTCTGTCTTTGTCTGTCCTTCTTCCTTTTCCTCTGTCTTTCAAGACTCAGTGTCCAAGGCACCCATTGCACCCATCAAAGTGGAGGTCATGCCGCTGCAGCAAAGGAAGGAATATTGCAGGACGTATGCCCTCTGTTTCTACTGCAGAAGTCCTGAACATTAGCTGCTATCCTGCCCTACTAGACTGAAGTTGGAAAACTTCAGTATCTTAATGGGTGCCTGGTTCATAGCACCCGATGACGCGTTCCGGCCAGCCAATCATTGTAACGTCAGTAGCCAACATGGCTACGGCATTACAGTGCATGCCAGTACCTCCCTGCATGCTCCCTCAACACTATTAACTAGGTATTAGAACAGTTTCTGAGATGCTTTGTATCTGACTGTCAAAACAAGTGGAAAAGGGTTCTGTCTCTAGCAGAGTTTGCTATTAACAACCACCTCGAGTTATAATTCTGTAAGTCCTGCAGTGGATGCCATCATGAATGATCTATGCACAGTTTGGGCCCTGGCTCACAAGAGCCTGGAAAAAGCTCAAAGCATCCAATATAAACAAGCCAATAAGAAGCGTTCCTTGGGTCCAACTTTTGTTCTGGGAAAACTTGTATAGCTTTTCACTAAGAATTTACGCCTTAGCTTACCATCTGCTAAACCTGCTCCTAAGTTTGTTGGCCTATATAAGATCACCTATATAATAAACCTGGTATCTTTCCGTCTTTAATTTTACACTCATTCAGGGTACATAATACTTTTCATATATCACTGCTTAATAAATACATTCCTCCTGTGATTACTCCAGGTAAACCTACTGATCCGATTGTCCAGGGGAATTAGAGTATGGGGTGGATAAAATTCTTGACTCTCAGAGAGTCCAGGTCTCCCTTCAGTACCCTATCCATTGGAAGGAATATGGGGCTGGGGAAAGAACATGGGTTCCTGCTCGGAATGTTCATGCTCCTCGTTTAAAAAGGAAGTTTTATCTTGAGTTCCCATTGAAACCAGCTCCCCATGTTGAGAGTACGGCGGTCCCTCTTAAAGTGGTGGGTAATATAATAAACGTACCTATAGGGGATCCAGCGGAGCGATGCACAGCTTAAGCATGGTTGTGCCGGGAGAGACATGCTACTCAGACACAGCCCCTAGCCACGGAATGCAATGCTCTGTTTCTCCCTGCAGCACGCATGCGCTGAACTAACCATTAGTGTAATATGTGTTAACAGGCAGGAATATCACAGCATGCTTGTTCTGCCCAGCAGTGTTAGAAAATGATTTTAGTTCATTCTGCCAGAGTCATGGTATTTCTCAAGTGGTTAGTGTGGTTATAGCACCATCTAGCGGTGTTAAGTTGTATTACACTTTGTTGTTCTGTTACAAAGACTTCTGCATTGTGGTGGTGCACTGCATTGTGGGAGTGAAAAGCATCCTGGGAAAGAGAAGCCTCCAGTCTCCAGGACACATCAGCAGAGCTGTCTTTTTGCATATCTCCTTCTTAAACTTCACCATCCTTGTAAAATTATATCTGGTGAGAGATCTACCTTTGTTTCAGGGACATTTGTTATGCAGAGTTGTTCAGCTAGTTATCATTGTTACTCGGGGAGTTGTTACTACTGTTAGCTAGACATGTGATCTTATGTACAGGCAGACATTTTACCATGTGCTTTAGTGTTAATGCAAATGTTAATGCAAATGTTATAGTACATGCTATCTATACTTTATACTTATACATGCTATTTGTATTCTTGTAGTTTTACCAAAGAATCCTGTTTTGCCAATCAAACAATCCTGTTTTGCCAGTCAAACAAACTTGTTTACCAATAAACAAGTTAGACGACATAGAACAGTCCTCTCATTTGGAAGACAGGCATGATTTATGCTGAAGGTCAGACTGCACACTGTGTGAACGTGTATGAAGACAGAACAATGCTAATAAAACATAAAGTATAACAGATGATCACTTACTGTAGAAGTGGTAATTCAACACTTTGGTTTGATTTGTTTGATAAGCTATTTGCTGTTTTGCATTTTAGTGTTAGTAGTGAAGGTGAGAAACAAAATGAAATTCATACTAACCTAGCTGGTCCAGGATAAAAATAATATCAAATACAGACTCTCATATTATTTTCATATATGATACATAAATGAAGAACGGACAATATATAATAGTAGTATATCTAAGTCATGGTGAGACTCTTTGCTTATCCATGAAGATGGCAGTAATCTTCTTGCTCCTATGATACAGTATTTCCTCAGTTCCATGACTTATCATGTTCATCTGCCCAAGTGTAATATTGACCTGCAATTCACCCTTTGTAAATCTAGTAGACTGACAGAAAGCAATAGTTAATAACTACAGAACATGACTGGGACCATTGAACTACAAGTGACCTCCTCCCATTATCCAGTGACAGTGAATCAAATGAAACCTATGTAATATTGTTATCCCACAGTAAAGAAAACATCTGCAGAGCATTTGTTAATACATAGGATGTTAAGCCCAGCATCTAAAGGTGCTGACAATACAGATTTGAGGAGGTTATATATTGAAGTAAAAGGTCACTGCAACTAAAAGAAGGATGTAGTAGGCAGTTGAAAAATGACGTGAAGACCTGGAACCAAATGATGATTTGCGAAAACAGAGCATCCGATTAACATAACTACTGTATAACAAAGAGTGGAAAGGTACTGAATTACAATGGAATCAATTTATCTATAAGTGAACCCATAATGTATTGCACATCAGTGGGTTATAACTTAAAAGCTATGAACACCTTCAGGAGCAATATTTTGTATTATTGACGTTTACTTATTTTGTGCTAAAAAAAGTTTTTTCCAATAGGTCTTTATTAAAAATTGCCAGCCTAGCTGTGAGCGTCTTACTTTCACTGTGTGCCGTCATCTGATAACCGTCTTTTGATAACACATCTCTAAATTACTAACCGCTTGTAAACACTTTTATTTAAGCCAAATTCTTTTCAGTAAGGTAAGAATTGAGATATAAGGAGTGTTTACGAATCCCCAGGAGATCAGAGATAAGCTTCATGTGAGCTGCCAGCTGAGTTATCTGACAGGACACAGTGTAAACAAATAGCCTGCTAATAGGGAATCTCAACCCTTTAACTTATGGGGGTCTGACCTTCTCTGTAATGCATTACAATACATGTGCATTGTAAATTTGTAATATATTGCCTGTCAGTGTATTACCAGTGTAATACACTGACAGTTGCCTAGGAGACCCAGCCTAAGGGGTTAGATCTTCTAGGCTTTCGTAGAAGGCAAGCCCCGATGCCTATGCAAGGCATCAGGTTGCCTTTTCAGCCATCAAGTCCCCATCATGTAAGCTCTGACCGCTGCATAGAAGGGATTAATCAGCTTTTACAGAGATGCCAGCAGATACAGCAAGGCCCCGACTGTCAGTGACTACTGGGCTCCTACACTGACCGGGCGTGCAACGCTCTGGTGCCAGCCCGATCAGCATGACATACTAGTATGTCAAACTGCGGGAAGTCAGTTCTAGCTATGACGTACTATTACGTCATATGTCGGGAAGGGGTTAAAGAGGACATGTGAGCACTACAATTGTATCTATTTTAGAAAATATTGCTATCCTCCATGAAATAACAATTCTGGAGCATATTTTCTTAGACCTCTGCATTGTATCATTCCTCTATTATTTTTTCTTAAAATGTGTGTATATATATGGCTCTGCACTTTTAGTAACCATGCTCTGTTAACATGTTGTCACCCATCTGGAACTATGTCGGAACAGCAGTGGTGAGGAGTCGGTAGGCTGAGTAATGATTCTTTGATATTTTTACACCATCCTGCCCTCTAATCTAAAAAAAAAGTATTACTTAAAGAACAACACCTCTAAGCCTCTTTTTTTGTTCAACTTCGCATATATCACATTGGTTGTGCTGCTCCACAGAGCGACTCACCTGTGCGTGCTGCAGCTGAAACTCCACTATTGCCTGCTACTGCTCACACTGTCTCTCCAGCATGTGCAAGGCGGTGAGCGGGAAGGGCGAAGTTACACTGCAGCGCTGTCTGTCGACAGAGCAGGGTGAGAACGTCAAAAGCGCGCACAGACAGCCCACACTTCTGCAGCAGCTGTGACATATTGGGGTAATTTTTCAGGAACATCTGCACCACCAAATTCAACATATGCACCAGGCAAGGGATGTGCATCAAACCGGCTAGGCTCAGAGCTGCAACGATAAAAATCAAAAACAATAAAAAAAAGTCACCACTGTGTTGTTCAAAACTCCAGATGGCATCACGGACCTCGGTGTGAAGTGGGACCAATTCACATTAAGGCAACGCTGCCTAGTATAAGTAGTAGTCTCTAAGTGTCTATAGGAGGGTAAGGCAGTCACTTCCAGGAGCAGCCAAACATCCGAGTTCCACCGAGGAGAAGTCTCAAATAGAGTTGAGCGAACACCTGGATGTTCGGGTTCAAGAAGTTCAGCCGAACTTCCCGAAAATGTTCGGGTTCGGGATCCGAACTAGACCCGAACTTCCCCCAGAACCCGAACCCCATTGAATTCAATGGACACCCGAACTTTTGGGCACTAAAAAGGCTGTAAAAAAGCCCAGAAAAGGGCTAGAGGGCTGCAAAAGGCAGCAAAATGTAGGTAACTCCCCTGCAAACAAATGTGGATTGGGAAATGACTTAAAATAAAATAAAAATTAACCAATATCAATTGGCAACTTGGAGGAGAAACATAGAAACATAGAAACATAGAATGTGTCGGCAGATAAGAACCATTTGGCCCATCTAGTCTGCCCAATATGTTGAATACTATGGATAGCCCCAGGACCTATCTTATATGAAGGATGGTCTTATGCCTATCCCATGCATGCTTAAACTCCTTCACTGTATTTGCAGCTACCACTTCTGCAGGAAGGCTATTCCATGCGTCCACTACTCTCTCAGTAAAGTAATTCTTCCTTATATTACTTTTAAACCTTTGCCCCTCTAATTTAAAACTATGTCCTCTTGTAGCAGTTTTTCTTCTTTTAAATATTCTCTCCTCTTTTACCGTGATGATTCCCTTTATGTATTTAAAAGTTTCTATCATATCCCCTCTGTCTCTTCTTGCTTCCAAGCTATACATGTTAAGGTCCTTTAACCTTTCCTGGTAAGTTTTGTCCTGCAATCCATGTACTAGTTTAGTAGCTCTATTCTGAACTCTCTCCAAAGTTTCAATATCCTTCTGCAGATATGGTCTCCAGTACTGCACACAATACTCCAAATGAGATCTCACTAGTGCTCTGTAGAGCGGCACGAGCACCTCCCTCTTTCTACTGTTAATGCCTCTCCCTATACACCCAAGCATTCTGCTGGCATTACCTGCTGCTCTATGACATTGTCTGCCCACCTTTAGGTCGTCTGATATAATGACCCCTAAATCCCTTTCCTCAGATACTGAGGTTAGTACTGTATCACTGATTTTATATTCTGCTCTTGGGTTTTACGCCCCAGGTGCATTATCTTGCACTTATCGACATTAAATTTTAGTTGCCAGATTTTTGACCATTCCTCTAGTTTTCCTAAATCCTTTTCCATTTGGTGTATCCCTCCAGGAACATCAACCCTGTTACATATCTTTGTGTCATCAGCAAAAAGACCCACCTTACCATTGAGGCCTTCTGCAATTTCGCTGATAAAGATATTAAACAAAATGGGTCCCAGAACAGATCCCTGAGGTACCCCACTGGTAGCAATACCATGGTCTGAATATACTCCATTGACTACAACCCTCTGTTTTCTGTCCTTCAGCCACTGCCTAATCCATTCAACAATATGTGAGCTCAAGCTCAAAGACTGCAGTTTATTGATAAGCCTTCTATGTGGGACAGTATCAAAAGCCTTACTAAAGTCCAGATAAGCGATGTCTACTGCACCTCCGCCATCTATTATTTTAGTCACCCAATCAAAAAAGTCAATAAGATTAGTTTGACATGATCTCCTGAAGTAAACCCATGCTGTTTTTATCAATCAACCCATGGGTTTTTAGATGTTCCACAATCCTCTCCTTGAGTATGGTTTCCATTAATTTCCCCACTATTGATGTCAGGCTTACTGGCCTATAGTTGCCCGATTCCTCTCTACTACTCTTCTTGTGAATTGGCACAACGTTTGCTAATTTCCAATCTTCTGGGACGACACCTGTTACCAGTGATTGGTTAAATAAATCTGTTAATGGATTTGCTAGTACACCTCTAAGCTCTTTTAATAGCTTTGGGTGTATCCCATCAGGCCCCTGTGATTTATTTGTATTAATTTTGGACAGCTGACTTAGAACCTCTTCCTCTGTAAAGACACATGCATCAAAGGATTCATTAGTCTTCCTCCCTAACTGAGGTCCTTCTCCTTCATTTTCCTTTGTAAAAACTGAACAGAAGTATTCATTGAGGCAGTCAGCTAGTTCTTTATCCTCTTCCATATACCTTCCTTCTTTTGTTTTTAATTTGGTAATTCCTTTTTTAATTTCCTTTTTCATTTATGTATCTGAAGAATGTCTTATCACCTTTTTTCACTGACTAAGCTAATTTCTCTTCTGCCTGAGCTTTAGAAGCTCTTATAAATTGCTTGGCCTCTCTCTGCCTCATCTTATAGATTTCCGGTCATCCTCGTTTTGGGTGTTTTTATACTTGCTAAATGCCATCTTTTTGTTTTTAATGATTTTGGCCACTTCTGCTGAGTACCACAGTGGTCTCTTCCTTTTTTGCCTTTACTGACAAGCCTAATGCACTTTTCTGTTGCCTTCAGTAGTGCCAATTTTAAGTAGTCCCATTTCTCTTGGACTCCATTGAAATTGTTCCAGTCTGATAGGGACTCGTATACCACTGATCTCATTTTAGAAAAGTCTGTTTTCCGAAAATCTAAAACTTTTGTTTTTGTGTGAAGTGACTCAGTCACTGTACTTATAGTAAACCTCACTGACTGGTGATCACTGGATCCTAAGCTTTCCCTACAGTGATATCAGATACCAAATTGCCATTTGTGAACACCAAATCTAAAATGGCCTCCTTCCGGGTTGGCTCCTCAACTACTTGCTGTAGAGATAATCCCAGTAGGGAATTTAGAATGTCTGTACTCGTGGCAGAACTAGCTATTTTGGTTTTCCAGTTTATATCAGAAAGATTAAAGTCTCCCATAATGACAACTTCCCCTTTCAATGTCATTTTAGCCATTCCCTCAACTAGTAGATCATCCAATTCTTTGACTTGGCTTGGTGGTCTGTATATGACACCTACACGAGTTACCTTATGATTACCAAGCTGCAACGTAACCCAAACTGACTCTAAATTGGTTTCGCTGGCTTCTATTAGATTAGATTTTATGCTATTTTTCACATATAGGGCCACTCCACCCCCTTTCTTGCCTTCTCTGTCTTTCCTATATAGAGAGAACCCAGGTATTGTTATGTCCCAGTCATTACTCTCATTGAACCATGTCTCAGTAACAGCCACTAAATCTATATTCTCAGATGCCATTACAGACTCAAGTTCGTTGATCTTATTCCCTAAACTGCGAGCATTTGTAGACAAGACTCTCAGCTTGTCATTTCTTATCCTATCAGCTCCTGGCATCTTCTGGCATTGTTTTTCGGGGGCAGCCGAACTGATGGATTGTCTCTTTTGTGCCCCCTTTCCTAGTTTAAATGTTCCTTAGCAAAAACTTTGAACTGTTCACTGAGGACATTCGTTCTCTTGAGAGAAAGATGCAAACCATCTTTCTTGTACAGAGAAGGAGGTGGAATAGGAGGTTGGGGTGGCATCAGGTGGGAATGCTATGGGAGTTGATGTTCTCATCACAGCCAAAAAGGATTCATGTCTGCCTGCAGTGCCACAGGCCTCATTCACAGACTCAGGGCCATGGCACCCGCAAAGGGGAGAGCAGAGGTCCCAAAGCAGTGAATCAGGCATCATGTCACCCACCAATGGAGAAGGCCACTTTCAGATATTTAGGCCCCTGGCACCCAGACGGAGGAGAGGTTCATTCAACTTTGGGTTGCCCCGCAAAATAATGGTAAAATTAAAAAAAGAGGATTCAATAAAGAAGTACCCTGGAGTACAAGAATATATGGTTACGGGGAGGTAGCTATAAATGTCTATTCTGCACAAGGGATGGAAAGGTCCTGTGGGATCCATGCCTGGTTCATTTTTATGAAGGTCAGCTTGTCCACGTTGGCTGTGGACAGGCGGCTGCGTTTGTCAGTAATAATGCCACCTGCCGTGCTGAATACACGCTCAGACAAAACGCTGGCCGCCGGGCAGTCCAGCACCTCCAAAGCATAAAAGGCTAGCTCTGGCCACATGGACAATTTGGAGACCCAGAAGTTGAATGGGGCCGAACCATCAGTCAGTACGTGGAGGGGTGTGCACATGTACTGTTCCACCATGTTAGTGAAATGCTGCCTCCTGCTAACACGTTCCGTATCAGATGGTGGTGCAGTTAGCTGTGGCGTGGTGACAAAACTTTTCCACATCTCTGCCATGCTTACCCTGCCCTCAGAGGAGCTGGCCGTGACACAGCTGTGTTGGCGACTTCTCACTCCTCCTCTGCCTTCGCCTTGGGCTTCCACTTTTTACCCTGTGACATTTGGGAATGCTCTCAGGATCACGTCTACCAGCGTGCGCTTGTACTCGTGCATCTTCCTATCACGCTCCAGTGCAGGAAGTAAGGTGGGCACATTGTCTTTGCACCGGGGATCCAGACGGGTGGCAACCCGGTAGTCCGAACACATTAAAATGTGGGCAACTCTGCTGTCGTTGTGCAGGCACTGCAGGATGTTGTCGCTCATGTGTGCTAGGCTGCCCAGAGGTAAGGACAAGCTGTCCTCTGTGGGAGGTGTATCGTCATTGTCCTCTGTTTCCCCCAGCCACGCACCAGTGATGGGCCGAGATGCGTTGGGTGCCATCCCGCTGTGGACATGCTTCATGCTAATCCTCCTTCACCTCCTCCTCGTCCTCCAGTAGTGGTCCCTGGCTGGCCACATTTGTACCTGGCCTCTGCTGTTGAAAAACTCCCTCTGAGGCACTTCTAAGAGACTGGCCTGAAAGTGCTAAAAATGACCCCTCATCCTCCTCCTTCTGGGCCACCTCCTCTTCCATCATCGTCAAGTGTTTTCTCAAGGAGACATAGAAGTGGTATTGTAATGCTGATAACGGCGTCATCGCCACTGGCCATGTTGGTGGAGTACTCGAAACAGCGCAACAGAGCACACGGGTCTCGCATGGAGGCCCAGTCATTGGAGGTGAAGTGGTGCTGTTTCGCAGTGCGACTGACGCGTGCGTGCTGCAGCTGAAACTCCACTATGGCCTGCTGCTGCTCGCACAGTCTCTCCAGCATGTGCAAGGTGGAGTTCCACCTGGTGGGCACGTCGCATATGAGGCGGTGAGCGGCCGAAGTTACGCTGTAGTGCAGACAGGCGAGTAGCGGCAGGATGTCTCAGTAACAGCCACTAAATCTATATTCTCAGATGCCATTACAGACTCAAGTTCGTTGATCTTATTCCCTAAACTGCGAGCATTTGTAGACAAGACTCTCAGCTTGTCATTTCTTATCCTATCAGCTCCTGGCATCTTCTGGCATTGTTTTTTCGGGGGGCAGCCGAACTGATGGATTGTCTCTTTTGTGCCCCCCTTTCCTAGTTTAAATGTTCCTTAGCAAAAACTTTGAACTGTTCACTGAGGACATTCGTTCCCTTGAGAGAAAGATGCAAACCATCTTTCTTGTACAGAGAAGGAGGTGGAATAGGAGGTTGGGGTGGCATCAGGTGGGAATGCTATGGGAGTTGATGTTCTCATCACAGCCAAAAAGGATTCATGTCTGCCTGCAGTGCCACAGGCCTCATTCACAGACTCAGGGCCATGGCACCCGCAAAGGGGAGAGCAGAGGTCCCAAAGCAGTGAATCAGGCTTCATGTCACCCACCAATGGAGAAGGCCACTTTCAGATATTTAGGCCCTGGCACCCAGACGGAGGAGAGGTTCATTCAACTTTGGGTTGCCCCGCAAAATAATGGTAAAATTAAAAAGAGGATTCAATAAAGAAGTACCCTGGAGTACAAGAATATATGGTTACGGGGAGGTAGCTATAAATGTCTATTCTGCACAAGGGATGGAAAGGTCCTGTGGGATCCATGCCTGGTTCATTTTTATGAAGGTCAGCTTGTCCACGTTGGCTGTGGACAGGCGGCTGCGTTTGTCAGTAATAATGCCACCTGCCGTGCTGAATACACGCTCAGACAAAACGCTGGCCGCCGGGCAGTCCAGCACCTCCAAAGCATAAAAGGCTAGCTCTGGCCACATGGACAATTTGGAGACCCAGAAGTTGAATGGGGCCGAACCATCAGTCAGTACGTGGAGGGGTGTGCACATGTACTGTTCCACCATGTTAGTGAAATGCTGCCTCCTGCTAACACGTTCCGTATCAGATGGTGGTGCAGTTAGCTGTGGCGTGGTGACAAAACTTTTCCACATCTCTGCCATGCTTACCCTGCCCTCAGAGGAGCTGGCCGTGACACAGCTGTGTTGGCGACTTCTCACTCCTCCTCTGCCTTCGCCTTGGGCTTCCACTTTTTACCCTGTGACATTTGGGAATGCTCTCAGGATCACGCCTACCAGCGTGCGCTTGTACTCGTGCATCTTCCTATCACGCTCCAGTGCAGGAAGTAAGGTGGGCACATTGTCTTTGCACCGGGGATCCAGACGGGTGGCAACCCGGTAGTCCGAACACATTAAAATGTGGGCAACTCTGCTGTCGTTGTGCAGGCACTGCAGGATGTTGTCGCTCATGTGTGCTAGGCTGCCCAGAGGTAAGGACAAGCTGTCCTCTGTGGGAGGTGTATCGTCATTGTCCTCTGTTTCCCCCAGCCACGCACCAGTGATGGGCCGAGATGCGTTGGGTGCCATCCCGCTGTGGACATGCTTCATGCTAATCCTCCTTCACCTCCTCCTCGTCCTCCAGTAGTGGTCCCTGGCTGGCCACATTTGTACCTGGCCTCTGCTGTTGAAAAACTCCCTCTGAGGCACTTCTAAGAGACTGGCCTGAAAGTGCTAAAAATGACCCCTCATCCTCCTCCTTCTGGGCCACCTCCTCTTCCATCATCGTCAAGTGTTTTCTCAAGGAGACATAGAAGTGGTATTGTAATGCTGATAACGGCGTCATCGCCACTGGCCATGTTGGTGGAGTACTCGAAACAGCGCAACAGAGCACACGGGTCTCGCATGGAGGCCCAGTCATTGGAGGTGAAGTGGTGCTGTTTCGCAGTGCGACTGACGCGTGCGTGCTGCAGCTGAAACTCCACTATGGCCTGCTGCTGCTCGCACAGTCTCTCCAGCATGTGCAAGGTGGAGTTCCACCTGGTGGGCACGTCGCATATGAGGCGGTGAGCGGCCGAAGTTACGCTGTAGTGCAGACAGGCGAGTAGCGGCAGGATGTGAACGCCGGAAGCGCACACAGACGGCCCGCACCTTATGCAGCAGCTCTGACATGTTGGAGTAGTTGTGAATGAACTTCCGCACCACCAAATTCAGCACATGCACCAGGCAAAGGATGTGCGCCAAACTGGCTAGTCCCAGAGCTGCGACGAGATTTCGCCCATTATCGCACACCACCAGGCCGGGCTTGAGGCCCACCAGCAGCAACCACTGTTCAATCACCCCGCCACAACTCCTGCGCGGTGTGGGGCCTGTCCCCAAACTTATGAGTTTTAGAACGGCCTGCTGACGCTTACCCCGGGCTGTGCTGAAGTTGGTGGTGAAGGTGTGTGGCTGACTGAATGAGCAGGTGGAAGCAGAGGGGAGGAAGCCGAGTAGGAGGAGGAGGCTACAGGAGGCAAAGAATGATAGCCTGCGATCCTTGGCGGTGGAAGGATGTGCGCCAAAGAACCTTCCGCCTGGGGCCCAGCCGCCACTACATTTACCCAGTGTGCAGTTAGGGATATATAGCGTCCCTGGCCGTGCTTACTGGTCCACGTATCTGTGGTAAGGTGGAGCTTGCTACAGATGGCATTGCGCAGTGCATACTTGATTTTATCAGATACTTGGTTGTGCAGGGAAGGCACGGCTCTCTTGGAGAAGTAGTGGCGGCTGGGAACAACATACTGTGGGACTGCCATCGCCATCAGCTGTTTGAAGCTGTCTGTGTCCACCAGCCTGAATGACAGCATTTCAAAGGCCAGTAGTTTAGAAATGCTGGCATTCAGTCCCCGGGCTCGAGGGTGGCTAGGTGGGAATTTACGCTTTCTCTCCAAGGTTTGTGAGATGGAGAGCTGAACGCTGCAGTGTGACATGGTGGAGATGCTTGGTGACGCAGGTGGTGGTGTCGGTGGCACATCCCATGTTTGGTGGGCGGCAGGTGCCAACATTTCTCCCGAGGCGGAGGAAGAGGCCGAGGGAGCAGGGGGAGCCTGAGTGAATTCCTTGTTTTTAAGGTGTTTACTCCACTGCAGTTCATGCTTTGCATGTAGATGCCTGGTCATGCAGGTTGTGCTAAGGTTCAGAACGTTTATGCCTCGCTTCAGGCTCTGATGGCACAGCGTGCAAACCACTCGGGTCTTGTCGTCAGCACATTGTGTGAAGAAGTGCCATGCCAGGGAACTCCTTGAAGCTGCCTTTTGGGTGCTCGGTCCCTGGTGGCGGCCAGTAGCAGGCGAACTCTCTTGGGGACGCCTGTTGTGCTTTTTCACCCTGCTCCCCCTTTTGCTACGATGTTGGCTCGGTCTCACCACTGCCTCTTCCTTTGAACTCTGAATATCAGTGGCATGACCTTCATTTCATGTGGGGTCTAGGACCTCGTCGTCCCCTGCATCGTTTTCCACACAGTTTTCCACCCTAACCTCCTGTTCGGTTTGCACACTGCAAAAAGACGCAGCAGTTGGCACCTGTGTTTCGTCATCATCAGAGACGTGCGGACTCCGATGAGTTGGTATTTCCATGTCCTCATCATCAGGAAACATAAGTGGTTGTGCATCAGTGCATTCTATGTCTTCCACCACTGGGGAAAGGCTAGGTGGATTCCATTGGGAAACCCTGCCAGCAGAGTATTCAAACAGCATAAGAGACTGCTGCATAACTTGAGGCTCAGACAGTTTCCCTGATATGCATAGGGGTGATGTGACAGTCTGATGGGCTTGGTTTGCAGGCACCACCTGTGCGCTTTCTGCAGAAGACTGGGTGGGAGATAATGTTGTGAACGTGCTGGATCCACTGTCGGCCACCCAATTGACTAGCGCCTGTACTTGCTCAGGCCTTACCATCCTTAGAACGGCATTGGGCTCCACCAAATATCGCTGTAAACAAATTTACACTTGGCCTGCAACAGCTGGAACACCAGATTTTGGGTATTGCTATTTTGGCAACTGAATTTCACCCCAGAAAATAATATATCCTTTGACGGACAATATTAACCTTGGCCAGCCAGAGCTGAAACCACTGATTTATGGTAGCACAGCCAAGTCCCTAATGTAGGATATAGCAAAAAAAAAAAAAACTACTATTGAAAGATTAATGGATTTGGTGGCAGCTTGTGCTTTCGCACCACAAGACACAAATTGGCTACCTATCACCCCAGAAAAAAGTGACAGAAAAACACTCTGGGTAGCCTGAAAACAGTGAGCAATTAACTAGCAAGAGTTGAATAATTCACAGCTATAGATTAATCACTTCATTAAGTGTTTTTGCTGAGTTAATCCCTGCCTAATCTCGCCCTAACAGCAGCTGCATCCTATCCCTACACTAATCAGAGCAGAGTGATGTGCGGCGCGACGTGACTCCAGCTTAAATAGAGGCTGGGTCACATGCTGCAGTAGGCAATAGTAGGCATGGCTGTGATGGCCTCTTGGGGCAAGTAGTATGACGCTTGTTGATTGACTGCTTTGCAGGCTTTCAAAATGCGCCATAGAAATCGCAACAAAGAACCCAAACTCAAACTTTTATGTAACTGTTCGGGTTCGGGTCCGTGTCACGAACACCCCAAAATTCGGTATGAACCCGAACTATACAGTTCGGGTTCGCTCATCCCTAGTCTCAATTCAAAATGACCCTTCTGTGGATATTAGAGTTTGCAGCACATTGAAGAGCCACCAATTTTTCATAGAATTATATGTATTTATTATACTCTCAAAGGTATAAAATCAATAGGCTTTTAAAAATCATCAGCACACGTCCATATTCACAAAACTGCCCGACCCAGGTTTCCCCAAAAAAGCTTCATCTGGTGCGTTCGTAACTCCCTCTTTTGGGCATGCTTTTTATGAGGCAGATGGTTGTCTAACCACCCCCCTTCCTCCCATTTCTCATCCTCTTATAAATAATTGAATTTTAAATAGCCTTATACAAAATATCATCCTATCAAGCATAAAAAAACATTTCCTATCGTATTCGTATACACTTCATCATATTCATATATATCTGCAATATAGCATTATTACAAACATAGAGATGACCCTGTATCATTACCTTCCTAGTTTATCCAATTTACCCAACTTATAGGACAAGATAACATCGCTACATTAACTAAAAAATACATCCATAGTATACAATTTTTTTACTTCACTCATATTCCCAAAACACATCTTATAAACTTTCCCCTTTCTTCAATTAGTCCGATCTTCATTCATAAAGGTACCATCATGTGATTACAATTGACCAATCCACTTTCAATACCAGTTACTCCCACTAACTCTATCATTCAATCACAAAAAGACCACATGGTGTAGAGCAACCAATAGGGGGAGCCTCTTTACACATTGTGCTCCGTGTTTCAACGAGATTTCGCCTGTGGTGGCTGGGCCTGAGTCTCCGTCTCCACCAGACAAAATTACATAATTTCAAAGACCAGGAATTTTGAAATGCTGGCATTCAGGGCCAGGGATCGCTAGAGGGTAGGGGACTACGTCCTGTTTCTCTTCAGTATTTGGGGAATGGACAGCTGAATGCTTCCATGGTACAGGGTGGAGATGCTTGGTGACAGTGGTGGAGGTGGTGGTGTTGCTGCCACATCGTCTGTTTGCAGGGTGACAGGTGCCCCTGTCACTTCAGATGGGGAGGAAGAGGCCGAGACTGCAGCAGAAGAGAGAGCAGGAGGAGCCTGAGATCTTGGTATTTGAGGTGTGTTCTCCACTGCAGCTCGTGCTTTGCATTTGGATGCCTGGTCATGCAGGTGGTGCTCAGGTTTAGAACAGTTATGCCTTGCTTCAGGCTCCGATTGTACAGTGTGCAAACCACTCGCATCTTGTCGTCAGCACATTGTCTGAAGAACTCCCACGCCAGGGAATTCCTTGGAGCTGGCTTTGGTGTGCTCAGTCCCTGGGTGCGGTGGGCAGTTGCAGGCATACTGGCTAGGGTAAGGCCACTCTGATTTTGCACTCTGCTCCCTATTTTGCTGTGCGGCTGGTGCTGTGTGACCACCACTTCTTCCTTCGAACTGCACACATCACTTGTATGACCTTGATTCCATGTGGGGTCTAGGACTTCATCAATCTCCCCATCATCTTCCACCCACTCCTCACCCCTGCCCTCCTTGCTGGTGTGAGGTGAAAGACAGATGCCCATGGGCTGCAGGTGCCAACTCTGCGTTTTCAGCAGGGGTCTGGGTGGGAGACAATGTGAAGGAATTGGAGGCACTGTCAGCCACCCAATCTACTACTGCCTCTACTTGTTTTGACCTCACCATTCGTACACAGGTATTCGGACCTACAAAATAATGCTGAATGTTCTGTCGCCTATGTGCACCTGAAGAAGGTGTTTCATTTAGGCATGTAGCTGGCACAGATCTACCACATCCTCTCCCTGCAACAGGAGCTCCACCAACACCAGCAGCACCACGACCAGGGCCACATCCCTTTTTTGATGCTCTCCTCATTCTTCGAGGTCACCCACTGAACTAACAGACAGATTAACTATATTAAATTCCCTGTCACGGATGCAATGTAGTTATACCTCGCATAAAAAATGGGTATATGTCACCCACCGAACTAACAGACAGATTAACTATATTAATTTCCCTGTCACGGATGCAGTGCAGGTGTACCACACACCAAAAATGGGTATATGTCACCCACCGAACTAACAGACGGATCAACTATATTAATTTCCCTGTCATGGATGCAGTGCAGGTGTACCTCACACAAAAAATGGGTATATGTCACCCACCGAACTAACGGATGGATTAACTATATTAATTTCCCTGTCACAGATGCAGTGCAGGTGTACCTCACACCAAAAATGGGTATATGTCACCCACCGATCTAACAAACTGAATAACTATATTAATTTCCTTGTCACGGATGCAGTGCAGGTGTAACTCACACCAAAAATGGGTATATTTCACCCACCGAACTAACAGCCAGATTAACTATTATATTTTTTTGTCAGGGGTACAAAGATGGTGCATTGCAACCACAAAAAAAATCGCTATAGGTCACCCACCGAACTAACAGCCAGATTATTTATTATATTTCTGTGTCAGGGGTGCAAAGCTGGTGTATTGCACCCACAATAAAATAACTATAGGTCACCCACAGAATAACTAGCCAGATGAGATTCCTAACACTCTCCCTCACTTCAGCTGCCTGCTTCCTGTCCCTGCACTACTCAGAGCTGATAGGCGGTGCTACACGTGTTCCAGCTTGTATAGAGGCTGGGTCACATGATGCACCGGCCAATCACAGATGCAATTACTAGGCATGGCTGTGATGGCTTCTAAGTGCCCAAAGCTTAAAAGCTTGTTGATTGGCTGCCCGTCAACAAGCGTTATTAAATCCCTGTCACGGATGCAGTGCAGGTGTACCTCACACTAAAAATGGGTATATGTCACCCACCGAACTAACAGACGGATCAACTATATTAAGTTCCCTGTCATGGATGCAGTTCAGGTGTACCTCACACCAAAAATAGGTATATGTCACCCACTGATCTAACAGACGGATCAACTATATTAATTTCCCTGTCATGGATGCAGTTCAGGTGTACCTCACACAAAAAATGGGTATATGTCACCCACCAAACTAACAGACGGATTAACTATATTAATTTCCATGTCACGGATGCAGTGCAGGTGTACCTCACACCAAAAATGGGTATACGTCACCCACCGAACTAACGGATGGATTAACTATATTAATTTCCCTGTCACGGATGCAGTGCAGGTGTACCTTACACCAAAAATGGGTGTATGTCACCCACCGATCTAACAGACGGATTAACTATATTAATTTCCTTGTCACGGATGCAGTGCAGGTGTAACTCACACCAAAATGGGTATATTTCACCCACCAAACTAACAGCCAGATTAACTATTATATTTTTTTGTCAGGGGTACAAAGATGGTGCATTGCAACCACATAAAAATTGCTATAGGTCACCCACCGAACTAACAGCCAGATTATTTATTATATTTCTGTGTCCGGAGTGCAAAGCTGGTGTATTGCACCCACAATAAAATAACTATAGGTAACCCACAGAATAACTAGCCAGATGAGATTCCTAACACTCTCCCTCACTTCAGCTGCCTGCTTCCTGTCCCTGCACTACTCAGAGCTGTGCATTACGGCTCCCACAGCTCAGACATGCTTTCATCCATTTGTAATAAATGACTACCCCTAGTGGCATCAGCTACATTATGACCACATAATCTCTTGTCTGTTGCAATCTCAAACAGTGACACCTAGTTTTGAGAGTGAATACTGCAGCAAACATTGAGGGACAATTATCAAACTGCTATACCCATACATCAGTTTTGATGTCTTTACACTGGCGAGAGATGCACCCAATTTATTAAGAGGCGGATGCCTTTTGATAAACTAGCCACATCTCTGCATTGCCATGTGGCAGCTATAATTCTGATGAAAGTTATAGTAAATCCAGTGGACAGTGCCATGCCCATGCCACAACCACTTGTACTAAGTCACACCCACTTGCTAAGAGAGACATAATAAGGGTAGAAAAGTGTCTAAAACAGGTTAATAGACAGAAAACATGCATGCCAGAATTCTTACACAATTTGATTAGTAAATCTTCACAACAGTCTGTAAGAAACAACACAGATAATAGTATGCATGGCACAATATAATAACATACTGGGCACCAGTTACTTCACTGTGGTTTACAGTTCAACGAAACACTTGCAGGAAGGAGCACTCCATCATATGTTAACGAATAATGAAGAGCAGGAATGTATGTAAGAGTATGGTTACATGGTTAAACCAACCCCTTGCAGGGCCTGCTTATTATGTATGATGCTCCACAGGGGCCCAGATAGGAGGGGGCCCAGCCAGCCATGCTTTTATTATAGTTAAAAATGATAAATATTATGCATTGTTGCACCACTTTGTCCAATAAGTCCCCCCCCCCCTTATTGACTTAAAAATCAAATACAAAGTTCTCACACTTCCTGCAATCACAGGCCTGTATGTGGTCGTGACCTAAGAATAAAAAGGACTTTGGGAGTGAGAATTGTTGTCATTCATATGTCCTTATCTCATTAACATGGTGGAAGGAGAAGGAACCTGTACTTCTGTATTATCAAATGAAGTGCTGTGGTACACTGCAAAGCCCTTGTATATTTGTAGTGAAAACCACGCACACTCTTGAAGTTTCAGATATGCCAGGTGGATTTATTGTGAATCAAGCAATCCAACATGTGAAGAAAGTGCTACAATTAAGGAAAAAATGGTGGTTGAATCACAATGTACTGCCCCAATTGGGCATAACTGCTCCAATTTTTGGAATTTTGTATCACACCATGTGTGGTTAGTAGAACTGCGATGTTTAAGTAGACGTTTCAGTCATAAGAGACCTTTATCAATAGATCGCTGCAATGAAAAGAATGAGGTAAGTATATAGGGCGTATATAAGCATATAGATAATAAGAGAACGGGTTGCTGGTACAAACATATATCTATAAATAATCATACTGACATGTAATAAGGCTGCTAGGAAGAAAACATATTCAGATTATATCGTAGGTTGAAAATAATGAGACTGCAGCTAATCCCAAGTTCAGAGGTGGAGAGGAACACATAAGTTACGTTGTCTATTATATAATGGAAGATGAAAGTGTAACGGGGGTTTGAGGACGCCCCCTAGTGTCTTTGGGGTCCCTAAACCTAGTTAACTCACTATGCCTGCCAGGCGGATCCTGAGCCTCCGCTATCTGGGAGCTGGGGTACATGTCTGCGGCAGTGCCTCCACCCAGTTGAGCATCCGGGGTAGGGATGTGGGGTCCCACTGGGAACATACTTGGTGCAATGAGACTGACACAGCCTAACTGGAATTAACTTTATATAGTACGTAGCAAATGAACCAACATACATAGGAAAATACAATAGAGTAACACAGATAACAATGCAATGTGGATTTTTCCTCACCCACCCACCAGCACACCTGCATCCCACCCCCTTATCTTCGCCCTAGTGGCCGTTGGTGCACATAGAAGAGTTGGGGCCCTTATAAGTCCTGCTCCGCAGGGTCACTGAAGCAGCCTGAGCTGTGTAATGTCCGTCACTGGACCTCAGAGTCTTTACTGTGAGTGAGGAGACAGGTGCCCTGTGGTGATACAGGGAGAGGTTTGACTTACCCTCACAACACAATAAACCAGGTCAGTCAGCAGCAGTCTCCTCTTACTGGATTCACCAGACGCCTGGACTCAATGCTTGTCTTTGCCAGCAGGTCCCTCTCTCAGCAGGTGTGATCTTGGGTGAAGCAAGTTCTCTCAGCAAGGTTCTATCTCTGGGCTGCAGTCTCACAAAACTAGACACATGTCCTCTCTCTGGCTGAGCATGTCATAACTTCTAGAAGATCTTCTAGGACCTCCTTCCTCAGAGCTGTGCTGGAAGTATCCTAACAGGACCTGCGATGATGCCACAATCCATGTGACTGATTTCAGCAGGTCATGTGATCAATGCTCAATGTTTTATTAACAGCATACTGAGTCCATCTGCCATCTACTGGGCATTTCAGATAATGCAGCCTGTATCACTTCACAGGGTTACATGCTCCCCCTTGAAAATACTTGCCTTCCACTGGCAAGTCCTAGCCAGGGGGCCTAACAAAAATTCAAAAAAAGGTTTAGCATACATACAGTACAGTTAGCACAGTAACTTCCTAGCTAGCTAGTTATCTAGGGTAAAGAGTCACTAACATTTACCACTTCAGCTAGTGCATGTAGGAAAGTGGCCATTTTAGACGCTGCTTGTGTCAGCGGAGCATAACTGGGCTCTCCTATATTATCATAAACTAGGGCCCTAGGTTCTCGCTGTGGGAGAGGATCTTGGGACTTCAACTGTGGAACTTCGACTCCTGCCCTCGAAGTAGAGTCTCTAAGGGAAGTTCCAGGCACAAAACATGGACTTTCTGGATTCAATCTTGGAGAACTTTGTGACCCAGGAGAGGTTCCGGGACTTTGTGAACCCACAGGAGTTAAAGGAGGTAATTGCTGTGTTTCTTCTGCGGGTGATGACCACCACTGATCCTCTGCACTGGGAGTTCCCGGGGTCTCTTCTGGCCCATTTCCAGGACTCTCTGCTGGGTTTTCCTCCAGTTCTTCACTACTCTCTTCCTCTTCATCAGCATACACAACTGGAAGCAGATGGTTTCTATGCCAAGCCTTTATTCGGCCCTCCGGGCCCCTAATGTTGTACACTGGCAGTCCTTCAAGCTTGGACACAACCTCAAACAGAGCATCTTTCCATCTGTCAGCCAGTTTGTGTTTTCCAGGAACACCTAAATTCCGGAGAAGAACTTTATCCCCTGCTTGAATCTCCCGATATCTCACCTTAGAATCATACCTTCTTTTGTTCCGTTCTTCCATTTTCGCTGCAGCTTGGGTGGCCAACTCATAGGCCCGATGAAGGTTTTGTCTGAGGTTCCTCACATATTGAAAGTGTGAAGTTGAATCTGTTCCATCAGGAGACACTCCCAAACGGACATCTATCGGCAATCGAGCTTCTCTCCCGAACATTAGGAAATAGGGTGAGAACCCTGTAGATTCCTGCCTTGTACAGTTGTATGCGTGGACCATGGCTTCCACATGTTTACTCCAAGACCGCTTCTCGACTTGCTTGAGAGTCCCTAGCATATCTAGAAGGGTCCTATTGAACCGTTCTGGCTGTGCATCACCCTCCGGATGATAAGGTGTGGTTCTGGACTTCTGCACCTACAACATGTCCAACAGCTCCTTGATCAACTTACTCTCAAAGTCTCTACCTTGATCAGAGTGTATCCGATTGGGTAGTCCATAGTGAATAAAATACTTCTGGCAAAGGACTTTGGCTACAGTCACAGCCTTTTGATCTTTAGTGGGGAAGGCTTGAGCATATCTGGTGAAATGGTCCGCTACCACCAGCACATTTCCAATTCCTGCTGTATCGCTCTCAATGCAGAGATAGTCCATGCACACAAGATCCATGGGTCCCGTACTTTTCAGATGACCCATAGGGGCAGCTCTCACAGGCAGGGTCTTCCTCTGGATACACCTCCTGCATGTCTTTACATGTTGCTCGACATGTTCCCTCATGCGAGGCCAATAGAACCGATCTTGTACTAGGCCATAGGTCTTGTCCACCCCGAGATGCCCATGTTGATCGTGGAGAGCTCTCAGGACCATGCCACGGTATCTGTGCGGTAGTACCAATTGTTTTCTGTCAGGGTGATCATGATACTTCGCGACCCTATAGAGTACTCCATCTTCGAGATGTAGTCGGCTCCATTCTCTTCGGTATAATTCTCTTTGACTCACAGGTAGAGAAGTCAGCAATTTAGGATTCTTAGTCTTTATTGCTCTGATAACTATCCCAATATACCAGTCCTGCGCTTGAGCCTTCTTCTTGTCTTCTGTGGTTATACTGGACCACTGTTGAAGCATGACTGGAGCATGGAACACTTCAGGCACGGCTTCTGGAGAGTGGCTAATGGAGTCTATCCCTCTTAGCTCGACAAATTCTTCTTGACTCTCGGCCACCACATACATCTGACAAAAGGCTCCTGCCCAGGGATCTCTTCCCACTCCTCTTCTTCTTGGTGAGGACTCAAACAAAGCAATAGCTGATCTTAGGGAGACCAGCTACAAAAATGCCGTGGAGCCTCACTTAAGAGTCTCAAACACAGCAATCCAAAGTGCAAAGCTCCCTGGGAAACATAAAATGCAAAAAGATTGTGGAGCCCCAGTTATGGGTCTACAACACAGTGAAAGCCAGATATCCCTCAAAGGAAGGAAAAACAAGCAAAGGGGTGTCTCCATTACAGAGATCACCAAAACCACCATATTAAGTGGCCCCTATGTCAAGATCCCGCTCTTTTACAAGCTTTAAGGATGTGACGGGGAAGACCTAAGCAAGTTATCCATCCACAGACAGCTGTTTCGGGGTGTTGCCCCTCATCAGTGTGGAGTAGGATTCTGGCTAACCGGGAGCAATGCTTTGGTGACTACTCAAACAAAGCAATAGCTGATCTTAGGGAGACCAGCTACAAAAATGCCGTGGAGCCTCACTTAAGAGTCTCAAACACAGCAATCCAAAGTGCAAAGCTCCCTGGGAAACATAAAATGCAAAAAGATTGTGGAGCCCCAGTTATGGGTCTACAACACAGTGAAAGCCAGATATCCCTCATAACTGGGGCTCCACAATCTTTTTGCATTTTATGTTTCCCAGGGAGCTTTGCACTTTGGATTGCTGTGCTTGAGACTCTTAAGTGAGGCTCCACGGCATTTTTGTAGCTGGTCTCCCTAAGATCAGCTATTGCTTTGTTTGAGTAGTCACCAAAGCATTGCTCCCGGTTAGCCAGAATCCTACTCCACACTGATGAGGGGCAACACCCCGAAACAGCTGTCTGTGGATGGATAATTTGCTTAGGTCTTCCCCGTCACATCCTTAAAGCTTGTAAAAGAGCGGGATCTTGACATAGGGGCCACTTAATATGGTGGTTTTGGTGATCTCTGTAATGGAGACACCCCTTTGCTTGTTTTTCCTTCCTTTGAGGGATATCTGGCTTTCACTGTGTTGTAGACCCATAACTGGGGCTCCACAATCTTTTTGCATCTTGGTGAGGAGGGAGTCTAGGTCTGCGGGACAGGGAATCTGCGCTGACATTGTTGGGCCCAGGCTTGTACTTCAGGCTGAAACTGTAGCTTGACAAGGCAGCCAACCACCTATGTCCAGTGGCATCCAGCTTAGCTGTAGTCTGGATGTAGGTAAGTGGATTGTTGTCAGTCCTTACTTCGAATGTTGCTCCATACAAATAGTCATGCAGCTTATCCACGATGGCCCACTTGAGTGCCAGAAATTCCAATTTATGGACTGGATAGTTCTTCTCTGCACCTGTAAGACTTCTACTTATGTAAGCCACCGGCCTCAATCCTTCTGGATAACTTTGGTGCAGTACACCCCCTAGGCCTTCCATACTGGCATCCACATGGAGGATATATGGTTTCTCAGGGTCTGCATAGGCTAAGACAGGAGCTTCTGTAAGTCTCTTCTTCAATGTCAGAAAGGCATCTTTACATCCTGAAGTCCATTTCTCTCCAAAGGGGTCTTTAGGATATGGTGCCTTAGCACCCTTTACGTCAGAGGTAATCTTCAGTAGGTCATGTAACTCTCGAGCAATCTTTGAGTAGCCTTTCACGAACCTTCAGTAGTAACCACAGAATCCGAGAAAGGACCGCAACTCACTGATGTTATTTGGTCTTGGCCAATTCAACACTGCTTCAATTTTAGCAGGATCTGTGGCTACTCCTTCAGCGGAGACTATGTGCCCCACATAAGTGACAGAGTTCTGGGCAAATCGGCATTTGTCCACTGATAGCTTCAGGCCTTCAGCTTGAAGTCGATCCAACACCTTTAGCAATCTTTGTTCATGCTCCTCTGGTGTCTTCCTGAAAACAATTAGGTCATCTAGATACACTAGACACTCTTTGGGATTCATATCCCCCACAGTTTTCTCCATCAGCCTCTGAAAAGTAGCAGGAGCTCCTGTGACTCCCTGTGGCATTCTGGTAAACTGGAAGAACCCCAAAGGGCAGATGAAAGCTGTCTTTTCCTGATCCTCCTTCTGTAGGGGTGGACACGTCTGGTCTTCCAATCTCCTGACTGTATTTATTAATGTGGAATAAGGCAAAACTTTATCATCCAACTTGGCTCTCAGTAGAATCATAACTGGATTATTGGTTAAACCACCTCTCTGAATTTGCTTAGATAGCCGAGCATCCAACTCAGAGGCAGCGACTGCA
The DNA here is from genome assembly GCA_033119425.1 of Bufotes viridis. Taxonomy (NCBI): domain Eukaryota; kingdom Metazoa; phylum Chordata; class Amphibia; order Anura; family Bufonidae; genus Bufotes; species Bufotes viridis. The sequence goes on from CM065589.1 coordinate 166,517,808, forward strand.
CCTTTATGGAATAACTTTCCGAGCGATAGCTGTAACCGGTTGATATAGTCAGTGGCTTTTTCATGCTCCTTCTGCTTAGTGGCTAGGAACTTAACCAACAGATCATCCAAATCTTCTGATTTCCCATAAGCATCCTGTAAAACTTGTAGATAGTCGTGCACAGTAGCTTGCCCATTTACTCCCTTGTACAGTCTTATCATGTCTGTAGCGGGAAAACGAAGACTCTCCACCAACCACTGTTTCTTTATGGTATCCGTACAAGACCATTCCTCCAACAACTGCATAGCATTATCCTTCCAGACCTCAAAAGGCTCTTCTCCTGAAGGAACAGGCTGATTCCCAGAAAACACCATCAGTTTGCGGTAACTATGGGTGTGGTTTGCCGTCACTATGGCTTCTGAGAGTTTCTGTAGTATGTCCGATGCATCACTACCTCCTGTAGGCAGGGTGCGTACTTCAGGGTTGTTTGGTTTCAGTAATGCTGTAGATGGATGAGATTCTGCTTTAGGAGTAATCATCCCCTGTCCTCTAGGAGGATGGGCAGCTTGTTTAGGAATAGCTCCGGCCTTTCCGGAGATGGAAGTCATGAGCTTAGAATAATTTTCTGTGACATAATCTCTCTGTTCTAATTTAAAGGGTTGTTGCAGTAAGACCATTTCTTTCTTATCAAGGAGAGCGTACACTAAGGAGCATCCTTCAGCCGGGGCTCCATATAAATGAATGTTGGTAGGCATCTCATGGTCTCCCAAGTCCGTATGACAATATATTAACATGTAAGTTTGGCCTTCAGAATCCTGCAGGATATCCCTGACGGTCGCCATTTCTATTCCCAGTCGAATTTCTATACACAAGATGACGTGATTCATCTCACAGCAGGATGGGACTTTGCATAACATCACAGCTTGCTGTAATGGTACCTTTCTTTGCTGGGCCCACTCTTTTGCAAAGGAGGGAGTGGTCTGAGGATTTAACCTATTCTCACTGGTTGTACCCCAATGAATCTCAGCAGTGCCTCCATATGTAACGGGGTTTGAGGATGCCCCTAGTGTCTTTGGGGTCCCTAAACCTAGTTAACTCACTATGCCTGCCAGGCGGATCCTGAGCCTCCGCTATCTGGGAGCTGGGGTACATGTCTGCGGCAGTGCCTCCACCCAGTTGAGCATCCGGGGTAGGGATGTGGGGTCCCACTGGGAACATACTTGGTGCAATGAGACTGACACAGCCTAACTGGAATTAACTTTATATAGTACGTAGCAAATGAACCAACATACATAGGAAAATACAATAGAGTAACACAGATAACAATGCAATGTGGATTTTCCTCACCCACCCACCAGCACACCTGCATCCCACCCCTTATCTTCGCCCTAGTGGCCGTTGGTGCACATAGAAGAGTTGGGGCCCTTATAAGTCCTGCTCCGCAGGGTCACTGAAGCAGCCTGAGCTGTGTAATGTCCGTCACTGGACCTCAGAGTCTTTACTGTGAGTGAGGAGACAGGTGCCCTGTGGTGATACAGGGAGAGGTTTGACTTACCCTCACAACACAATTAACCAGGTCAGTCAGCAGCAGTCTCCTCTTACTGGATTCACCAGACGTCTGGACTCAATGCTTGTCTTTGCCAGCAGGTCCCTCTCTCAGCAGGTGTGATCTTGGGTGAAGCAAGTTCTCTCAGCAAGGTTCTATCTCTGGGCTGCAGTCTCACACAACTAGACACATGTCCTCTCTCTGGCTGAGCATGTCATAACTTCTAGAAGATCTTCTAGGACCTCCTTCCTCAGAGCTGTGCTGGAAGTATCCTAACAGGACCTGCGATGATGCCACAATCCATGTGACTGATTTCAGCAGGTCATGTGATCAATGCTCAATGTTTTATTAACAGCATACTGAGTCCATCTGCCATCTACTGGGCATTTCAGATAATGCAGCCTGTGTCACTTCACAGGGTTACATGCTCCCCCTTGAAAAATACTTGCCTTCCACTGGCAAGTCCTAGCCAGGGGGCCTAACAAAAATTAAAAAAAAAAAAAAAAAGGTTTAGCATACATACAGTACAGTTAGCACAGTAACTTCCTAGCTAGCTAGTTATCTAGGGTAAAGAGTCACTAACATTTACCACTTCAGCTAGTGCATGTAGGAAAGTGGCCATTTTAGACGCTGCTTGTGTCAGCGGAGCATAACTGGGCTCTCCTATATTATCATAAACTAGGGCCCTAGGTTCTCGCTGTGGGAGAGGATCTTGGGACATCAACTGTGGAACTTCGACTCCTGCCCTCGAAGTAGAGTCTCTAAGGGAAGTTCCAGGCACAAAACATGGACTTTCTGGATTCAATCTTGGAGAACTTTGTGACCCAGGAGAGGTTCCGGGACTTTGTGAACCCACAGGAGTTAAAGGAGGTAATTGCTGTGTTTCTTCTGCGGGTGATGACCACCACTGATCCTCTGCACTGGGAGTTCCCGGGTCTCTTCTGGCCCATTTCCAGGACTCTCTGCTGGGTTTTCCTCCAGTTCTTCACTACTCTCTTCCTCTTCATCAGCATACACAACTGGAAGCAGATGGTTTCTATGCCAAGCCTTTATTCGGCCCTCCGGGCCCCTAATGTTGTACACTGGCAGTCCTTCAAGTTTGGACACAACCTCAAACAGAGCATCTTTCCATCTGTCAGCCAGTTTGTGTTTTCCAGGCACACCTAAATTCCGAAGAAGAACTTTATCCCCTGCTTGAATCTCCCGATATCTCACCTTAGAATCATACCTTCTTTTGTTCCGTTCTTCCATTTTCGCTGCAGCTTGGGTGGCCAACTCATAGGCCCGATGAAGGTTTTGTCTGAGGTTCCTCACATATTGAAAGTGTGAAGTTGAATCTGTTCCATCAGGAGACACTCCCAAACGGACATCTATCGGCAATCGAGCTTCTCTCCCGAACATTAGGAAATAGGGTGAGAACCCTGTAGATTCCTGCCTTGTACAGTTGTATGCGTGGACCATGGCTTCCACATGTTTACTCCAAGACCGCTTCTCGACTTGCTTGAGAGTCCCTAGCATATCAAGAAGGGTCCTATTGAACCGTTCTGGCTGTGCATCACCCTCCGGATGATAAGGTGTGGTTCTGGACTTCTGCACCTACAACATGTCCAACAGCTCCTTGATCAACTTACTCTCAAAGTCTCTACCTTGATCAGAGTGTATCCGATTAGGTAGTCCATAGTGAATAAAATACTTCTGGCAAAGGACTTTGGCTACAGTCACAGCCTTTTGATCTTTAGTGGGGAAGGCTTGAGCATATCTGGTGAAATGGTCCGTTACCACCAGCACATTTCCAATTCCTGCTGTATCGCTCTCAATGCAGAGATAGTCCATGCACACAAGATCCATGGGTCCCGTACTTTTCAGATGACCCATAGGGGCAGCTCTCACAGGCAGGGTCTTCCTCTGGATACACCTCCTGCATGTCTTTACATGTTGCTCGACATGTTCCCTCATGCGAGGCCAATAGAACCGATCTTGTACTAGGCCATAGGTCTTGTCCACCCCGAGATGCCCATGTTGATCGTGGAGAGCTCTCAGGACCATGCCACGGTATCTGTGCGGTAGTACCAATTGTTTTCTGTCAGGGTGATCATGATACTTCGCGACCCTATAGAGTACTCCATCTTCGAGATGTAGTCGGCTCCATTCTCTTCGGTATAATTCTCTTTGACTCACAGGTAGAGAAGTCAGCAATTTAGAATTCTTAGTCTTTATTGCTCTGATAACTATCCCAATATACCAGTCCTGCGCTTGAGCCTTCTTCTTGTCTTCTGTGGTTATACTGGACCACTGTTGAAGCATGACTGGAGCATGGAACACTTCAGGCATGGCTTCTGGAGAGTGGCCAATGGAGTCTATCCCTCTTAGCTCGGCAAATTCTTCTTGACTCTCGGCCACCACATACATCTGACAAAAGGCTCCTGCCCAGGGATCTCTTCCCACTCCTCTTCTTCTTGGTGAGGAGGGAGTCTAGGTCTGCGGGACAGAGAATCTGCGCTGACATTGTTGGGCCCAGGCTTGTACTTCAGGCTGAAACTGTAGCTTGACAAGGCAGCCAACCACCTATGTCCAGTGGCATCCAGCTTAGCTGTAGTCTGGATGTAGGTAAGTGGATTGTTGTCAGTCCTTACTTCGAATGTTGCTCCATACAAATAGTCATGCAGCTTATCCACGATGGCCCACTTGAGTGCCAGAAATTCCAATTTATGGACTGGATAGTTCTTCTCTGCACCTGTAAGACTTCTACTTATGTAAGCCACCGGCCTCAATCCTTCTGGATAACTTTGGTGCAGTACACCCCCTAGGCCTTCCATACTGGCATCCACATGGAGGATATATGGTTTCTCAGGGTCTGCATAGGCTAAGACAGGAGCTTCTGTAAGTCTCTTCTTCAATGTCAGAAAGGCATCTTTACATCCTGAAGTCCATTTCTCTCCAAAGGGGTCTTTAGGATATGGTGCCTTAGCACCCTTTACGTCAGAGGTAATCTTCAGTAGGTCATGTAACTCTCGAGCAATCTTTGAGTAGCCTTTCACGAACCTTCAGTAGTAACCACAGAATCCGAGAAAGGACCGCAACTCACTGATGTTATTTGGTCTTGGCCAATTCAACACTGCTTCAATTTTAGCAGGATCTGTGGCTACTCCTTCAGCGGAGACTATGTGCCCCACATAAGTGACAGAGTTCTGGGCAAATCGGCATTTGTCCACTGATAGCTTCAGGCCTTCAGCTTGAAGTCGATCCAACACCTTTAGCAATCTTTGTTCATGCTCCTCTGGTGTCTTCCTGAAAACAATTAGGTCATCTAGATACACTAGACACTCTTTGGGATTCATATCCCCCACAGTTTTCTCCATCAGCCTCTGAAAAGTAGCAGGAGCTCCTGTGACTCCCTGTGGCATTCTGGTAAACTGGAAGAACCCCAAAGGGCAGATGAAAGCTGTCTTTTCCTGATCCTCCTTCTGTAGGGGTGGACACGTCTGGTCTTCCAATCTCCTGGCTGTATTTATTAATGTGGAATAAGGCAAAACTTTATCATCCAACTTGGCTCTCAGTAGAATCATAACTGGATTATTGGTTAAACCACCTCTCTGAATTTGCTTAGATAGCCGAGCATCCAACTCAGAGGCAGCGACTGCACCTTTATGGAATAACTTTCCAAGCGATAGCTGTAACCGGTTGATATAGTCAGTGGCTTTTTCATGCTCCTTCTGCTTAGTGGCTAGGAACTTAACCAACAGATCATCCAAATCTTCTGATTTCCCATAAGCATCCTGTAAAACTTGTAGATAGTCGTGCACAGTAGCTTGCCCATTTACTCCCTTGTACAGTCTTATCATGTCTGTAGCGGGAAAACGAAGACTCTCCACCAACCACTGTTTCTTTATGGTATCCGTACAAGACCATTCCTCCAACAACTGCATAGCATTATCCTTCCAGACCTCAAAAGGCTCTTCTCCTGAAGGAACAGGCTGATTCCCAGAAAACACCTTCAGTTTGCGGTAACTATGGGTGTGGTTTGCCGTCACTATGGCTTCTGAGAGTTTCTGTAGTATGTCCGATACATCACTACCTCCTGTAGGCAGGGTGCGTACTTCAGGGTTGTTTGGTTTCAGTAATGCTGTAGATGGATGAGATTCTGCTTTAGGAGTAATCATCCCCTGTCCTCTAGGAGGATGGGCAGCTTGTTTAGGAATAGCTCCGGCCTTTCCGGAGATGGAAGTCATGAGCTTAGAATAATTTTCTGTGACATAATCTCTCTGTTCTAATTTAAAGGGTTGTTGCAGTAAGACCATTTCTTTCTTATCAAGGAGAGCGTACACTAAGGAGCATCCTTCAGCCGGGGCTCCATATAAATGAATGTTGGTAGGCATCTCATGGTCTCCCAAGTCCGTATGACAATATATTAACATGTAAGTTTGGCCTTCAGAATCCTGCAGGATATCCCTGACGGTCGCCATTTCTATTCCCAGTCGAATTTCTATACACAAGATGACGTGATTCATCTCACAGCAGGATGGGACTTTGCATAACATCACAGCTTGCTGTAATGGTACCTTTCTTTGCTGGGCCCACTCTTTTGCAAAGGAGGGAGTGGTCTGAGGATTTAACCTATTCTCACTGGTTGTACCCCAATGAATCTCAGCAGTGCCTCCATATGTAACGGGGGTTTGAGGATGCCCCCTAGTGTCTTTGGGGTCCCTAAACCTAGTTAACTCCCTATGCCTGCCAGGCGGATCCTGAGCCTCCGCTATCTGGGAGCTGGGGTACATGTCTGCGGCAGTGCCTCCACCCAGTTGAGCATCCGGGGTAGGGATGTGGGGTCCCACTGGGAACATACTTGGTGCAATGAGACTGACACAGCCTAACTGGAATTAACTTTATATAGTACGTAGCAAATGAACCAACATACATAGGAAAATACAATAGAGTAACACAGATAACAATGCAATGTGGATTTTTCCTCACCCACCCACCAGCACACCTGCATCCCACCCCCTTATCTTCGCCCTAGTGGCCGTTGGTGCACATAGAAGAGTTGGGGCCCTTATAAGTCCTGCTCCGCAGGGTCACTGAAGCAGCCTGAGCTGTGTAATGTCCGTCACTGGACCTCAGAGTCTTTACTGTGAGTGAGGAGACAGGTGCCCTGTGGTGATACAGGGAGAGGTTTGACTTACCCTCACAACACAATTAACCAGGTCAGTCAGCAGCAGTCTCCTCTTACTGGATTCACCAGACGTCTGGACTCAATGCTTGTCTTTGCCAGCAGGTCCCTCTCTCAGCAGGTGTGATCTTGGGTGAAGCAAGTTCTCTCAGCAAGGTTCTATCTCTGGGCTGCAGTCTCACACAACTAGACACATGTCCTCTCTCTGGCTGAGCATGTCATAACTTCTAGAAGATCTTCTAGGACCTCCTTCCTCAGAGCTGTGCTGGAAGTATCCTAACAGGACCTGCGATGATGCCACAATCCATGTGACTGATTTCAGCAGGTCATGTGATCAATGCTCAATGTTTTATTAACAGCATACTGAGTCCATCTGCCATCTACTGGGCATTTCAGATAATGCAGCCTGTGTCACTTCACAGGGTTACAAAAGTAAAATACAAAAATACCCCCAAAGTATGAGGTGGAGAGAAGGATCTTAGGCAGAGGAAGGCTATGTGTGTATCATAAGAGAAGTAGTAAGCTACCCTGGTGTAGTCAGGAGCCGGTGCCCGGTCTGGAAATGTGGAGAAAAGAACTTACCAAACTGAGGATACGGAGGAGCATCACAGCTGAGTGGTAGGTTGTGCTTGGAGCTGCCGGTATGCAGTGAGCGCGGGTTTATGTTCGCTCACTGCGTGCTGAGAAACGGCGCATGCGTGTAGGTGTCTTGCTTGATTCCTTACACACATGTTGGATTGCTTGATTCACAATAAATCCACTTGGTATATCTGAAACTTCCAAAGTGTGCATGGTTTTCTTTACAAATACACTTGTCTCATTAACACACATAATATCTCTGGCTTTTAAATGGCCAGTGCACACACTGGCTAATCAGTCTTCAGTAAATGGCTGCTTTCCCTGGGATATATTTGCGCTTTTACTTATGGTAAGGTACCTGAACAATAAGTTTCCTAATTTGCCTAGTCCCTGGTTGTATCTTCTGAACTAAGCCCAGATCCCTGTAAAGAAGTGCAAAGGTAAATACTAGGGTACCAGTTAGATGATGTCCTCCTTACAAGTAGCCCTAAGTCAAATCAGTTCAGTTGCACAGTGGATCTACACCTAATGCATTACAAGAACCCAGAGTTCCCAAAGGAAACCTACAGAAACATAAGTATAGCATGCCAATTGTTCAAGTTACTTATTGGTCTGTTGTGTGCGCCATTGTGTATCTATGGCACGTGTCATCTGAGTTTGTGTGAATAAAGATGAAAAATAAGTAAACCATTTTAAAAATGGCAAATATTTGGAGGAATAATTTCACCACTGATTGACAATATTATTTTGAAAGTATGTAATATGTTCTTTTTAGATTATCATATAAATGCAGTATGGGTTTGTTTGCAGATGTGCTTTTGGTGCAGTACAACTTGTGTGTACTGTTGAGCAAACAGTTAGAGAATAGTTCGGGTTCGTACCGAATTTTGGGGTGTTCGGGACACATACCCGAACATTTTCAAAAAAGTTTGGGTTCGGGTTCGTTGTTCGGCGATTACTTCCCGCTTTCTGAAGGGCTGCACAGCAGCCAATCAGCTAGCGTTTTACTTCTTGCCCTAAGAGCCCATCACAGCCATGCCTACTAATGGCATGGCTGTGATTGGCCAAGTGCAGCATGTGACCCAGCCTCTATTTAAGCTGGAGTCACGTAGCGCCGCACGTCACACTGCTCTGATTAGTGTAGGGAGAGGAAGCAGCTGCTGTGAGGGCGAGATTAAGCAGGAAAAAGTCAGCAAAAGCACCTAATGAAGTGATCGATCTGCAGCTGCGAATGATTGAACTTCTGCTAGTTACTTGCTCACTGGTTTTTAGGCTGCACAGAGCGTTTTTCTGTCACCTATTTTCTGGGGTGATCGGCGGCCATTTTGTGACTTGTGGTGCACCAGAACAAACTGCCACCAAGTCCATCAATCCATCAATACTAGTTTATTTTTGCTATTTCCTACATCAGGGGCTTGGCTGTGCTAATTGTCACCCCTAGAAGCTCCAGATAGCAATTTCTATATTTTATTAAGGGGTTAAATACAATTGCCCAAATAACAATCCCCGAAATCTGGTGTTCCAGCTTTGGCTAGCCAAGTATAATACTGTCTGCTGTCTGGCAAAGGATAGATTATTTTCTGTGGTGAAATTCAATTGACAAAATAGCAATCCCCTAAATCTGGTGTCTCAGCACTGGCTGGCAAACTATAATAGTGTCTGCAAAAACATATATTTTGTTCTGGGGGTGAAATTCAATTGCCAAAATAGCAATACCATAAATCAGTGGTTTCAGCTGTGGCTGGCCAAGTTTCATAGTGTCCTGCAAATTATATATTTTGTTCTGGGGTGAAATTCAATTGCCAAAATAGCAATACCCTGAATCTGGTGTTCGAGCTGTTGCAGGCCAAGTGTAAATCTGTCCATAAAAGGATACCATTCATCCAGGGCCTAAATACTACCCCTAAAAGAGATATTCCCCTAAATCAGTGGTTACTGCTGTGCCTGGATTAGTGTAATATGCTACATAAATAAATAGGCAGATAGTGTTAGGTGCCTGTAAAAAAAGGCCTGAATTTGAAATCAATACATTGGGCCAAATATTTTTTTTCTCATTGTGGTGCTTGGTGAACGGTAACAATGAGGAAAACATCTAGTAAGGGACGCGGTCGTGGTGGTGTTAGTGTACCCATTCTGCCACAGCCACAGGTCCTGGTGAACCAACTAACTCAGGTTCCAGTACCCGCCAGAATTTACAACGATATTTGGTGGGGCCCAATGCCGTTCTAAGGATGGTAAGGCCTGAGCAGGTACAGGCGCTAGTCAATTGGGTGGCCGACAGTGGATCCAGCACATTCACAACATTATCTCCCACCCAGTCTTCTGCAGAAAGCGCACAGGTGGCACCTGAAAACCAAGCCCATCAGTTTGTCACATCACCCCCATGCATATCAGGGAAACTGTCTGAGCCTCAAGTTATGCAGCAGTCTCTTATGCTGTTTGAAGACACTGCTGGCAGGGTTTCCCAATGGAATCCACCTAGCCCTTCCCCAGTGGTGGAAGACATAGAATGCACTGATGCACAACCACTGATGTTTCCTGATGATGAGGACATGGGAATACCACCTCATCGGAGTCTGCACGTCTCTGATGATGACGAAACACAGGTGCCAACTGCTGCGTCTTTCTGCAGTGTGCAGACCGAACAGGAGGTCAGGGAGGAAGACTGTGTGGAAGACGATGCAGGGGACGATGAGGTCCTAGACCCCACATGGAATGAAGGTCGTGCCACTGACTTTCATAGTTCAGAGGAAGAGGCAGTGGTGAGACCGAGCCAACAGCGTAGCAAAAGAGGGAGCAGGGGGCAAAAGCAGACCAGCCGCCGCCAAGAGAGTCCACCGCCACCAGGGACTGAGTTCACCTGCTACTGGCCACTGCCACCAGGGACCGAGCACCCCAAAGGCAGCTTCAAGGGGTTCCCTGGCATGGCACTTCTTTAAACAATGTGCTGACGACAAGACCCGAGTGGTTTGCACGCTGTGCCATCAGATCCTGAAGCGAGGCATTAACGTTTTGAACCTTAGCACAACCTGCATGACCAGGCATCTACATGCAAAGCATGAACTGCAGTGGAGTAAACACCTTAAAAGCAAGGAACTCACTCAGGCTCCCCCTGCTCCCTCTTCTGCTGCTGCCTCGGCCTGTTCCTCCGCCTCGGGAGGAACGTTGGCACCTGCCGCCCACCAAACAGAGGATGTGCCACCGACACCACCACCTGCGTCACCAAGCATCTCCACCATGTCACACGGTAGCGTTCAGCTCTCCATCTCACAAACCTTGGAGAGAAAGCGTAAATTCCCACCTAGCCACCCTCGAGCCTTGGGCCTGAATGCCAGCATTTCTAAACTACTGGCCTTTGAAATGCTGTCATTCAGGCTGGTGGACACAGACAGCTTCAAACAGCTGATGTCCGTGGCTATCCCACAGTATGTTGTTCCCAGCCGCCACTACTTCTCCGTGGCCGTGCCTTCCCTGCACAACCAAGTATCCGATAAAATCAAGTGTGCACTGCGCAACGCCATCTGTGGCAAGGTCCACCTAACCACAGATACGTGGACCAGTAAGCACGGCCAGGGACGCTATATCTCCCTAACTGCACACTGGGTAAATGTAGTGGCGGCTGGGCCCCAGGCTGAGAGTTCGTTGGCGCACGTCCTTCCACCGCCAAGGATCGCAGGGCATCATTCTTAGCCTCCTGTAGCCTCCTCCTCTTACTCGGCTTCCTCCTCCTCTGCTTCCCCCAGCTCATCCAGTCAGCCACACACCTTCACCACCAACTTCAGCACAGCCTGGGGTAAACGTCAGCAGGCCATTCTGAAGCTCATATGTTTGGGGGACAGGCCCCACACCGAGCAGGAGTTGTGGCGGGGAATTGAACAACAGACCGACGAGTGGTTTCTGCCGGTGGGCCTCAAGCCTGGCCTGTTGGTGTGCGATAATGGGCGAAATCTCGTCGCAGCTCTGGGACAAGCCGGTTTGACGCACATCCCTTGCCTGGCGCATGTGCTGAATTTGGTGGTGCAGAATTTCATTCACAACTACCCCGACATGTCAGGGCTGCTGCATAAAGTGCGGGCCGTCTGTGCGCGCTTCCGGCGTTCACATCCTGCCGCTGCTCGCCTGTCTGCGCTACAGCGGAACTTCGGCCTTCCCGCTCACCGCCCCATATGCGACGTGCCCACCAGGTGGAACTCCAACTTGCACATGCTGGAGAGACTGTGCGAGCAGTAGCAGGCCATAGTGGAGTTTCAGCTGCAGCACGCATGTGTCAGTCGCACTGCAGAGCAGCACCACTTCACCACCAATGATTGGACCTCCATGCAAGACCTGTGTGCCCTGTTGCACTGTTTCGAGTACTCCACCAACATGGCCAGTGGCGATGACACTGTTATCAGCGTTACAATACCACTTCTATGTCTCCTTAAGAAAACTCTTAGGGCGATGATGGAAGAGGAGGTGGCCCAGGAAGAGGAGGATGAGGGCTCATTTTTACTACTTTCAGGCCAGTCTGTTAGAAGTGGCTCAGAGGGAGTTTTTTTTGCAACAGCAGAGGCCAGGTACAAATGTGGCCAGCCAGGGCCCACTACTGGAGGACAAGGAGGATGAGGAGGAGGTGGATGAGGATGAAGCAGGTTCACAGCGGGGTGGCACCCGACACAGCTCAGGCCCATCACTGGTGCGTGGCTGGGGGGATACGGAGGACGATGACGATACGCCTCCCACAGAGGACAGCTTGTCCTTACCTCTGGGGAGCCTGGACCACATGAGCGACTACATGCTGCAGTGCCTTCGCAATGACAGCAGAGTTGCCCACATTTTAACGTGTGCGGACTACTGGGTTGCCACCCTGCTGGATCCCTGGTACAAAGACAATGTGCCCACCTTACTTCCTGCACTGGAGCGTGATAGGAAGATGCGCGAGTACAAGCGCATGCTGGTAGGGGCGCTCCTGAGAGCATTCCCAAATGTCACAGGGGAAGAGGGGGGAGCCCAAGGCGGAGGAGGAGCAAGAAGTCGCCAACGCAGCTGTGTCACAGCCAGCTCCTCTGAGGGCAGGGTTAGCAGGGCAGAAATGTGGAAAAGTTTTGTCTCCATGCCACAGCTAACTGCACCACCACCTGATACGGAACGTGTTAGCAGGAGGCAGCATTTCACTAACATGGTTGAACAGTACGTCTGCACACCCCTCCAGTACTGACTGATGGTTCGGCCCCTTTCAACTTCTGGGTCTCCAAATTGTCCATGTGGCCAGAGTTAGCATGTTATGCCTTGGAGGTGCTGGCCTGCCCGGCGGACAGCGTTTTGTCTGAACGTGTATTTAGCACGCAGGGGGCGTCATTACTGACAAACGCAGCCGCCTGTCCACAGCCAACATGGACAAGCTGACGTTCATAAAAATGAACCAGGCATGGATCCCACAGGACCTGTGCCTCCCTTGTGCAGAATAGACATTTATAACTGCCTCCCCCTCAACCATGTATTCTTGTACTCCGGGGCACTTCTTTATTGAATCCTCAATTTTTTTAACTTTACCATGATCTTGTGGTGCAACCCAAAGTTGAATGAACCCCTCCTCTGTCTGGGTGCTGGGCCGAAATAACTAAAAGTGGCCTTCTCCAGTGGTGGGTGATATAACGCATGATTCCTTGCTGTGGAACCTCTCTCCTCTGTCTGGGTGCTGGGCCGAAATAACTGAAAGTGGCCTTCTCCGTTGGTGGGTGAAATGACGCATGATTCCTTGCTGTGGGACCTCTCTCCGCTGTCTGGGTGCTGGGCCGAAATAACTGAAAGTGGCCTTCTCCAGTGGTGGGTGATATGACGCATGATTCCTTGCTGTGGGACCTCTCTCCTCTGTCTGGGTGCTGGGCCGAAATACCTGAAAGTGGCCTTCTCCAGTGGTGGGTGATATGATGCCTTATTCCTTGCTGTGGGACCTCTCTCCTCTGTCTGGGTGCTGGGCCGAAATAACTGAAAGTGGCCTTCTCCAGTGGTGGGTGATATGACGCATGATTCCTTGCTGTGGGACCTATCTCCTCTGTCTGGGTGCTGGGGGCGAAATAACTGAAAGTGGCCTTCTCCAGTGGTGGGTGATATGACGCATGATTCCTTGCTGTGGGACCTCTCTCCAATTGATATTGGTTAATTTTTATTTATTTTATTTTAATTCATTTCCCTATCCACATTTGTTTGCAGGGTTTACCTACATTTTGATGCCTTTTGCAGCCCTCTAGCCCTGGACTATTTTACAGCCTTTTTAGTGCCTAAAAGTTCGGGTCCCCATTGACTTCAATGGGGTTCGGGTTCGGGATAAAGTTCGGGTCGAGTTTGGCCGAACCTCCCGAACCCGAACCTCCAGGTGTTCGCTCATCTCTACTTGTGTGCCCTATCCTAACTGATGACTCAGATGTTTTCCTACCTCTCCACACTGTGGCCTGCCATGTACAGCATCCTCCCCTTCCCTGCTGCTATCTCTTACAGTAAGAGGAGGAAGGGGGTGAGGAGAGACGGCCAAAACAGCCAGGAACAGTATGCTGTTGAATCTATGTCAGCAGCACAGCTACTTATTGTATGTAGAAGGGTTACAGTACAGATTCTACTGAAATATTATGCTAAGAAATGTTTAATATATTCACAATGTATCTTTAATATATCTTATTTTTTTTATAATGTGACGTAATGTGTAACTTTGTTTGCCATTAGTTCTTTTATCAGTGGCAAAAGTGGCAGCTTCAGACCTCCTTATCAAAAAATATAACACTGACCTTCACCCATACATGCTGTACAGTATATATGGAGCAGTTTCTAATGGACAGTTGTGGAAAGCTTAATGCTCTGGGCTCTTGAGCGTTGCCCATTGCCTGAATGGTCAGTCCACCCCTGGTATCAACCTTTTTGTAAAATATAGGCTTTTTAATTACTTCGTTTTTTCTTTTGTTGAATCTTCATTTCTTTTCTCCTATGCTTGGTAAGATCACAGAATGTGTCTTAAAGTGTATCTCCAAAGTAGTAAAATAGTTATACAGAAAAGAAAGAAGAAAAGAAAAACCCTCTGATTTAACAGTGTGTAGCAGCAAAATCTAGGGCAAGGACAGATAGTAAAAATAGTTCCCCTCTTATCTGTGAAGAATGGAATCCCATTGTGGCAATCTCCTCTGACTACAAAGGGTCCAATGGCTAAATCCAACTCTAATTTGTAATTTGATCCCTTAATCAGAGCAAATCATTTAACATGCAGCTGTTTATTAACTTACTGTATATGAAATTTTATATATATATATATATATATATATATATATGTTCAAACTTTTTCAAATTTCATTGAGTGTTTCATTTTTAACATCCTATTTTTATCATAGTTTTCTTGGTGTCTCTCTTATATACCTGTTTAACATCATCTACTATTATATGAGTGTCAGTCACTCCAAAAAGCACAGCACCTCAATGAAACACGTGGAAAAACGCACAAAATAGCCACCAAAAAAGGAATCCACGTTTTATAAATATATAAATCACAAAGTTTATTAAAGTTTATTAATTCACAAAATAGAAAAATAATATTAAATTCATAAAGCAATCACAGCAGTTAAAAACCAAGATCCTTTGTTATAGCAATGGAGAAGCCGCTGACACACATGGGCAAAACGCGCGTTGGGGCTGACGGGCCGCTTCTCCACACGTGGGTAACAATTGCCAGTATTGTCATATGTATATATTTTTCCCTGCAATTGTGTATTAGTGTACTGAGTTTAATTGACTTGTCAGATGTTGGTTTTCACTACTGGAATTGTTTGCTATCTGCTCATCGCTGTGAGACACAATATGTCTTGATAAACTGGCGTCCATATGCAGGTCTCCAGTGAGTCATTTAGGACTGGCTATTTAGTCCTTTAATGTAAGTCTATAGCGACAGCAGTGCAATACAATCCAATTATGTAACCGGCGGCCATTACTTGGTCCCCATCTTTAATATTTGAATCGAGATATCGGTGGAAACTATTTCCTATGTACTGTTATAGGTTATACTATGTTATGTAATCCCATTGCAGGGTTGGCTAATGTGATTATTACGATTGGATGCCCATGTGTGTCAGCGGCTTCTCCATTGCTGTAACAAAGGATCTTGGTTTTTAACTGCTGTGATTGCTTTATGAATTTAATATTATTTTTCTATGTTGTTAATTAATAAACTTTAATAAATTTTGTGATTTATATATTTATAAAACGTGGGTTCCTTTTTTGGTGGCTATTATATGAGTGTACTGCAGAGGCTAAGAAACAATTTCTCCAAATTGGCCAACTGAACAGACAATTATCAGGAATGAACTGTTCATTCCCTATAATTGCCAATTGTTAAAGGGAACCTGTCACCGGTTTTTAAACATAAGAATAATCGGCATCCTGAGATAGTCTCCCCCACCATAATCATCCTAAGATTTTCTTTTTAAACACCTCCAAGTACTTCTTTTACAGTCCACTTTCGCTTTTTTCAATTTATGTAAATTAAATGCTTACCTCATCACTTCCCATTCCTAACCCCACCTCCCGTTACATGAGTGACAGAATCTAAAGATCCTATCCTTCTGAACTCATGTCCCAAATCCCGCACATGTGCAGAACTAGTCACCTCACTCCTCATCTCACACTGATCATATAATGTATACTGTGCAGCTGCGAGACTTGGAAGAGAAGGGGTGGAGATGAGCAATCGTAGAGGGTTTGTCTTATTCGTTTGCTTGACTCATCTCTGAAGCATGGAGGAGACAGGACTCATCTAAGGTTCATTTACATATATGTCAGGAACATTTATTTTAGGTTTTTCTCTGACCTGATAGTTCGTTCAGAATTGATTTTAATATCATTATTAATGTATTCAAGAGTATTTACAGAAAAGTGAGTGGATAAAGAGGCTTAGAAAGTGATGAGAGGTTTCCTTTAAGCAAATGGGAGAGCTGCATTTACATGAAGCACTCACCCCTTCTGTATGGGACCAAGCAATCACTACTGTGATCTCTGGCAGCAAATTCCTGTTTATATAGGAGGATCTGCTGCCAGCAAACAATGATTTAAAGTGCAACAAGAAAGATACGACTTTGTGGCATTAAAATATACAGCAGTGCTGTGTGGTGCTATTATTTTCATAGGACACATCTTGTGGTAATAATACATTCAAGGGGCACTGCATGTCGATTGTTTTCAGGGGGCACAGTCTGGGCCCCTTTTGGTTTCAGGGGCAAAGTGTGTGGTAGTATACTATAGTTTCAGGGGCACTGTGTATAGAACTATGAAGAGCATGCCCTAGTATACAATTGTGGATCTGCTATATGTTACCGGTGAGGCACCAAATGTAAATGTTTATTCCTTTTCTGATTTCAATGGATCAGCACTCTAGTCAGGACTACAGAGAGAAGATTGCTGCTACTATTTCTGATTATAAATCAAGACCTCCTAGCATATCCTTGTATAGCAGGGTTACCTGACTTGGCAATTAGTTTATTTGATTATTAGAGTAGGAATAATTTTCTGTGGAACACTACACCACAAGCATCCGACACGTCAAGTAAGGAGATTGATATTAAAAATGACAATCAATCTCACTGGTAGGTGACTACTATGATGGTGTACAACTGCAGAGTTTTCTACAGGCACACCTTTGGCCCCATGCTTCCCCAGCCATTCTCAGAATCTACAGCAACCCAAATTCTGGTCTCATACCACACCAGATCTAACCACTAAAATAATTCAGATTGCAGACTCTAAATTAATTCAGACCCCGCACCAGACAGCTACATTTATTGAGAGTTTGAGACTAAGACAGGCCCAGTATGTACTAAAATAGACATGTGAGAAGAACATTCAGGTCCCCAATAAATTCAGTAACTCACAGGTGACATCTCTGAAAATACGCATTTCATCTCCATCCAGTCTAGACCATTATGAAGGCTTCTCCTTGTGACTGCTACGTTTTCTGCAGATATACCTTTGTCCTTTTTCCTCTGAAGGCATCCCAATTTTCTAAAGCAACCCAAACAAATTTTAAGGTCTGACCACTAAATTAAATCATACCTCTTAACTTTTGTATCATGCAAACAAGAAAATTTTAGGTGGAAGCCCTCTATCCAAGCCTAATTACCATCCAAGCATTCCAAATCACACCTAGCCTTTCAAAGAACATAAATATCTTTCCACATACTTAAAGGATAACCGTCAGATTTTTATTTTTTTGTTAGTTTATTAGAGCTATGCATGTATACCGAGTTAGTCTGTCAATGATTGCTAAAAGATTTCTAATTACCTTATAATAACAGCTTTCATTAATGTCTCCTGTCCCTTTCCACAGCTCCCTTAAAAACTGTTGCTACGGCTTGTCTGTCTTCGAACTTAATGTAAACAGAAGACAGAGGGGCGGTCCTTCACACTGCATGCCTGCATTAGGCTTCAGAGTGAGGAGGCGTGTCTCTCAGTAATCCAATCTGATTGGCTGGCAGGGAGCTGCTGGCTGCTTTCCCTCACTTCCCAGTGTCTATGGAAAGTGAGGGAAAGCAGTTTTGGCCTCAAAGAACTGGCAGAGGAGCCATCTTGAGAAAATCCTCATATTGTAGGATTCAAGACAGGCATAACTAAGAGGAAAACTTAAGGAAAACGGTGGTATGTGAAGAAACTAAAGATTGATTTATGCATAATACTGCTGCAGCAGTAACATGTGCTAAAATTGATTTTTTTGATGAAAACATGACAGTTATCCTTTAACATTAACACCATGTAGTATGATGAGGCAATGCCTAAATAAAAACATTCCTGCCTACCTGCTTTGCTTGTAAAAAAATAAATAAATAAGAAATTATTTAAAAAGTCAACTTGGCCTACAAAGAGAAAAGCCTTTACACAACTCTCTAAACAGAAAACAGAAAAAAAAAAAAAAAAAGTTAATGTCAGAATACGCCGAAAAAAATGTTTTAAGTAGTAAAACTTTTTCAAAAGTATTTAAACAAAATAAAAACTGTACATTTATTATCACTGTATGTGTTCTGACCTACAGAATAGAAGTCATTTGTCATTTTTTACCACACAGTGAACACTGTAAAAACAAAACCTGCAGAACAATGGTACATTTCCTTTTTTTACATTGCCCCATTAATAACTTTTTTTTCCCAGTATCTAAATATATAATAGAGAATATTTAAAAAAAAAAAGCATTCATACGGCTATGTGAATGGAAAAGTAAAACAGTTATGACTTTTGGAAAGCAGGGAGAGAAAAAAACAGAAAATTTGAAAATGGCAGGAATGGGTAACAGTTAGCCTCTAATAGAGCTAAACATTACTAGCATTATCTATCTCAAACATACCCAGAATATAAAGATGCATAGCTGGTCCTTGGATGCATGCTATTTATGCTATTGCATGCTGTTTAGAATATGTGCAAAATATATATGCAGCAACCCAGAGGGAAGACAAGGTGGATGGGAGACGCCATGATAGTAGTACTCACAGTTCATGGTAACTTTCTCCACCCTGGTACTCCATAGTGCTATGCAGCGATTGGAGGACTCACCCTTTCTTTTCTCTGGGCACACCTGGTGTTGCGTCTCCTGCCACGAGGTAGTTGGGAT
This sequence comes from Bufotes viridis, assembly GCA_033119425.1. Lineage (NCBI taxonomy): Eukaryota > Metazoa > Chordata > Amphibia > Anura > Bufonidae > Bufotes > Bufotes viridis. Next base: position 166,536,687 of record CM065589.1, read on the forward strand.
GCCCTAATAAATAAGTTTGCTGGGTGCCAGGCCGGAGTGCAAAGGCAGAGACAGATAGATGCTGGAGTCAATAACCAATTCTTTACTGGATTGATGATGAGAGTAGTAGTACATACGGCTGTAAAAGGCACAGTTCCAATGTATATCACAGTATAATCTCCTCCCAATAGCTGCTTACCGGCAGAAACAATGATGAGAGTTGTAGTACTCCATGACTATCTCTCTCTAAGGACACTTTACAATCTTCCCAAGATAACCATTGTGTACTATTCTGCTCTTGTTAACCCTATCTGCAGTTTTTGGGCTGACGGAATATAGATACGGATGGCCAGTCCATCTCAAGGTGGGGTAAGTGCTGGCAGCAATAATCCTTCCCACAGTAGCAAAGTCTCAATGCCATAAACAAGCAAATAAATTGCTGTTGGAATCCTGCAAAGCCTGGATGGTTCTAGACCTTCCATAAATGTCTGATCTGTTTCCTTTAGCGGTACTGCTGTAGTAGAGTAGCTTCTTTAGCAGCTGAAGTCTCAAAGACAGAGGTTCTCTTGACTTGGGCCTGGTTTGCAGGGACTCTTACTGCATCAGAGTTCATAGGTGTCTCAAGTCACAAGAGGCGTGTGGTCTGCACATCAGATGCTGGCAAAAAATCGAACTCAGGTGAATATTATTTTTTGTTTTTACTTGGCTAATTGGGGAACATAAAGGGGCAACAATATACCATCTACTGTATCTACAATTCTAACTGACTTACATCAAGTACCTGACTATTCATACATGTACATATAGAGATTTATGGATAAATAGTTCATATAATCTACAAAGAAAGTATACATGTAATATAACTTGTTAACATGTCCTGAAGGTAAGTGCTGGGGTGGCAAGGAAAGAGAGAGAGAAAGCTCCAGAGCTTCATATAGCCTATATGTTTCAGTGTCTCAGCACCCTCCATGAACTCCACCTTATGACCAGTCAAATACCATCAATGTTGTCCAGCTGTTTATCTACCAGCTTTACAATGCATCCTTTCTGTGACTTCTTTTGTGCCTCTCCAAAACCAAGACAAACAAGCATCCAAGTCTTCCAGCTCATAACACCACCCATCTGCCCAGATGGAAGAGTTCAGTCATACATGCCTTCCACCAGGCTGCACTCTTCAGTGATGGCCTCTGATCACCATCTTGTTTAGGTCTTGGGAAAACACAGTGGAATAAAAATACAGATAATTGTCAACAGCTTGGAAGATTGTTCATGTGACTACCTTATCCTTGGCAGTTCCCAGCTAAATAAGAGGGGAATGTTGGAGCTATCTGGCAAAGCTTTCTTGTTTTTTTGCAACTGCCTGAGAGCAAACCCACAGTAAAGGAATGATGCAAAACAGGTCCTTTATCACAGTCTGATTTGGGTATCACATTTTAATAAATGGATCACGAGACTGCAACGTTTTACAAATAAATTGGAGAACATACTATATTATACTATAGTCCATACTTTTGCTATAATATAAACTTTAGGAAAGTACTGAATGTGCACCCTGTTGGTAGAAAACTGCAGTCAATATGCCGTAATATGGCAACTGCCTAGCCATATCCTCTTAAAATATAGCGGCAGTTGGAAAGGGCTCATGCACACAAATTAATTTTTTCTGTTTCAGTTCCTTTATTTTTGCGACCCGAATGCGGAACCATTCACTTAATCGGAGCCGCAAAAAAAATTAAAAATAAATGAAATTACTTACAAAAAAATAGAACATGTCCTTTTATTGTCCACATTACAGGCAAGGATAGTTGTTCTATTAAAGGCTGGACGATCAGTTCCACAAAATGCAGCGTGCACACAGGCGGTATTCATGTCTTGCGGACTGCAAAACAGCCAACAGTCGTGTGCATGAGCCCTAACTGAGCTTAAAATGTAATCTAATGACACAGATGGTGTGCTGTCCATCATATTTTCTGATGCATTTACTCCATTTTAATGTAATTTCAGGTTTTACACATGAACCTGATTGTACATTATTATGTTTTTATCACTATGATTGTTGTATATTATTCACTTGCCACCTGTTAAATTGCCCAAGCATGACTGGGTCTATTCTTCTGCTTAACCTGGGATTGACTGACTAATTAAAAATCTCATTCACTGTTGATGCCTCTGCCTAGATGCTTTTAGTTGCTTCACATCCTGTAAAGTGCACCCAGAAGGTGACCAAACCAAATAATCTCTCATCCATTTTCATTGATTTTCTTTCATCAGTTTGGAGAATGTGTGATAATGACATGATCTATTCACTGCTTTGAGACTCATCACACTTCCAGTGATATCAGGCCCATTGTCAGTGTTTGCTGCCAGCAATGCTGTTTGCTGGCAAGACAGGAATCTTCTGCTACCTGATCTTCCTGCAGTAGTAATATATAAACTACTGCAGGAAGATCCCATTTTCGTTATGCAGGAGAGAACTCGTCTGCATAAGGCCCCTTGCACACGACAGTATTTTGCGGACCGTATACTGGCAGTTTTTTCAGTTCAGTATACTGACAGTATACTGAACCATTCACTTCAATGGGTCTGCAAAAAATACTGAAGTGTCTCCGTATGTTTTCCGTTTCCGTTTCCGTTTTTCTGTTCCGTTTAAATATAGACCATGTCCTATTCTTGTCCGCAAATCACGTTCAGTGGCTCCATTCAAGTCAATGGGTCTGGCAAAAAAACGGAAAGCATACTGGAGTGCATCCGTATGTCTTCCGTATCCGTTCCGTTTTTTGCAGAACCATCTATTGAAAAGTTTAAGACCAGCCCAATTTTTTCTATGTTATTACTGTATACTGTATATGCCAAACGGAAAAACGGAACGGAACCGAAACGGAAACAAAACGGAAGCAAAAAACAGAAAAACGGATCCGAAAAAAACGGACCGCAAAACACTGAAAAAAAAAAACGGTCGTGTGCAAGAGGCCTAACGGAAACAGTGACGGATCGTTATGCAACCCATGCAGCCCGTCTATGAATAACGGAATGCCTCTAAAGGCATTCTGTTATGCTTTCCGTCATAGAATTGTGTTACGGTCCGCGGTAACGGAATCCATAACGCAATTCACCTTTTACCAGTAAACGAAGTGTGAACGAATTTCAAAATATGAAATTCGCTCATCTCTAGTCGTAACCAACCATGGAAAAGAGCAGTGTATAATGTGATGAATAAATTGAATCAAGCTAGCAAAGGAGGCAATATGGACAATCACAATAATTGTAGGATTTTACTAGGTTATGACGTAAAGTCATAATTTTATGAAAGACACGGAGGCGAGTATTGCTTAACCCTTTCTTTACTGAGCCAAATTAGCAGCAAAGAAAATCAGAACATAAACAGTTAAACTGAAAGCAAAAGGAACTCCACCCCTTGAATCCAGTCCATATAAGGCCATCCCTTCCATAGAACTTCCTCTTTCTTTGTAATAAGCCGTCCAAAAACACCATCCGGCCGTCACTGGAGACTTGCGAACGCCCAAACTGGAACAACAACTAGGGCATCTGCGGAACTTAGCCGGTGACTGAGAAAACGCCAAACTTCAGGGCGAGGCTCCTTCAACCTAAAAGAGAACAAATGTGCAACATAGTAAATCGAAATAACACTAAAAACCAACCGAAAGGCCCGGATAAGATAAGATCAAACATACAGCATAGCAAGAGAGAAACATATGCGCACTTAAACACATAACACCCGACAATGCATAGGAAAAAACCCACTAAATTACCCCCCAACCCAGGGTGGGAGAGGAGGGCAATACTTGCCTCCGTGTCTTTCATAAAATTATGACTTTACGTCATAACCTAGTAAAATCCTACAATTTTATATCAAGACACGGAGGCTCATATTGCTAGTTTAAAGCCTGTCGATCACAGCCGAAAAAGCATGAGGGGAAGGCCTGAAATAAAACTCCCGAAAAGTAGAAACTCTGGACCAATCAGCCAGGAGCATGACGTCCTCCAATCGAGCACCAGAAACAACCATGGACATGGCCGCCGCACCCCTGAGCGAATGCGCCGTGAAAATAGACGTGTCGACCCCCGTCAGGGAAAGAATCCATTTCACCCATCTGGAAAGGGTGACACTCGTAACCGGTGCAAAGGGGCACCTGTAAGATATAAACAGTTGAGGATGATCTGGCTGGCGAAAAGCCGAGGTGCGGGCCTCGTATTCCCGTAGACACGCTACCGGACATAGCTGTAGTGAAGATGGAAAACTAGGGTACGATACAGACTTTATATTCGTCTTTGTCCGGCGAGAGATATTGAAGGTCACCCCCTCCGGTGTGAAGGACCGGGCATCATGGTCTAAGGCCCGAACATCCGACACCCGTTTACAGGAGATGAGGCAAAATAAGGTCACCAGCTTGGCCGAAAGCTGTCGGAGGGACAACACTTGATTGGAAGGCCAATCCGAAATGAACTGCAAAACCCCGGAAACGTCCCAAGAAGAGACAAAACGCAGTCTGGGGGGCCTCGTCATGCGAGAACCTCGGAGTAAACGGCATATCAACGGATGCTGACCGGCCGGGCATCCCCCGAAACCCTGGTGAAAGGAGGAGATTGCCGACCTCACCAAATTAAGGGTGCGATAGGCTTTTCCTGCCTCAAATAAGGAGGTGAGGTATTGCAAAATGTCCGCTACAGGGGCAGTAGGGGGATCCACGTTCCGTAGATCGCACCAACGAACCCATGCGTGCCAAGCCGCCCTATAGGCTCGACGGGTACCTGGAGCCCAGGCGTTCTCCAGGAGAGTGTTAGTCCCTGTTGAAAGGCCTGCGATTTCCCAGGGATTCCTGACACCCTGCAGGCCAACAGCCGGAGTGAGCCGTCGGCTAGGAGTGGATGAAGCTCGCCTCCTGGACCCATTAGGAGATCTGGAAAGGAGGGGATCAAGCGGGGCTCTTCCACGAGCAGCTCCAACAGTTGAGGGAACCAGGCCTGGGTCCCCCAAAAGGGGAGGATCAAGACTAGGTCCGCCTGCTGGAGTTGGACCTGAGCAAGCACCCTGGACATGAGAGAGAACGGAGGGAAGGCATAAAGGCGATCCTCCGTCCAGAGCTGGGCTAACGCGTCCACCGCCTCCGCTAGAGGGTCTGGACGCCAGCTGTAAAACCTGCCCAACTGAGCATTGAGACGCGAAGCAAAGAGGTCTATCGAGAGGGGTCCCCAGAGTGACACAACGGAGTCGAAGACCGTCTTGTGCAATTTCCAGTCGCTGGAGTCTCGTACATGCCGAGAACTCCAATCCGCCATGGAATTGTGTAAACCCGGAATATATTCCGCCACTACAGATATATCCCTGTCTAAACAGTAAGTCCAGAAGTCCTGCGCCAGATGGGTCAGGGCCGCGGAACGGGTCCCCCCCATTGCATTCACGTAGCGCACTGCCGACACGTTGTCCATCCGTAGACGGATACATGCCGAGACTCCGTCGGAGGTAAAACTCCTGATTGCAAACGAACCCGCCAAAAGTTCCATCGCGTTGATGTGCAATCTGGACTCTCCCAGAGACCAGGGACCTCCCGTGGAGACCCCGTTGCAGTGTGCTCCCCAACCCAAGAGACTGGCATCGGACTCGATGACCAAGTCCGGTTGGGGTCCAAATATCGCCCTGCCATTCCAGGCTGACAGGTTGTGGACCCACCAGGAGAGCTCGTCTCCCTGTCCAAAGACACCTGATCCTCGTATGACGCACCAGCCTGAAGGTGTGCGATTTTCAGGCGTTGTAAGGCCCGATAGTGGAGGGGTGCCGGAAATATGGCTTGGATCGAGGAGGAAAGCAGACCTATCACTCTGGCCAAATGTCTGAGGGATATGGTGCCCGCTGCCAGCGTACGACGGATCTCCTTCCGGATAGCTCGTACTTTGGCGAGCGGGAGACTGAGAGTCTGCGCCACTGAATCCACCGAGAACCCCAGAAATTCCATGGATCTGGCCGGAACCAGACAGGATTTCTCGTGATTGATCACAAACCCCAAATTCTGCAGTAAGCGGGTGGCCAAGACAAGATGTTCCTGCAGCAACTGTCGGCTGCGTGCCATGAACAAAATGTCGTCCAGATAGATAATGAGGCGGACCCCACGACTGCGGAGCCACTCCACTACTGGACGCATGACCTTGGTGAAGCACCAAGGTGCAGAGGAGAGACCAAAGGGAAGGCACGTGAAGCGCCACACTTGGTCCCCCAAAAAAATTGAAGGAGATCTCTGGATGCCGAAGCGACCGGGACCGTAAGATACGCGTCCTTCAGATCTATCTTCGCTAGCCAATCCCCTGGCAGGAGGGTGTCCCTGAGCAAATGGATACCCTCCATTTTGAAATGGCGGTATCTGATGAAGGTATACTGCTTATGACTCCGTGTCGAGATTGAGGGGAGCGTTCTATCGCCCCTTTGTCCCGCAGAGAGAGCAATTCCGTGTGAATCAGTGTTTGAGCCGCCTGAAGCATAGGCGTGGGGAAACAGGCGGAAATCTCTCCTGGGGGGTGCACTAACTCTATGTGGAAACCCTGTATCGTGGATATCACCCATGGGTCTGTAGTAATGCTTTTCCACGCATCCAAATAAAACCGGAGTCGACCCCCTAACCTTACAGGGGAAGAAGGAGGGAGAGAGACACTTACCAACGGGGCGCCTGAAATTGGAGTTTCCTCTGAAACCTCTTGAGCGCTGGGCGGATCCCCGGGCGGGAAAAAACGAAGGTTGATGACGGTGGTCTTGCAGGGAGTTGTAGTGGGCGTAGGAGCCTCGACCCGTACCCCGGGTCTGGAAAGGCGTGCGGCCGGACAGGCGGCCCCTTGAGCTGCCTTCCCTGGTAGAGACCCTACCATGAAAAACTTTCCTCATTGAGGACTGGGCCTTATCTAAGGCCGTAAACGCACCCACGAATTTTCCTAAATCTTTGATGAAAGAGTCTCCAAACGGGAGACCCTGGGCGTCTTTACCGGATTCGGTGAGCGCCATGTTTGCCAGTTTCGGCTCGATCTTAATAAGAAGGGCTTTGCGCCGCTCTATCGAGAGAGAGGTATTTACATTACCAGCCATACATATGGCCCTCTGAATCCAGCCGCGTAGCTCATCTGGATCTACTAGGCGGTTTTCCACTTTAGCACTTTCCGCGAGATCAAAGATCTTCGCGAGGGGTCCCAGCATATCCAAAAGTTTGTCTTGACAGGCCCTAAGGGCCGAGTCTAAACCCTTACGAGGGTTGAACCCCGATTTCGACAAAAATTGGACCATTTTGGGGTCCACTGCTGGGGTATCACAGGCCTTATTAGGGATAAGGGGCCTTGGGCATTCCGCCCGCAGTTTATTCCTCGCCTCCTTGGATAGGGGCGTGCGAATACGTGCCTCGATGTATTGGGCCACATGCGTCGCCGGGAGCCACTCCGATGACCTAGGATGATGCAGGGCATCCGGGTCGAAGAGAGGGTCTCCAGCCGCATCCAACAAGGCGTCCGCCCCGGTAGGGGTTTGCGCTGTCGCAGTGACTGAGGGCGGGGGTTGGGATATTTTATCCCCCCCAGACCCAGGCAGGATGTCTTCATCGAAGACCAGGCCAGGATCCGAATCCTGTGAGGATTCACTTCCAACCTCCTCTAAGGACTCTTTATCCGAGTCCGAATCCGTGTCTGGCTGTAACCGGGCAGACTTCCAGGTCCTCGCTCGTTCTGCCTGGCGGGAGCAGGCTCTTTTCCGCTAACCAGTCGCGTTATCCTTTGATGGAGCTATGCCATCTGAACCAACGTTTCTGGAGGTAGATAGAGGCAATACCTGAGCCTGAGCTCCAACCGCCGTATGGGCTGGTTGAGACATCAAGGCCTGTGAGATGGACTGTGTTAACACAGTGGACATGGACCCCATAGCCGTGAGAATGGCACTAGAAATGGACTGCTGTAACGCTAGAGCTTGAGGGTCCGCCGGAGCGGGAGCACCCGTGCCTTTATCCACGGGAACTAAATTAACCCCTGATGGATCCTCCTGATTGTGAGGAGCAGGGGAGAGGGCAAAGGATGAGCGGCGCGACATATTTGTAATGACTATCTGAGTAAACTGGTGGGATAAGGAACTCTAAGATATAAATATATATCCAAAGATATCCCTGGTTTATAGCACTGGTGGGGGAAGTCGCCCCAACACAGCACCAAGACAAAACCTAAGATGGGAGAAGAAAAACCTGTAAAATTCGAGCCAACTACCAGGACCGGAGCAGCGCGGCTGGACAGCTTGCGGTAAGGAAAAATGGCGGCGAGATCTCGGGCCGCCGCAGGCGAGCCAACGTCGCTGCTCCGTCCAGGCCAGTGGGTGCGGCCGAGATCTCGCGGGAACTCGGCTGCCGTGGGAGACTGGATACTTACCTACGGGCGCCCAAGATGGGGAACCAGAGAGGAAAATACGGCTCCGGTGGCAAGTAAGGACCCCCAAGGGGACGTTAAGGGATTGCCGCGGGCCCATGTAGATGGGAGGGGGCGCCCAAAATAAGCGCTTGCGGTAAGAAAAAACTGCAAGCGGTAGAAACCCCAAAACCGACGAATATGTCGGGTAAGAAAAATAAAATAAGCACCCTTTTTCAATAAGGGAAAAAACCTAGGAAAAAGGTCAAAACAACGGCTAGAAACTACTGACTATACTTATCTGGAAGGCAGCAGCAAAGAAAGAGGAAGTTCTATGGAAGGGATGGCCTTATATGGACTGGATTCAAGGGGTGGAGTTCCTTTTGCTTTCAGTTTAACTGTTTATGTTCTGATTTTCTTTGCTGCTAATTTGGCTCAGTAAAGAAAGGGTTAAGCAATATGAGCCTCCGTGTCTTGATATAAAATTAGTAAGTGCCTTATATTAACTTTCTCTACATAATAAATGCCATTTGCTGCAGTGAGACAAACCCTTTAAGACTGGCCTATTTTTTTCAATGTCGAAAAAGGCCATAGCTATTTTATTATTTTATTGATATAGCCATATGAGGCTTTTCTTGCATTTACATTTGTATTTTTTAATGGCATTATTTTGGGCCACATCTTTCTTGTTTAATGCATTTGCCATTCACTTTGATACAGCTGCTAAATCACTTGTTAGAGCACATAGCAGCATTGGCTCCAACTGTTTTTTTCCTGCTTTACATACAGAGGTGAAGGCGACATATAGAATATAACGCATGTCTGTTGACTGTTTTCAGCTGTGCAAAGTAAAACTTGGAGAAGCCGTTGGGATTTGAAGTTGCTATGCAGTTTAATAAGTCAATTAGCTGCCTCATTATATTGAACAGTGGAGGTCTCAGAGCTCGACCCCCACAGAAGAAAACTTCTTTGATGCCTTTGATGCCTCTAGAACTCTATAAAGTTTTCTGTTGTTGGAGATGCCCCCTAAAAATCCAATAGCGTCTTAGGTTTTTATAGGGGACTCAGTGACGTGATAAATAAAGCAAGACACTTTAGAATTTTCTGTCTTATTTAACTTGCTACAAACTGATACATCTGCTACATTATATGACTATAAAGACACAATCCTCAGATTTTTCGTATGTCCAGCAGGTGGCGCTGTGTATTAATGAATACATTTCACTACATGACAATCCCAGTTCTTGTTCATGAATCTGGTAACTCTTTCACTGCCACAAGGTAAAGAAACGTAGATACATTTACTATAGCTCCGTGCTTCATTGGAGAGTTTATTTATATAATCATTCTACAAAAATTTACTAGCAATCAATAAGCCCCTATAAAGGAAGCAATATTTATTTAGTTATGTTATTGTTAGTATTTTGCTAAATTTCAATTCACTATTATGCGTGCAGTTGCCAAAAGTAACTCCATCTACCAAAATTACTAATTTCTAGTAGCAGCATTTTTTACATTCATACGTTATAATGGGAAGATTATCAGTTATATAACAGAACACAATTGGGATGCCTTACTAGCTTAAGCCTCTTTCACACTAGCGTTGTGAGGATCCGGCGTGCACTTCCGTCGCCAGAAATACCCTCCGTCCCGTCACAACGCAACACACCTGAAAGCATTTGACGACTGATCAGTCTTCAAAATGCTTTCTGTGTTACCATGGCAGCCAGGATGCTACTAAAGTCCCGGCTGCCATGGAAAAGTAGTGGAGAGCAGTGGAGAAGCCACTTACCGTCCATGCGGCTCCTGGGCGCTCCACAATGATGTCACAGCGCCCCTACGTCGCATGGATCACATGATCCATGCGGCGTAGGGGCGATGTGACGTCATTGTGGAGCGCCCCAAGAGCAGCAAGGACGGTAAGTAGCTTCTCCCCTGGCTCCCCACTACTTTTCCATGGCAGCCGGGACTTTAGTAGCGTCCTGGCTGCCATGGTTACCATTCAGAAAGCTAAATGTCGGATCCGGCGATGCGCCGAAACGACGTTTAGCTTAAAGTCGGATCCGGATTAATGCTTTTCAATGGGCATTAATTCCGGATCCGTCCTTGCGGCATGCCTTCTGTTTTTTTGGCCGGAGGAAAATCCGCAGCATGCTGCAGATTTTTCCATGGCAAAAAAACTTTGAATACTGAACTGGAGACATCCTGATGCATCCTGAACGGATTTATTTCCATTCAGAATGCATGGGGATAATCCTGATCAGTATCTTTTCGTTTTTGAGCCCCGAGGACGGAACTCTAGGACGGAAAGGAACAACGAAGTGTGAAATGGGCCTTACCTGACTAAAACCTACCTGTCCTAGTAACTTACCTTACTGAAATCACCTAGTAATGTCATACTAGCTTTCCTGACTGAAACAGCATTTTTATTCATTATTGAAACTAACTTATGATGTCACAGCATTTGCATATTTGAAATCCACTGGTGATGTCACAGTAGCTGTCTTGGATGGAATACACTTGTGATGTCACAGTGGTTAGTAGTCAAAATACCCTTGTGATGTAACAATAGGTTACCTGACTTAATGTACCTTGTGGCATTGCAGCACCATACCTGAGTGAAAGCAACCTTTGACACCACAGCTACCAAAAAAAATTTGTGTTGTCACAGTTACCTACATGACTGAAATTCTCTTGTCATATCTCAGTATCTACCCAGAGGTTGGCACAAAAAAGGACCCCTTTGATAAACAACTCCAAATTTGAGTCACTGTATACATGATTTCAGTTGAAGAATTACAGTTGATTGCTACTTTTGTGTTAGCTGACACTGCTGTGGGACAGCTACATCTCATAGAAGTCAATATAAGGTGACTGCTGTGGAACTGCTGCATGAAGTTTCCACTATCTTCTATAAACTAAGGTGTCGGCACAACACTTGAACCAGGCATCAACAAGAAGCAAATCAACTTCTAGCTTATATAACAGTATGGCTGCCCTGTTACAGCTGAGCTGTAGTACGGTCTTGTGGATGAACTCTTCTGTTTAATAGAAGAATCCAAGGCAATGAAATAATTTCTGTTACAATGTTCAGAACAATCCACCATAAGATATGTTTGTTACATTTTTACTAGCTTGTTTCAAAATACGGATATGGTGCCGTTCACCATATTCATTTAAGTACCATCACATTTTAAAGCATTTTGAAGCATCTTTTCTAAAGGGGTGGAATGTGTTGGAGGATGCAACTAATTTATGATGAGGCGAAGATGCACCTAGACTAAAATCTATGGCAGAAAACTGACATAAAAGAAAATAAATGTCAGGCTCGCTGCCCTGCCCTCTCCACACCCACTCCATGCCCACGCCACACTCTCTTCTTGGAAAAGTGCCGAGGGCTGTGTACATATGGCACTTGCACCTAGAATTGGGCACAATGGTGTTTTTTTAAAGTCGCAAACACTAGGTATGCAACTTTTTTTACATAGGAAAACTGGTGTGGGCAGTATGATAAATCCCCCCCCCTTCAATGTTTCTTTTACACATATCCTCTTGGGCACCCTGTATGCGATTCCCTCTCTTAGTAGCAGCAGATAATATTATGCACCAGTTATGCCAGGAATATTATAGTATGTATGATTAGTGGTCATGAAGTCATGAGTAAGGACCCTGAAATCTGTGTGGTCCGACGCTACGGCATGTAATGCATGACTTTTAAAGTTTTATGGTCAATAAAGTATCCATCGTTTTCTACTGAGCTGGAGTTACATTTCTCTTCAATTTCATTACGGCATCCAGGGCTGGCTTCCGTGCTTGTGGAGGACGCAAAGGGTGAGAGCTGCTTTACATATTTGTTTTATGATTAGTGAGGGTTCAACCCCCAGGACCGAAAATCAATGTGAATATTAATGTGGCTGAGCTACCGTGGCAAGCACAGCTGAAGCAATTTGTTTGTCTCTGTACCTGAAGAAATCATGGAGGGGCTGCAGCATTTCAGCAAATGTCACGTCACGTTGATTCGTGGTAGTCCTGCGGCCTAGGTTAGCAATTAAAATTATTGGAAAACCCCATAAGGATCATGTCACTTGGTCATATCTTTGTTTAAGGGCTCGTTCACACGAACGTGTGCTGGAACGTGCTGTGGACACGGACCCATTCACTTGAATGGGGTCTGTGATCCACATCCTATGGCCCACACCGCAAAAAAGTAGTGCATACACAACTTTTTTGCGATGCATAGGCACGGACATAAACTGAAGCACTCCGTAGTGCTTCCGTTGCCTTCCGATACGTGCCCCTGTTCCGCACCACATCGTATCATCAGAATTGTGGACCCATTTAAGTGAATGGGTCTGCATCTGTCAAAGGATGTGCACATGGCCGGTGCCCATATATTGCAGACCCGTTGTTTGCGGGCTGCAATACAGGCACGTCCAGCACACATTTGTGTGCATAAGCCCTCAAACCACCTGTTACATTTATCTTTCATAAATCAAAATTATTTGTAGATGCAGACAGGCTTTTATCCTCATTTGGGTATGTCCAGGACCATATATACAGTAAAGAGGACCAGTCATTTCTCCTGATATGGTTGTGTTATTAACTACTTGCATTTCCCTTGTGATAACAATTCTGGACAATCTACTCTTATGACTCTACGATGTGCCATTCCTGGACTCTACTAGAAGTTTACGAAGAAATTACTAGCAGTCTGCAGTAAAGGTACAGATGGGAGTTACCAGTTAGGAGTGTGCCCCTGCACAATCTGACAAAGGCAGCACTGATTAAATAGGGTCAGACTGTGCAGCGACACACCCCTAATTTTTATCACCCATCTGTACCCTTCCTGCAGACTACAAGCAATTCATTCATAAACTTCTAGAAGAAATAATAAAGAAATAGCATATCAAAGAGTATTAAGAAAAGATCCTCCAGAACTGTTATTACAAGGGGAAGGCAAGAAGTTATTAAAACAACCATGTCAGGAGAGGTGCTAGGCAGGCGTGATGACATTTTTTTCATTCCCAGGCCCTGTCAAAGTTGAGAGGGTGCAACAGTTGCAGAGAGAGAAGAGCAGAGCCTCTAGGTGTAACGACAATGTTCCCGTTGCTCCTAGAGACACATTTGCATATATTAAAACATTTCTCAGCAATGCGGTCACATATGAGCATGAGACCAACATAGATGCCTTCAGCTGCCAAGTGCACATGTAACAGATCAGCCAGTTTTATAGATACAAATCTGCTGACAGATGCCCTTTAAGAGAGATTATCATATTTAGTATACATTTGCCACATGTTATATCTAGTAGGATTCTTCTTTAGCAGTTCCTGTTAGATGTTCCTGTATTTTTTTCTCTGCTTCTTGCCACTTTTCAAAAGCTAGCTGGCTAACTGGTGAACCAATGGGCACTGTTCTGTCTTCATACACGTTCACACAGTGTGCGGTCTGACATTAAGCATAAACCATTCCTGTCTTCCAAATAAGAGGACTGTTCTTTGTAGACTAACTTGTTTATTGGTCAACAGTTCGTACAAATGTGATTGATTATATATGATTGATTGATTGGTAAAACAGGATTGTGTGGTAAAACTACAAGAACACAAATAACATGTATAAGTATAAAGTATAGATGACATGTACTATAACATTTGCATTAACACTGAAGCACATGGTAATATTGCTGTCTATACATAATATTACATGTCTATCTAACAGTATTAACAACTCCCTGAGTAACAATTACAACTAGCTGAACAGCTCTGTATAACATATGTCCATGAAACAAAGGTAGATCTCTCACCAGATATGTTTTACAAGGATGGAGAAGTTAAAGAAGGAGATACAGTATGCAAAAGGACAGCTCTGCTGCTGTGTTTTGGAGGCTTCTCTTTCCCAGGATGCTTTTCCCTCCCACAATGCAGTGCACCACCCATAATGCAGTAGTCTTTGTAACAGGTAAAACAAAGTGTAATACAACTTAACACTGCTAGATGGTGCTATAACCACATTAAACACTTCATAATTACCAAGGCTCTGGCAGAATGAACTAGAATCATTTTCTAACCCTGCTAGGTAGAACAGGCACTGTAATACCTGCTTTTTTCTATTCTTCTTGTGACTGACACTGATGCTGCACCTTCACAGTCACATTTGCAGGTTAGAAATGCCTGCATTTATACACTGATTTGTGTCCCGCGCAACATGAAACCCAAGAGCCCTGTTCTATTATGGTGCCTGTCATAGCAGAAGTGATAGATGAGATTTCTGGGCATTTGGCCCAGCCCTGGTCAGGATTAGTGAGCCTATTAGCTCTTGATAGTATTCCATTACAATATTGGTTTGAGAGAGCACTAAACAAGAAAGCTGTGTTTTTATATTCACATTTAATTACCTCCATCAGGGCCATAAATGAGCTCATTAGTTGTAGTGGCAGTAATTTGTATAGACAATGGTACATTATTGCAAGTGGTAGACAGTGCTTAAATATTATTTTAACTCATTGGCTTCCAAATCCTTCTAGGCATTCCAGAATACAGTAATGTAAGTCATTGTGTTAAAGTGCACATGTACCAGACATTATCAAATCGAAACCTATGTTAATATACCTATGTACTGTTTTATTATCTACCATGATGAATCTTAGAAGCCAGATAAGAAAGGATTATTGCTTGACTTCTTTCATAATAGTTCGAATTTCAGAAATTTTTGCATGTAATAATGTGCGGCAATCAAACGACGAACGATAAACCATGGATCAGAAAAATCTGCCTGGCTGCAAGATTATCTGTAGTCACCACTAAATCCCCCCATCTAATCAGAAATCTGCCAATCGTTGTGAATGATCTAGGGATAATCGAGCAATGATCGCAGTAGCGAGCAAGCAAAAAAATATTTAGCAATTATTGTTTTGTGTATTGAATGTCTTTTGAATGAAAACGACTTGTCAAGTTGTCGATCACTGCTTGTTAACTAAAGAATATTCCTGTCTAATAGGACCAATATAGGATATGGGCAGATTGGCTATAAACTCTACAGGGAAAGGTCCTAGTGGTGATGTCCAGAGGGCTACCCAAGCCCTCCACTTGGCTGCCATCTAGGTACATAAAGATCAAATGCTCTCAGCATTAATTAGATGCTCTTGGCATTAATTAATGTAGGAGCATGAGGCACTTATGCACTCGGCCGGCAGGAGATAGTACCTTCCTGCATTCAACTGTATTGTAGTCCTCAGGGCGTTGACATAATTTCATACTGTGGCATTTTGTGCTGCACTGTGGTACTTGGTTACTCATCACGGCATTGCCATTGCCGCCTACTTCTGTTGTCCCGCGTTCTGTCAATGTGGACTTGCCTACAATGTGGAGCCACTTTTAGGTTTTTTCAAGGGCCACTTTCAGTTCCATAATCATTTTAAATGAAAGGATATCCATGTCAGACATTTATGGTGTATCAAATTCTGTGTCCCACAACTCCATAATACTTGAAGATGGGAAAGCACTTTTAGTCCTCCTTCACCAAAATTATTTTGTGTCTCTAATGCTTCATGCAGCAGTGGCTATATTTTGGTCTGTAAACAACAGATCTGCAAAATACAGATACAGTAATTTACATGTGCATTCTGTATTTTACTCACTCCCATCAAAAAAGAGGGCTATTCTCATCCACAATATAGGCAGGAATGGGACTTGTCCTATAATTACAGGCGCCATAGAAATGAATGGGTCAGTGTTCTCTCTGCAAAAAATGAGGAGAGCACACAGATGACAAATATGCTTGTGCCCATGAAAACTTAAAGGCATCTGTCAGCAGATTTGTACCTTTAAAACTGGCTGACCTGTTACATGTGTGCTTGGCAGCTGAAGGCATCTATGTTGGTCCCATGTTTATATGTGTCCACATTTCTGAGAAAAATTAAGTTTTAATATATGCAAATTAACCTCTAGGAGCAATGGGGTTGTTGGGGGCTCTGCCTTTTCTGCAACTGCTGCACCCTTTTCACTTTGATTTCCAGGGCCAGGTGTGATGATGTTTAAACTGCCTGGCACTGTCAATCAAAGTGGAATGGGGGCAACAGCAATGCCCCTGTTGTTTATTTATTTTACTCACTTATATAGTGCTGTTATATTGTGCAGCGCTTTACAGACATTAGCATCACACTGTTCCCAATAGGGCTCACAATCTATCAGTGTGTCTTTGGAGTGTGGGAGGAAACCCATGCAAACACAGGGAGAATAGACAAACTGTGCAGATATTGTTCTTGGTTGGAGTCAAACCTAGGACCCTAGTGCTGCAAGGCATCAGTGCTAACCACTGAGCCCCTGTTGCTCCTAGAGGCCGTTTTGTAAATATTAAATAATTTTTCTTAACAATGCAGGTGTCCGCATGGTTCTTGTAGCAGACACCCATGGCTAATGTCCGCGACCGACAGCAATGCCAATCGCAAACATTTAACCCCTCGGATGCCGTGGTCAATCCTGACCACGGCATCTGAGTGCGCACAAACCAAAAGTTTTACTTTCGGTTTGCACTCCATCTCCCCTGTGTGGCGATCGGAGGAGCCGGAGCGCGCCTGTAGTAGCCTGGGTTTCTATGAATGAAACCCAGGCTGCTCTGTAGTATTTCCTATGGAGCCTTGTCTGTAATAGGCTCCATAGGAAATATGCGATTTTTTTCATATATTCGAATGTTATTGCATTGGAATGTATGATAATCGCAATCAGATGATTGTATGTTATAGTTCCCTATGGGAACTATATAAAAGTGTAAAAAAAAAGTTAAAAAAATAAATTAACGAAAAAACATAAAAGTTCAAATCACCCCCCTTTTGCCAACATAAAAATAAAAAAATACACATCATGGGTGTCGCAATGTGTGAAAACGTCCATACTATAAAAATATGAAAAAATATTCTCCATATGTCAAACAGCAAAATGGACATATAAGTAAAAAAAAGTTATAGGGGTCAAAACATGGTGACAAAGAAGCAAAACAGATTTTTTTTCACTATCAAAACGCAAGAAAACCTATACATATAGGGTATCGCCGGATTCGCACTGACATGTAGAATAAAAGTAACCAGTCAGTTTTATCAAACATCGAACGTCGGAATTTAAAAACCTGCAAAACTGTGGTGGAATTGCTATTTTTCTGCAAGTTCATTCCATTTGGATTCTTTTCCCCCTTCCCACTACATCATATGCAATATTAAGTGGTGCCGTTGGAAAGTAAAACTTGTCCCACAATAAACAAGCTCTCATATGGCTATGTAAACCGAAAAATAAAAAAGTTATGGCTCTGGGAAGGCCGGGAGCGCAAAAAACCCCCGCAAAAAATAAAAAACCTCTGGTCCTTAAGGGGTTAAAAACACAATGAAATTCGTTTTTTTGTGGGGGGGTTTTGGGTCACACATTTTTGTCATATTTTTCAAGCATACCAACAGAATTTCAAAAGTATGCTGCTTTTTTTGTTGTTTAAAAAACATCATCATGGGCCCAAAAAAATCCACGATTTATAACACACACCATATTTGAGCCATAGTTCGCAATTTTTTAGCTTATCGGCACTTTAGAAAAGGGTTAGTTCTTAGTGGGAGGAGGCACAGCTCCACACTGCCTGCTACATTTGGTGAATCCACCAAGCGTAAATGTTTGGGGAGAGGTTGCTCAGCTATGGGATTTCATCTTAGATAGATCAGGCAACATCTTTAGCTTACTAAATACATAGAACATTGGCAACATTCATAATAGAAGACTTGAAAATCACGTAAAATAATCCTCAACACTTGTTACGCTTGGAATAAAATAGCAGAATTGCAACTTTTTCTCCAATACCAACCTGCCACTGACGCTCATGCAGCCTTTTACAAGATGTCTCCGTGTTCTTGGTCCCATCTGCTGAGCTGGCCACCTGCCCTCACTTACTGTCTCATGCCTGTTTCAACTACATCTTTTCCCACTTCCCATGCAGACATGCAGCCAAAACAAAATGGGCTTGGAAGAAGCAATAAGCAGGGCATAGCAAACAGCGGAAGATCCTTCTGGTGCCCACAGCCGTAAAAATAAAGCATGACGCTCAAACGAATTGACTCAGTATATCAGTATAAAAAGAGAGCAATGTATCCATTATGCCACAACACAGCTTTAGATCAATACAAAATTGTTACTATCGATCTCTCGAAGGAATCTAGCCATGCCGCACAGAGAATAAAGCTGCTTTAATGACATGACCTCTCCATCCACCCTCTTCATAAATGGTTGTAACCTGGAGCCTCATGCCTGGTTTCATTATGAGCTCAGGTTAATGATACATGAGAAATTACTGAGTGTTGCACTTTCTTTTCTTTTTCCTGGAGCAGTGATTTGAAGCCAGGGAGCTCATTTAGAACACACCGAAGAAAATAAAGCAAGGAAATGCTCTCAGAGCAACGCTTGTTCTACCACTTAATAAGTAGTAGCTCTTCCTGACTGTTCATATTTCTCCGCCACTACTAAATAAGTTAATCACTTCACGAATAGGAAAATCTGCAGGTGCCTTTGAGGCTTTGTTAACACAGCACCTAAGCCAGCTCTGCGCTCACTCCTAATCCTCTCTAAGACAGTATGAGTCAGTGAAGTAAGCTGTAATCAGTTTTTAATGTTAGAAACAATATACCCACTCAAGCCGGTTGCCTAGAGCAACAGGGCAGGATCGGAACGCCTGAAATAAAATGGGATTGCAGCACTTGGCTTGTGCAACCATCCATACAGGTATAGTTATTTCCCTTGGCTCTACCGCTCGTGGATAAAGTGCTTTTTATCAGCAGGGGGCTGCTTCAGCTTCATGACAGCTGCCAATTGGTTACAGCCCCTGTTATGAAGAAGTATTTTCATGATAGGAAGATATAAACCCCTTTTAAGTGGGCGAAGGGAAATGGTAATCATGAATATTTCTCATTTGGGCCCATAGGTTAATAAAAAAAGAAATCTCCGAGTACTATACATTGATTTTACCATCATCACAAATAACATTTATGAAAGGCAAGTAAAAATAACGGTTGAGGAGAGAATTCTCGAGAATGTTTGATCATTCTTGGACTGAACATATGCGTTTGGTGCATGTAAAAATGCAGCAGAACATTTTCTAGGTATTAAAGGTAGCTGGTCTCCACATTTTCAGTCAAATTAAAAAATATTTTTTTTATGTGCATAAGGTCTCATGCACACAGCCGTATGTATTTTGCGGTCCACAAAAAATGGATCCGCAAAAAATACGGATGATGTCCGTGTGCATTCCATATTTAGCGGAACGGAACAGCTGGCCCCTAATAGAACAGTACTATCCTTGTCCGTAATACGAACAATAATAGGACATGTTCTATTTATTTTGCGGAACGGAAATACGGACATACGGAAACGGAATGCACATGGAGTAACTTCCATGAATGGTTCCACATATGGTCCACAAAAAAAAGGAACAGATATGGAAAGAAAATGCGTTTGTGTGCATGAGCCCTTAGGCTACATTCACACGAACATATTTTGGTTCCGTGTCCATTCCAGATTTTTTGCAGATCAGTGTTTTGTGGACTGCAAAACACATATGGTCATGTGAATCTAGCCTTAACCAGTTGAAGGCTAATAAATAATAGTGATAACCTTGGGGAAAGGGAAAATCAGAAGAAAGATGGTTATACTGTAGGTTTATTGGACCTGCTACTATTCACTGCAACTACTGTATAAGCCATGTTACACGTATAGATTTTCTGAGCTTAAAAAAAAAGGGAAAACTGATGTACAGTAGAATAACAAAAGAGCACATTCTGACCTTTCAAAATCCCCCAGCATACACTGCTACCAGTCCAGTAGTACCAGGAGGTTCTGTGTTTCACTGCTAAAAGAATGGGGTGACATGGTGACAATTACTGGCCAAAGCAGTCAGGCAGCAGTATTTACGGCAAATGACTACTGCTGCAGCTGGTGCTTTATTGCATCACAGATTGATGGGGAAACATTAGACCAGTGGCACTGGAGCACAGGATAGCAAAAAAGTAAGTATAGGGTTTTTGGTTATGTTATGCTATAAGCAGTTGCCTTTTAACAGCTTTGTGATAGGGCCTTAAAACAGGATTTTTCTCTCAATAGATGAGACACATTGGTGTATGGAGACTAATGATCCATAGGAACAGAGTATGCAGATTGACTCAATATAACCAAACCAGACACAGCTCAGTTTTGGGGTTATTGCACCTCATCAGTATAGCATCAGTACAGGACAGGGTTCTGATTGGCTAGATATGATGCTTTAGATCAGGGATGTCAAACTCGTGGCCCTCCAGCTGTTGCAAAACTACAATTCCCATCATGCCTGGACATCCTACAGCTATCAAGGCATGCTGGAAGTTGTAGTTTTGCAACAGCTGGAGGGCCATGAGTTTGACATCCGTGCTTTAGATGAAGATCAGGGGGTGGGGGTACTGTTAGTCAATGAAGAGACACAGCAGTGTATGGAGACTTATAGTATGCTGTCAACACATAAGTGTCTTTGGTTTGGCTGGCATGAGGTAATTTCAATAATTTCAATGCTGAAAGAACTGAAAGTTCTCTCATATTGAAGATTACTAAACTATATTGGGCACTACTAAGGGGTCACAAGGGTCACGTTGTTTCCTCTCATGTGGGGAGATTGGTATTTTGTCATTTTATGCACTGTTATGCCCTGCATTGTCAAATGTTTCTGTGTACAGGACTGCTTGGGGTGTAGTTTAGCCTCCCGGACAGTAGAGGGAGCTAGGGAGCCCCTAGTTTATATAGCTAGGCCCAGGCAGGGGTTAGGGAGTACAGGCCCTGGAGCCTGAGAGAAGGCAGTGCAGGCCCTGAGCCTGTGAGGGCAAGATCAGCTCCTGTGCAGTCAGTCTAAGACTGGAGCTAGCCCAGTCCAGGCAGTGTGCCAAAGGAACCACCTTCCAGGAGAGAGTCCTGAGTCCAGGAGAAGGTTCCCTCCTGAGTCCTGGAATCAGCAGAGAGAAACCCAGCAGTGCCATTACCCAGTCCAGCTAGAGTCAAGCTGAGAGGCAGAGAGAGAAAGTGTAAGAGTGCAAGAATATATTACAGATCAGAGGAGGTACTTCAGTGTTCCCAAGGATAAAGCCAGTTATAGGGCATATGGGCCTTGGAAGTTTTTACCAGTCAGGATCCTGAGGAATGCAGCCTGTACTGTGAGTCTATTTAACCCTCTGTGTAACCTTACCAAGCTATACCTGCCATTATACTGTGAAGCCTGCTGTATACCAATTGTCTTCTGTGGAACTACAAGGAGTGTGTATGAAGTTGCCATTATTTAGTAAAGAAGAGTTCTGTTTCAACTCAAGTGTCTGCATCTCCATTATTCCCACTGTCAATCGGTGTGCCACCGTTACCGGCACTGGCGTCACGAACTGTATGGGACCTGGCCATAGGCACGTTAAATCATAACACCAAGGGCACCTCACCTAAAATGCAGCCTGTGTCCCTCAAACTAGAGTGTGCCCCAGAGGACCCACGTGTCAGCCTCTCCATCACTGGCATCCCTCTCTCTCCCTTACCCCGGGGTGCTACACATGTTATTGAGCAGAATGAGCTGAGCGGACTGATATATAGTTTTGTTAGGAAAGATCCAGTATAAATTGTATTCATTCATCTAAATTACTGCTTTTTCTGTCCTTTGAAGTCAAGGAGATGGTCCTATCAGTGACTGACAGCTATCTCTGTATTCACAGTTATAAAAGAAAGGCTGTTAGAAGCTCCTCCTTGACTTAAAGCCCAGAATACTGAACCTTTTCCCACAAAATACATAAGTCTGCTCAGCTCCTCCTGGTCTATAACATGCTGCCTTCAGCTCAGACACCATGTTCCATGTGACAGGTTCCTTTTAAGTTTACACATTGTAGGATTGTTGTGGATAAAATCTTCACCAAATCTATAATCCATGAACAATTCACAGGATACTGGACATGTTGTGGATATGCATGAGAACATTGATGTGTAAAAAAAATAGTAACACGTAGATGGACACAAAATGTGTTTAAAACGAATAGAAAAAGCATATATTCCAGTTTTTATGAGTGGAGAGAATTCTGGCGCACTTAGTAAATCTCTCCTATTATACTTTCAAGTATATAAGAATAACCTCCTCTTACAAATTTGAGCAATTGGGCTTAATACTGTCTTCCTGAATCCTGAATAATGCATGTAGCTGCACAGGAGCCCACTATCACCTTAAAAGCAGAAAGCAGCTTTCTACTGCTTTTATGGCTGCACATAGAAGACTTAACTAAGAACTTATACATGACTCTATGATGAGCTATTGAAGAGCCAGTAACCATATACTGTTTTAGCAGGGCCGTTCTGTACTATGTGTGTCCATAGCTGTACGGTACCCACTTCAGATCTCTTCCAACATAGATGTAAACTGAGTAGGCAGTCAAATTCATCACTGCTTCTTATCTGTCATCTAATACTATGTTAGAACTGCATTACCTCATGTGCTGCCTTGTAAATCAGAGTTTTACAAGAGTTCCTTAACACAGGATATATAGGTCTCCAACAGAGGAGCAGTCATACTGAAGACATCAAGCATGTTAAATGCAGTGTGCTAACGGTCAAAATAGATTGTGTTACCTTAAATGGGTATTCTGGTGGGTAAAAGTTAACTATTAGATCAGTGGGGTTCCTACCACTGGGACCCCCACCGATCACGAGAACTCGGGCCCCGTAGCCTCTGAAGGTCCCCTGCTGCCCCCTTGAAATGACCGGAGTGCCTAGTCGCACATGTGTGATGCCTTTCCATTTGTTTCTATGGATGTTCCAAAGATAGGCAATTGCAGAGCTCAGCTATCTCCGGAACTTCCATAGAAATAAATGGAGCGGCTGAATGTATGTGAGACTAGCCGCAAAGGTCATTCAGGTGAGCATCAGGAGGCCTGCAGGGGGTACGGGGCCCCAGTTCTTGTGATCGGGGTGATCCCCGAGGTAGAATAGGGCATCACTTTTACCTACCGGAATACACCTTTAGCCAATTTTATACTGGAGTTTAACCCCTTTATTACCTAACCAATTTTTCCAGATTTGTTTTTGAGCTGGTTCTGAATCTAAAGTATCAGCTTTATTCTATAGATCAGTATTATTAAGAAGACTATACGAAATGTGTATCATTTTTGTATGCGTTACTAATTTTGCACAATAATAGTACATTTCATTAAAAAAATAGTACACGTCCCTTTTTATTAATCTGTGCATATGGCACAGCCTAGGGGCTCTTCTTTGACTCCCATATGCCATGACAACTCCACAGTCACGTAGGATGGTGGCAATTGGGCTAAAGAGGGTGTCTAACCAGCCAAAGACTACAATTGTTACAGACAATGTCATCTAAAGTGGTTCTTGCTGTCCTAGTGGGTCTTCCCTGTGATCACTGCTGTATAGTGTAACAACTTCTGCCATCAAGCACTGTCACAGGTGCAACTTAAGCTGCTGTTCTGTTAGACTGCAACTTACAGTGAAGAAATAACAATGGACTGGCACAAAGTTGTTCAGTAGTCTCCAAGTACATACATTCTTCACTCCACTCCCCTTCCCTAAATTCTCTTTCTTTTCCATCCTTTGCTTGAACTTGATGAACATATGTCCTTTTTTCAACTGTACAAACTATGTAATGATATAGAAAAATTCCAAAAAGGCCCTTCAAAGAGGTTGTCTCATGAAAAAGGTTGTACATTTTCAGACCAGCATGTGGATCTGTATACTTTTGCAAAGGACACAATCCCTGAGCTGCCAGCTTGAAATAAATGTAGTAGAACAAATGGAATAATGAATTATGAGATCTCTGGTTCCATGTGAGGTACAGGGCTGGTTCTAGCTTTGTTAGATAGAAATTTCCATGTAATATATGATGTATGATTTTCCATTATTACATTAATCATGGGATAACCCTTTAATACATATTAACATGTTTACACCCTCTTAATACTATGCTATCATGTGATCACCCAAAGTTCCAGACACAAAAATCCCCTAGAAACAAAAATCGTCAGAATGTGTCAGAACCGAGGTATAGAAATAAGCCTCATAGATACAAATGTGTGCATTTTGGTTAAATACAGTGCAAACTACAGTTCTTGCAAACTACAGTTGCAAGAAAAAGTATGTAAACCCTTCAGAATGATATGGATTTCTGCACAAATTGGTCATAAAATGTGATCTGATCTTCATCTAAATCACAACAATAGACAATCACAGTCTGCTTAAACTAATAACACACGGAGAATTAAATGTACCATGTTTTTATTGAACAAATCATGTAAACATTCACAGTGTAGGTGGAAAAATTATGTGAACCCTTGGATTGAATAACTGGTTGAACCTCCTTTGGCAGCAATAACTTCAACCAAACGTTTCCTGTAGTTGCAGATCAGACATGTACAACGGTCAGGAGTAATTCTTGACCATTCCTCTTTACAGAACTGTTTCAGTTCAGCAATATTCTTGGGATGTCTGGTGTGAATCGCTTTCTTGAGGTCATGCCACAGCATCTCAATCGGGTTGAGGTCAGGATTCTGACTGGGCCACTCCAGAAGGCGTATTTTCTTCTGTTTAAGCCATTATGTTGTTGATTTATTTCTATGCTTTGGGATGTTGTCCTGTTACAATACCAATCTTCTGTTGAGCTTCAGCTGGTGGACAGATGGCCTTAAGTTCTCCTGCAAAATGTCTTGCTAAACTTGGGAATTCATTTTTCCTTCGATCATAGCAGGCCCTGAAGCAGCAAAGCAGCCCCAAACCATGACGCCACCACCACCATACTTCACAGTTGGGATGAGGTTTTGATGTTGGTGTGCTGTGCCTCTTTTTCTCCACACATAGTTGTGTGTGGAACATCCAGGTGCTCCTGTGCAAACTTTAAACGTGCAGCAATGGTTTTTTTGGACAACAGTCGTTTCCTCTGTGGTATCTTCCCATGAAATCCATTCTTGTTTAGTGTTTTACGTATCGTAGATTCACTAACAGGGATGTTAGCATATGCCAGAGACTTTTGTAAATCTTTAGCTGACACTCTAGGTTTCTTCTTCTCCTCATTGAGCAGTCTGTGCTGTGCTCTTGCAGTCATCTTTACAGGATGGCCACTCCTAGAAAGAGTAGCAGCAGTGATGAATTTTCTCCATTTATAGCCAATTTGTCTTCATGGCTTTTAGAAATACTTTTATAACCCTTTCCAGCTTTATGCACGTAAACAATTCTTAATCATAGGTTTTCTGAGAGCTCTTTTGTGCGAGGCATCATTCACATCAGGCAATGCTTCTTGGGAAAAGCAAACCCAGAACTGGTGTGTGTTTTTATAGGGCAGCTATAACCAACACCTCCAATCTCATCTCATTTATTGGACTCCAGTTGGCTGACACCTCACTCCAATTTGCTCTTGGAGATGTCATTAGTCTAGAGGTTCACATACTTTTTCCACCTACACTGTGAATGTTTACATGGTGTATTCAATAAAAACATGGTAACATTTAATTCTTTGTGTGTTATTAGTTTAAGTAGACTGTGATTGTCTATTGTTGTGACTTAGATGAAGATTAGATCACATTTTATGACCAATTTGTGAAGAAATCCATATCATTCCAAAGGGTTCACATACTTTTTCTTGCAACTGTATACTGTGGACCACGTAGCTTTATGTGCAGTGCTATATTATGAACTGATTGTTATAGTTTCAAGGGTGATGTCTGAGTTTAATATGGACAGAACCTTGGCTAACCATTGACCTTTTCAACTGAATGGATATCTTTCGCAATTTTCTGTCTGCATTGAGAAAACCAATTCTTGTGTGGTCCATCGTAAAACATTTCCGTTTTCACTATCCAGAACACAGAAAGGTTTGCCATAGTGTTCACCATCTAGAACACAGAAAAGTTTGTCATAGGCTGTCTGAAAGGGACCATAGGCTTTGTTCACATGATCAGGATGCAAGCTGGCACAATGTTTTGCATCCTGATGAAAGGAGTTTTAGTTCAAGACTGAAATATATCTGCTCTTAAAATATGCCTTAAAAGGTCCCTATTCTTCAAGGGAAAAAAACAAAGCAGTCTGCAACATTTTTGTGACCTGTTGCATCTTGTAGGTACATTTCTCTCTAAATTCAATAAAAATTAATGTACTGAATAAAAAAGCTGTGGAAAACAAAGTGAGTTCACAAAGTGATTGTATTGTATTTTCATAAAACAGTAAAACTCCTTTAACATTAAAGGATAACTGTCACATTTAGACCCTAATTTCAGTTTTCATATATGTAGTTACTAATATGATAATATACCTGAATCAATAACTATTAGACTTACTTACCCCTTATTTAATAAGATTCAGCCCTTAGCAACCAGTCTGCATAAAACTGCAATTTCACTATTCTGTTAAGATGGCCGCCCTCAGCCCTGAGGCTAATCCATAGGACGCCTGCAGTGAAGTTAGTGAAGACCAGCTCTGTATAGGGGGGTCTTGCAGTGAAGTTCCCAGGTCTGGCTGAAGCCTGTAGTCCTTCTACAAGCTCTCCTCTTATCAGATAAGGCTGTCATTTATACACTGGGCTCTACATTGTCCTTTACTGCTAAGGGAGTGTCTGCCAAGCACAGGCAAGTTCACACACACAGCCCAGCGCTGTTATCTCCTGTCAGGAAGAACCTGGCTTTTTATACATTCCCTTACAATGTTGACTCACTATCAGTTCCCAGTGCACACAGCGTGCTCCGTCCTCATCTGGTAGACGGAAGGAGCATAGCAACCTGATTTTATCTCAGGTAACAATAGCCAATACTGGGGACTTTTAGGTGGCTTTTAGGGGTTATTTATTTAAGAATCAGAAATTAAAACAGGGCCAACAAGGTAATATTAATCACCAGAATCCAATAGTAAAAAATAAATAAATTTGACAGTTATACTTTAAAGATTTTTCCTTTAATATTAAAGATTTTTATCTAGCAGACAATATTTCATTTTTCAGAGAACTTTCTTTTTTTATATATATTCCTATTCTCTTGCTTTTCAAGAACACAATGTAAAACCAGTATTATTTTAAACATTTTCTAATACAAGCTAGCATAAAACTAGTCTATTCATCAAAAATGAACTGCTCCAAATAGTTTACAATGATATTTCAGCCATCTCGCTGTCCTTCTTCTTTTCCTGTCCTCATGTGCACTCTTCTAAGCCATTTACTTCAGTGAGTTTGTTCTTATATTTGCTTAAAATCTGCACACCCTCGCTTTTCAGTCCACTAAGAACTGGAAGAACTGGTTTCCTATTTGCCATCCACATTATAGAGAAATCTTTATTTCAGAACACAGCGGGGTCGATGTTAACCGGGTGGAAGCTCTCTGCGGCATTAGTCTTCATTCTCCATGTACATTCCTCATCTAACCACCATAACCACAAAAGCATGTTCATACACTACACTGCACTTAGTAGTGTCCTTAACATGTAAGTAGCAAAACCAAATCATCCTGGTTCTTAGTAAATATTTATCTCAGATATTATGTGTTAAAGAAGAGCTGCAGCATTTTACTATAGAAAAAATGTTCAACATACAGTATCAACTATCACACTGCTTCATAGCCTAAACGATTATTACTCTTTAACTCCCTTCCGACCGCCGTACGCAGGATTGCATCACCCCCTATAAAGCTCATTCAGACGTCCGTATGTGTTTTGCAAAACACGGACACCGGCAATCTGCTTTTTCCATTTTGCGGATCCGCACATTGCCAGAGTTATATAGAAAATGCCTTTTCTTGTCCGCAATTGCGGACAAGAATAGGACATGTTCTATATTTTTGCGGATCCACAATTCCGGATCTGAGCAGGACAAAGTCTGTCCCCATAAAATTGAATGTATCCACAATTCCGTTCCACAAAATTTTGCGGAACAGAATTGCGGACTTGTGAATGAGGCCTAAAGGTCCCTTAGCGATCGCAGCTTTACAGCTTTCCCCTCTTTTTTTTTTTTTATTTACACATTTTTTAGAGATTTTTTCATCCACATTGATCAATGTGAATGAAGAAATCTGTGACGTTCATTTTTTTCTTTCAGCCCAGCGGCTGAACGGGAAAAAAAATTCTCATTACCCGTATGCTCAATATAAGGAGAATAGCAAAAACTCCTAATTTTGGCCATACGTGTAATGATTGCGGAGACCCTCAAATGCCAGGGCAGTGGAAAAACCTCACAAGTGACCCAATTAGAAGATGTTGACACCCCAAGGTATTCGCTGAGGGGCATAGTGAGTTCATGGAAGTTTTAATTTTTTGACACAAGTTAGCAGAAAATGAAATGTTTTGAAAAAAAAATTCCATTTCCGCTAACTTGTGACAAAAAATAAAAAATTCCATGAACTCACTATGCCCCTTAGTGAATACCTTAGGGTGTCTACTTTCCGAAATGGGGTCACTTATGGGGTGTTTCTACTGTCTGGGCATTGTAGTACGTCAGGAAACAGGACAGGTGCTAAGAAAGTCAAAGTGCGGAAACTTACTTTTTTGCACCATAGTTTGTAAACCCTATAACTTTTACCCAAACCAATAAATATACACTTATTGCATTTTTTTTATCAAAGGCATGTAGAACAATAAATTTAGAGAAAAATGTAAATTGAAATATAGTGTTATTTGAAAAATTTTACAACAGAAAGCGAAAAATGTCGTTTTTTTGAAAAAAGTTCATCAAAAAAAGTAAAATATCAAAAAAAGTTAAAATGTCAGCAAGAATGAAATACCACCAAATGAAAGCTGTATTAGTGAGAAGAAAAGGAGGTAAAATTCATTTGGGTGGTAAGTTGCATGACGGAACTATAAACGGTGAAAGTAGCGTAGTGCGGAATTGTAAAAAGTGGCCTGGTCATTAAGGGGGTTTAAGCTAGGGGGGCTAAAGTGGTTAAGCTATATATTTAGTGAGATACTGGGTCTCTCTGGATCCAGCATGTCCGGAAAGTACATGATTGCCCTACGGCCCCATTAACTATAAAGGGACCAGCGGAGTTCCGGCCACAACTCTGCAAATATGTCAAGAATCGGCCACACTAAAACCTCGGTGCAGGATAGGGTATAACTAAGGGTCAATGCTGAGACCTTAACCGATCCTGAGAACAGGTGTCTCATTCCATAGTTATGATGAAGTGACAGGATGAGCATGCATCAGCCATGCAGCCACAGCAGTAGGGGGTCACCAGAAGAACACATGCAGGTAAGGGTAGGTTCACATTTGCGTTAAAAATATCCGCTTTTTAGCATGCCGAGTTCACCTGATCCAGCCTAGCCAGATACTGCCATTCAGCACCAGACCCCATTGACTATAATGGGATCTAACGGGGATACGGCCATTTTGGCTGGGATTTAACCAGAAAGCAGCTGGATCCCTGCCAGATCCCATTACAGTCAAAGGAGTCTGGAGGTGAACAGCAGTATCCAACTATATGTATAAAAAGCAGAAAATCTGTGATGTTACAGGAATTATACAGCCAATTCAGTAACATTCAATCCATGTCCTCCATACATAACTGTTTATTAGGTCTAAAAAATTCACAATGCGTTTTGAGGGCGGATCTCCATTTTCGTCATGTGCAGTTGTATACATACAAAGACAATGGTTTAAATGAAACACTTTGGGGCACAGCTGTCTTACATTTAGACCATTTTCTACACCTAAACCAAGCATAGAAAATGATGAGTGAGACGGGACTACTGGCCCGTACCATTTCCCACCCACACCCCTTCTTTTTTAGACCTGGCGTCAGTGGGGAATAGTCACAGATTGCAGCACAAAACGGTCTATTTTTGTTTAATAAATGACCCCCTTTGTCACTCAGATCCCAGTTTAGGTTTTCCCTGAACTTTGACCCCGAACTGGAATCTGAGCACAAAAATGTTTAGTTTTAACTAAAAATGTAGGTGCCACATTTTGTGCCCCACTGAGTAAGGGTACTTTCACACTAGCATTTTGGATTCCGTTTGGGAGATCCATTTCAGGGCTCTCACAAACGGTCCAAAACGGATCAGTTAAGCCCCAATGCATTCTGAATGGATAAGGATCCGCTCAGAATGCATCAGTTCGGCTCCGTTCCGCATTCCGTTTTGGAAATGGACACCAAAACGCAGCTTGCAGCATTTTGGTGCTCGTCTGAAGAGACGGAGCCTAACGGATCCGTTTTCAATGACACAATATGGTGCATTTGAAAACGGATCCATTCCCCGTTGACTTTCAATGTAATTCAAAACCGATCCGTTTTGGACTTTGTTATTTTTCTTTAAAACTAATGCAAACGGATCCATTCTGAATGGATACAAACGTTTGCATTATAGGTGCGGATCCGTCTGTGCAAATAAGCAGTCGGATCCGCACCAACGCAAGTGTGAAAGTACCCTTTGACCAAAATACATAATAATATTGCTGCACTAAGTGCCCCCAAAGTGATAGTGCCACGGTCAGTGCCCCTAAGATAAGGACACACTCAATGCTAAAAGAGTGGTGTCAGCAGAAGGTCAATGCCAGCTACCACAGGGTTTCCACTGCAGTGCGGGCAATGTCTTCCATAGTCTTGGCATCACCATGATGATGGGACACCACAGCTGCAGACCCAGTAGTGGAAATGAGACCTGGCTCAGCATGTGATGTCACTCCTCTTTGAGATAATTTTTTCCAGTGTTTGGTTATCAACCACAGGGTGAAGTTTACTGCCATTTTTGTTGGTATTTCTTTGGAAAGCTTGCCTGACTTTGCTTGACCTAATTATTCTGCGTACTGAACCCAGCCTTATTTTCTTTTCCTGCCTTCTGAAACCTGCATTGTTGCCAATGTGGATTTGCGCTGACAATATATTCAACTCTTATTATTATCAGATATCTGGCCGTCTAGTGGAGAATCTGGAGACTATTCTGAGAAACACAAACTGGATAGCTGATTGGCTGAAGACAGAAAGCCAGATCCATTACAATAATGGGCTCTGTAAGATTCTGTCATGGTGTCTATCATTTTACTGCAAAAACAATATGTTGCATGCTGTGCCATTTTTTCAGGCCAGTATGGCAGAATCTGCAACTGAACGGGAGAATATAAACAGCAACGTTAAATATGAAGCCAAAGTAACCATTACACATATTTGGTATTGTTGTAATGAAAATATATTGAATTTCTTCTTTGCACGTGTAAAATGTTTCGGTATATATTATTTTTGTCTGAGCCTCCTTCACAATGGTTCTTTTTTTTTGCATTTTAAACACATAAAAAATCTAGATCCTGAATGTTTTATGCCAGTTTCTTCAGCTGCATTTTTGTTACCATTTATTTTATTTTGTATCATGTTCATAAGACGTCTATAGAGAAAACAGGTAGGAAAAAAGAACACCATACCCAGTGCATGCTACGTTTTTTGACCCCAAAACTATAATAAAACACCACAAACCAGAACATTGTGTACACATTTTAAAATTGTTGTATGAATACTTAAATAAGGCAGTAGCAATTTAAGTGAAAAAAAAAAAAAAAAATGCTGCCATTTGCTATGTGTGAAATCAGCCATCAGGTATCACCTATGCCAGGGATGCCCAAACTGCACCACTCCAGCTGTTGAAAAACTACAGCTCCCAGTATGCCTGAACAGCCTACAGCCTTAAGGGCATGATGGGAGTTGTAACAACAGCTGGAGGACAGCAGGTTGAGCATCCCGCATCCCTAACGTATGCCATCCATCTCATGTCCTTCTCATGTCTGATGACTTTTTTTTTTTTACATTGTATCATGTTTGTACTGCATCTTCCAGATTTTTCTATTTGATCCTCATGTTGCCCTTATGTTTTAAATTTGTGTTAGGGTTACAATATCATGGCATTGTTCACCAGTTTTCAAGAAAGCAAAAGAAAACAAGTTCCGAGTTAAGATTTTTGGTTGGCTCAATAGTAATAAGACAACCAGAGAGGGAAATATGTGGCAAAAATAAGTACATACAGTTGCACATCTTATGAGAGAAACAGCTTGATCACAATTTTCACATGTGGTCTTCAATGCCACGTTTTTTTGTCCACTGAAATCTAAAGGAAAGTCTTTTGCAAAACTGTGACAGGGCCTCCTATTAAAAAAAAAAGGAAAAAGAAAAGAAAAATATCAGAAGTCCTCAAAAGGCAAATAGGTAAAAGTTTTCTTTTGTTTATGGTGCAGAAAGATTGGTCAGATTACATTGCTATCTTTTCTCTTCTTTCCGTATATAAATCACCAAGGAACACACAGAGGACACAGAGAGAGCCTGAGATCAATATGAAAGGCCCCAGAGAGGCTGCAGTGGAGTAATGATCCAGGGGGGGGGGGGGATTTGCAGCACTGTGTCTCTCAGATCAGTATTATAAGCACTACAGAGAGGGAGCTCTGCTGGACTGTGGTATGAAGGATTAGCTGTTCTTTTCCGCCTGCCACACACACATGATGAACAAGCACTGAGTGAAACAGCAGTATTAAGAGAAACAGCTGGTTACAGTAGTGATTCTAACCATCCTGCCTCGCAGTATCAGAATCAGAAAGCTCATGAAAAGATTCACAAATCATATGCTATTAATTATAGTCTCTCTGCTATAGTGGGGAGGTATACGTCAGAAAATCAGACAGTGCACCTGTCATTTTCTGATATGTTGTCTTTGACCCTGACACTGTACCCCATGAAATCATTAAAGCAGACACAGCAGAGCTTACAGAAACAGAAGTTTAGTTGTTTACAGACAGCGGCACTTACTGTAGCTTAGTCATCGCAATCACAATAGTGCATACCCCCGGTGTTTACAAATACACAACACAGCCTGGGAGTTACAGTATCTGTAGAGCATACAGCTTGGCAGTTACAAATATTGGCTTGATAGTACAGTCTCTGTTATACTCACAGAGAAACCCATGATATTTGTCCAGTCAGAATCTCTGAAGTCTAACACTCCCTTAGTCTCTGGACATGTTGTCAGTCTTGGGCAGCATGGCTACCACTTTCCCTAGTACAGGAACATACAGGAAGTAGTCTACAGTAGCGTACCTCCAATGGAGGCCGACCACGCAGCTGAATTGCGTTGTAGATTCCGTTACCACGGACCATAATGCAATTCCATGATGGAAGGCATTTCGTTATGCATTCCATCATGGAATTGCACTATAGTCCGTGGTAACGGAATCCACAACGCAATTCAGCATATACCACACCCCGAACACGAACTCGAACTTCAAAATATGAAGTTCGCTCATCCCTACTGTTTACCATAAAGCGCGAGGAATTTTTTTTGAAAATTGAATTTTTACTAAACTTCGATTCGCTCAACACTAGTTTCAAGGTTAGAAAGGTGCAGCTGCCAAGACCTGTAATGACATAATCATAGGTCCTCCAACCGTGACAACATGGAGAAGAACTTCAAAGGAAGCTTTCTGTTGAGTCTTGAATGGATGGGGAAAAGTAGGTCCTCCCCTTTACTCTTCATGTGCCTCCATTTACCTTGTTTTTACTCAGAAGCAGAAGCATGCCTCATTGATTATTATTAGAGTTAAGCGAACCGAATTTTGGGGTGCTCGGGACCTGGACCCAAACATTTTCAAAAAAGTTTGGGTTCGGGTTCGTTGTTCGGCGATTTCTTCATGCTTTCTGAAGGGCTGCACAGCAGCCAATCAGCTAGCGTTTTACTTCTTGCGCAAAAAAATTTAAAAAGGTATTTGGGATGTGGAAACGTCACACAGGAGATATCTTGCAGATAATGTCAATGCTGTCACCAGCGGCTAATAAAAAATTACAGGGAATGTCACAGGTATTTGGGATGAGGAAACGTTATACAGGACAGGTACCACAGGTAATGTCACTGTTAGCAGCTTCTACGGAAAAAGTACACTGTATGTCACAGATAGAATTTTTAAACGCACACGTTACACTTGGTGTTGAGCGAACTCGAACTGTAAAGTTCGGGTTCGTACTGGACTTTAGGGTTTTTTGTACCCTGACCGGAACCTGAACTTTTCAGTAAAAGTTCGGGTTTGATTTTGGTGTTCGGCCGTTTAATAAAACTTGTTGAAAGGCTGCAGGGCAGCCAATCAACAAGCGTTTACAATGTGTGCCCTTAGAAGCCATCACAGCCATGCCTACTAATGGCATGGCTGTGATTGGCCAAGTGCAGCATGTGACCCAGCCTCTATTTAAGCTGGAGTCACGTAGCGCCGCACGTCACTATGCTCTGATTAGTGTAGGGATAGGACGCAGCTGCTGTAAGGGCGAGATTAGGCAGGGAAAACTGAGCAAAAACACCTAATGAAGTAATCGATCTACAGCTGTGAATCATTCAACTTCTGCTAGTTAATTGCTCACTGGTTTTTAGGCTGCACAGAGCGTTTTTCTGTCACTTTTTTCTGGGGTGATCGGCGGACATTTTGTGTCTTGTGGTGCACCAGCACAAGCTGCCACCAAGTCCATCAAGCCATCAATACTAGGTTTTTTTTTTTGCTATATCCTACATCAGGGGCTTGGCTGTGCTTATTGTCACCCCTAGAAACTCAGCATAAAAATTTCTATATTTTATTGAGGGGTTAAATTCAATTGCCAAAATAGCAATCCCCTAAATCTGGCGTTCCAGCTGTGGCTAGCCAAGTGTAATACTGTCTGCTGTCTGGCAAATGATATATTTTTTTCTGGGGTGAAATTCAATTGCCAAAATAGCAATCCCCTAAATCTGGTGTCCCAGCAGTGGCTGGCCAAGTTTAATAGTGTCCGGCAAAGGATAGATAATATTCTGGGGTGAAATTCAATTGCCAAAATAGCAATACCATAAATCAGTGGTTTCAGCAGTGGCTGGCCAAGTTTAATAGTGTCCGGCAAAGGATAGATAATTTTCTGGGGTGAAATTCAATTGCCAAAATAGCAATTCCCTAAATCTGGCGTCCCAGCAGTGGCTGGCCAAGTTTAATAGTGTCCGGCAAAGGATAGATAATATTCTGGGATGAAATTCAATTGCCAAAATAGCAATACCATAAATCAGTGGTTTCAGCTGTGGCTGGCCAAGTTTAATAGTGTCCGGCAAAGGATATATTTTTTTCTGGGGTTAAATTCAATTGCCAAAATAGCAATACCATAAATCAGTGGTTTCAGCTGTGGCTGGCCAAGTTTAATAATGTCCGGCAAAGGATATATTTTGTTCTGGGGTGAAATTCAATTGCCAAAATAGCAATACCCTAAATCTGGTGTACCAGCAGTGGCTGGCCAAGTTTAATAGTGTCCGGCAAAGGATAGATAATTTTCTGGGGTGAAATTCAATTGCCAAAATAGCAATACGGTAAATCAGTGGTTTCAGCTGTGGCTGGATAAGTTTAATAGTGTCCGGCAAAGGATATACTTTTTTTCTGGGGTGAAATTCAATTGCCAAAATAGCAATACCATAAATCAGTGGTTTCAGCTGTGGCTGGCCAAGTTTAATAGTGTCTGGCAAAGGATATATTTTGTTCTGGGGTGAAATTCAATTGCCAAAATAGCAATACCGTAACTCTGGTGTCCCAGCAGTGGCTAGCCAAGTTTAATAGTGTCCGGCAAAGGATATATTTTGTTCTGGGGTGAAATTCAATTGCCAAAATAGCAATACCGTTAATCAGTGGTTCCAGCTGTGGCTGGCCAAGCTTAATACTGTCCGGCAAAGGATAGATTTTAAATTTTTGGGTTAAATATTACCATTTTTGCCAGGTACAAACCCCTGCACTGCATAACTGACAGGGAACTTACATTTGGCGGTTACATTCTTGCATGAAATAAAGCCTTTTTGGGCTGTAAAGCCAAAGGTAGTAGCCAATAACTGTTTTTTTATTTTGCATTTTTTTAAATAAATTAGTGTAGACCCCAAAACATTTGGAGAATATAAAAAATAAAACAAAGTATAAGTGCACAGTAGTATACCAGTGGTTGGGTGAGGCCGGTATACATGTCTATTCTGCATAAGGTACAATCAAGTCCTGTGGGATCCATGCCTGGTTCTTTTTAATAAACAAAAGCTTGCCCACATTGTCTGCGGACAGGCGGCAGCGCTTGTCTGTGATAATGCCACCAGCCATGCTAAACACACATTCAGACAATACAGTGGCTGCAGGGTAGGCCCGCACCTCCAAGGCGTAAAGGGCAACCTCAGGACATGTGCCCAATTTGATGACCCAGAAGTTGAATGGGGCAGACCCAGTGGCGTAGCTAGAAATG
This sequence comes from Bufotes viridis, assembly GCA_033119425.1. Lineage (NCBI taxonomy): Eukaryota > Metazoa > Chordata > Amphibia > Anura > Bufonidae > Bufotes > Bufotes viridis. The sequence goes on from CM065589.1 coordinate 166,573,276, forward strand.
ATTGGGCACCACAGCAAATTTTTGAATGGGGCCCCCTTCCCCCAGTAATTTTTGCGCAAACCCCTTCCTTTCATGCCGCCATGCCTGTGGCTACTAAAGATCGCTCTCTCAGACTAGGCCCAGCAGCTGTTCCATTCGCTTTCTACACTGTCTATACTGCCACTGTATATAATTTCATTGTATAATACTGTAAGTCCTCCTCCTCCTCCTGGATGGGCCCTTTCTAGGTCACGGCCCCAAAGGAGTTGCTTCCCCTGCTTCCCCTGTAACTATTCCCCTGGCAGACCCATCAGTCAGTACGTGTACTGTTCCACCATGTTGCTGAAATGCTGCCTCCTGCTAAAATGTTCCAGATCTGCTGGTGGTGCAGGTTGTTGTGGTGTGATGACAAAGCTTTTCCACATTTTGCCCATGCTAACCCTGCCTTCTGAGGTGTTGCTGGTGACCCAGCTGCATTGGCAAATTCTTCCTCCTCCTCTGCCTTCACCTTGTGCTTCCACTGAGTCCCCGGTGTCAGGTGTGAATGCCATCAGCAGCGTGTCTACTAGCGGGCTCATCTTCCTATTACACTCCAGTGAGGGAATTAAGGACAGCACGTTGTCCTTGTAACGGGGATGCAGCAGGGTGGCCACCCAGTAAGCAGCAAAAGTTAGAATGTGGCAGTAACTGGGCGGTCGTTGCGCAGGCACTGCAGCATGTAGTCGCTCATGTCTGCCAGGCTGCCCAGAGGTGAGGACAAGCTATCCTCTTTGAGGGAGGTATATCATCTGTGTCCTCTGTATCCCCCAGCATTCCTCCTACTCCTCTTCCTCATCCTCCAGAACTGTATCCTGGCTGGACAATTGTGTTCCAGGCCAGGGCCTATGTTGGTGCAGATATCCACCCTCCGAGCCACTTGTATTTGGTTGGCCTTAAGTTAAGGATAAGGCGTGTATATCGTTTTGTTTCTTTATATGGTTAGTTTAGCTGCATTATAGTTATTTTAATATGTTTTTAAGAAAATTTGTAAATAGTTTGTTAATGGTTTGAGTGAAAGGGGAGGTGGGGTTGTTGTGTGTTCGATTAACTGAATTGATTTTCACTGTCTGGTGTTTAGGAATTTCTGCACCCCAAATTCAGCACATGTGACAGGCAGGGGATGTGTGTCAAACCGGCTAGACCCAGACCTGCTAGTATATTTCGCCCATTAGCGCACAACACCAGGCCGGGCTGAAGGCTCAGTGGCACCAACCAATGGTCGGTCTGTTGTTCCATGCCTGTCCACAGCTCCTGCGTGGTGTGGGGTTTGTCCCACAAACACACAAGTTTTAAAACAACCTGCTGTCGTTTCCCCCTGGCTGTGCTGCTGTGGGTGGCGAAGGTGTTACGCTGAGTGTATGAGGAGGAGGTAGAGGAGGAGGAAGCCGAGGAGGAGGAGGAGGAGGTAACAGGATACAAAGAGAAATGCCCAGCAATCCTCGGGGGCAGAAGGACATTCGAAAAACTGCTATCTGCCTTTGGGCCAGCCCCTACATTTACCCACTGTGTTGTTGGTTATGTGGACGTTGCCACGGATAGCGTTGCACAGTGCACACTTGATTTTGTCCGCCACTTGGTTGTGCAGGGAAGGGATGGCTCGCCTGCAAAAGTAGTAGAGGCGGCTGGGATACACGTACTGTGGGACAGCCACCGCCATAAGGTTTTTAAAACTGTTCACCAGACAGAATGACAGCATTTTAAAGGACCAGGAAGTTTGAAATAAGGCATTCAGAGCCATGGGTAGGGGGGTACTTCCTCTTTCTATTTTTTTTTCTCTCCAGTGTTTGGGAGATGGACAGCTGATAGCTGAACACTTCCATGGGATTTCGTGGAAATGCTTGGTGACAATGACAGATGTGGTGGCGTTGCTGCCACATCCTCTGTTTGCTGGGTGACAGGTGCCACTGTCACTCACTTGGGCTCAAGTTTAGAATGTTCATTTCATTTTCTGTATTTTATTTTATTTTAAGTCATTTCCCTATTCACATATGTTTGCAGGGCATTTACCTACATTTTGCTGCCTTTTGCAGCCCTCTAGCCCTTTCCAGGGCTATTTTACAGCCATTTAAGTGCCCAAAAGTTTGGGTCCCCATTGACTTCAACCCGAACATTTTCGTGAAGTTCGGCTGAACTTTTCGAACCCAAACATCCAGGTGTCAACTCTAATTATTATCATACCTCAGACGTGCCACATTATATATTTTAAATGAGAAGTACCTAATATCTCACTCATATATAATACTGCAGATAACTACAACCTCCTAATACCTCATGTACTTCACATAGTGACCCTAATGTACAGGGGCGGATTGGCCATAGACCTTATAGGGAAATTTCCTGTTGGGACAATGCCCAGGGGGCCACCTGAGCCCTCCTCACGGATGGACAATATACGTTTTTGGAGATTTACTTTGTGCTACTTGTGGCAGTATTTTGTGATGGACTGTGGTATTTGGCTCTGTTGGGGTGGTATAATGTGCCACAATATGGTATTATTGGCCCCGCCTACTTATGTTGGCCCTGCCTTCCATCAATTTGGACCCAACTACAAAACGGTGCCACTTTAAGCATTTTTCCCAGGGCCACTTTAAGTTCACAGTCCACTTCCACTCCTGATAATGTATAACTGACCACATGTATCTGTACTCACTGCATGTATTACATTTGTACCTTACATATGCTGTACATATTATATACCTATATAACACTGCATTTACTCATTTACTATACCTCGTAATTCACATATAGAGATCAGCGAACTTTTCAAAAATTTGATTTGGCCAGTTCGCCGAATTCTTTGAAAAAATTTGGTTAGATCCGAATTTATTAGTGGCGAATCGCGTTAAAAAACGGCTATTTCCTGTCTTCAGAGAGCCTTTATAGGGGTGTAGAACACTGTGCCTTGCAGTAGCATGCATAGGGAGTCTACTGTGGTAGTGAAATAATACTTGAGTCAGTATGGCATGCAGATAACAGGCGTCACTCTTAGAATCACTGCACACTTCACTTATTTGGGCAGTCACGGGGCCAAAACTGACCAAATAACTCAAGTATGAACTCAGCCTTACAGGTCAATGTTAGTGCCAAGAAGAAGCGCACTCCTTTTACACCGTCGTCAACTGATTCCACATAGATGTCTACAGAACCTGTTCTATTAAACGCTTACATAGAGCCCCCTGACAGAGTGGAGAGGGTGTCAGCAATAAGTTTGTGTTGACGTCACTGATTATTTTGCCCATCCTCTGATCCATTAGAACAAAAACCCCCGAAAAACTGATCCTGTCTGTTGAGCATCTGCCTTCACTCAGTTAGCATTTGGTCAGTAATCCATCAGTATTGCTAATGCCAAAAAAAAAACAGGAGTGGATCCAAAACAGAGATGACACGTGAATGGAATACAGTGCCTTGCAAAAGTATTCACCTCCTTGACTTTTTTCGTGTTTTGGTGCCTCACAAGCTGGAATTAACATGGATTGTTTGATGATTTGCATCATTTCATTTACAGAACATGCGCATTGCCCACAACTGTGAAGATGGTTGTTTTTTTTTTATTGGGAAGCAAACAAATAGGACAAAATAACAGAAAATGTCAATATGCATAACTATTCACCCCCCCTAAAGTCAATAATTTGTAGAGCCACATTTTGCGGGAATCACAGCTCCAGGTCGCTTTGGATAAGTCTCTATGAGCTTGCCACATATTACCACCGGGATTTTTGCCCATTCCTCCTTGCAAAAGTGCTCCAGCTACTTCAAATTGGATGGTTCATGATTGTGAACAGCAAGTCTGACCACAGATTTTCTATTGGATTGAGATCTGGGCTTTGACTAGGCCATTCCAACACATTTACATGTTTCCCCTTAAAACACTCAAGTGTTGTTTTAGCAGTGTGTTTGGGGTCATTGTCCTGCTGGAAGGTGGACCTCCGTCCTAGCCTCAAATCACGCACAGAGTGGTACAGGTTGTGCTCAAGAATATCCCTGCCTTTAGCACCATCCATCTTTTTCTCAATTTTAACTAATTTCCCAGTCAAGGCTGCTGAAAAACATCAGTACTGCATGATGCTGCCACCACCATTTTTAACTGTGGGGATGGTATTCTTTGGGCGATGTGATGTGTTGGATTTGCACCAGACATAGCGTTTTCTTTGATGGACGAAAAGTTCAATTTTAGTCTCAACAGACTAGAGCACCTTCCTCCATACATTTTGGGAGTCTCACATGCCATTTTGCAAACTCACAACGTGCCTTTTTGTTTTTTGCTGAAAGTAATGGCTTTCTTCTGGCCACTCTATGGAGTGTATGGCTTATTGTCATCCTATGTACAGATACTCCAGTCTCTGCTGTGGAACTCTGCAGCTCCTCTATGGTTACCTTAGGTCTCTGTGCTGCCTCTTTGATTAATGCCCTCCTTGCTCGGTCCGTGACTTTTGGTGGATGGCCGTCTCTTGGCAGGTTTGCTGTTGTGCCATGTTCTTTCCATTTGGTTATGATAGATTTGATGGTGCTCCTGGGGATCATCTAAGATTTGGATTTTTTTTATAACCTAACCCTGACTTGTACTTCTCAACAACATTGTCCCTTACTTGTTTGGAGAGTTCCTTGGTCTTCATGGCAGTGTGTAGTTAGTGATGCCTCTTGTTTAGGTGTTGCAGCCTCTGGGCCTTGAAGACCACAGGATTATACCCCCCTAGTGACCAGGCCCTTTTTTACAAATCCTCACTACACTACTTTCACCGTTTATTGCTCCGTCATACAACGTACAACCCAAATGAATTTTACCTCCTTTTCTTCTCACTAATAGAGCTTTCATTTGGTGGTATTTCATTCTTGCTGACATTTTAACTTTTTTTGCAAAAAATTTTTTTTCACTTTCTGTTGTAATTTTTTTTTTTTAAAAACTACATTTCTATATAAATTTTTCACAAAATTTATTGTTCTACATGTCTTTGATAAAAAAAAAATCCAATAAGTGTATATTTATTGGTTTGGGTAAAAGTTATAGCATTTACAAACTATGGTGCAAAAAAGTGCCCTACTTCTCCTGAGTACGGCGATGCCACATGAGTGACACTTTTTTGCAGCCAAGATGCGCAAAGGGACACTAATTCCAATGAGTAACTTTAGGATTTCACAGGGCATTTTTACATATTTGGATTCTCACGCTTTAGGACCCCTAAAATGCCAGGGCAGTATAAATACCCCACAAGTGACCCCATTTTGGAAAGAAGACACCCCAAGGTATTCAGTAAGGGGCATGGCGAGTTCACAGAAAAAAAAATTTTGGCACAAGTTAGCGGAAATTGATATATATTTTTTTTTTTACCAAGTCTCATATTCCACTAACCTGTGACAAAAAATAAAATTTTACATGAACTCACCATACCCCTCACGGAATACCTTGGGATGTCTTCTTTCTAAAATGGGGTCACATGTGAGGTGTTTGTACTGCCCTGGCATTTGAGGGTCTCCGCAATCATTACACGTATGGCCAGCATTAGGAGTTTCTGGCCATAAAAATAAATAAATGAACGGCACAGATTTTTTCATTCGCATCGATCAATGTGGATGAAAAAATCTCTGCCAAAATCAGTGACTGCGGTGCGGTGGGCTGGGCGCTAACTACCTAACAAGTAGCTAGCTAACTGGCGGTGATATGGGACCCTTATGCCCCATTCACACGTCCGCAATTCTGTTTGCGGAACGGAATTGCGGACCCATTCATTTCTATGGGGACAGACTTTGTCCTGCTCGGATCCGGAATTACGGATCCGCGCTTCCGGGTCTGCACTTCCGTTCCGCAAAAATATAGAACATGTCCTACACCAGCGCTTTTTATGGGCTTCCGAACAAAGGGGGTAAATACATACCACATGCCAATTTTCTGTTTTCTATTTCTAAACAATAGTTTATACATTTTTCTCATTTCACTTCAAAAACTTAGACTATTGTGTTCTGATCCATCACATAAAATTCATATTTACAAAACATTGAATTTAAGGCTGTAATGTAACAAAACACAAAAAAAGTTGAGGGGGGGTGAATACTTATGCAAATACAGTGCCTTGCAAGTCTTCTGTGTTTTGCACCCACTCCTGCTTTTAGCTACCAAATCACAAGCCAATTCCGATGGAACCATACAGGCCTTACAGCTGCTACACAGACAGGACGTTGTGCGTCTCATTTTTCCTTCCTTCCGACAGATCAGAAGGCGGGTTAAATAAATGATGATGTCAGCCAGGCCGAAAGGCAAAATAGTGGCCCAGTCATGAAGTAGGGAGGGTGAGAACAGCATGAGGAGACCACAGAGTGGCCCAATGACAGAGTCTGGAGGTGGCGGCAGCATAAGGACGAGGCCACAGAGCTGCACAATGACAGTGTGGAAGTGGCGGCAGCATCAGGAGGCCACAGAATGGCATGGTGACATAGTGTGGAGGTGGCAGCAGCATCAGGAGACCACAGAGTGACCTGGTGACAGAGTGGGTGGTAATATCAGTACTAGCTAAAGATGGTGGGTGAAAGAAGGAGCACTTGGCATCAGATGTGTGGCATCAGGCAGGTGGCAGCATCAGAATAGTAGCTGAGGCAGGAAGCCAGAAGAAACCGGTCTCTTTTGTCAAAGTGTCGGTGTGGCACCATGGATGATCTGGTCTGATGCATCACGCATTGGTGGGTGGAAATCCTGGCTGATCCACGCCTGATTCATCTTGACAAAGGTCAGTCTCTCCACATTTTGGGTGGACAGGCGAGTTCTTCTTGGGGTAACTATGGCCCCCGCTGCACTAAACACCCGCTCTGATGCCACACTACTGGCCCGGCAAACTTGGCCAGTTGTGGCCACAAATCCAGTTTGGATCTTCACTGATGGCTGGCAGGGTACACTCCAAGTATGCCACCACCTGCTGGTTCAGGTTCTGCTCTATGTTTAGCTGCTGGAGAGTAGTTTCTTCACTATGCGGGTGAAGAAAGCTGCTCATTAGCGACTCTAGACTCAGGCTGCTGCTGATGGAGCTGGTACTGCTCCTGCCACCCCACCCCTCTCTAGTAGCCATGGCAATGGAATGTGAGCACAGAGGACCCCCCAGTCAGACCTGCGAAAGGATGGACGATGGCGCAGATAGGCAGCGGCCATCTGACTACATAGGATGTCTCTATGGTAGTTCAGTTTGTCCTCCCTCTCAGCGGGTGTAAAAAAGGCCTCCATTTTGGACCGGTAGCGAAGGTCCAACAAGGTGGAGAGCTAGAAGTCATCCCTCTACCGAATGGTGACAATTCAGCTGTCACTACAAAAGCAAATGAGCATGCATCTAGCCATTTGTGTAAATGGGGGACTCTCTGCCTTAATCTCCACTGCATATTGCCATGGTGTGTCTGGGTCATCTACCTCATCTTTCTCATCGCCCTGTAGCTCCTCTGGCTGCTCCTGCTCTTCCTCTCCTGTCACTTATGTAAAAAAAAAACACCCATTTCGCTATACATTGCTTGTGCTCCAATGTGGCCTTGGCTCCAATGTGCTCATGTGGCCGTGAGATTGAGGCGCCACATCTCCAGTTCCATGACTAGCCAGTTTTACCAACATCTGTTCCAGGACATGAAGCAGTGGAATGACATTGTTCATCCCATAGTCCTGGCGACTGACAAATAATGTGGCCTCCTCAAAGGGCCTGAGAAAACGGCAGGTGTCACGCATGAGCTGCCACTGGCTGACATCGAAGTTACACAGGGGAGTGCTCCTATCCGCTTGGATCATCAAGAAATCGTTTATGGCTTTACTCTGTTCGTATAGTTGGTCCAACATATGGAAGGTGGAATTCCAACAGGTGGAAACGTTGCATATCAGCCTATGTTGGGGGATACCGTTCTGCTGCTGCAGCTCAAGGAGGGTGTGCTTTGCGGTGTAAGAGCGGCTGAAGTGCATGCAAAGTTTCCTGGCCATTTTTAGGATGTGTTGCAGATGGGTGGAATACTTCAGGAACCACTTGACAACACGTGTGCCATGGAACACGTGTGCCATGCAGCACCGACACCATGTTCTTCCTGTTGTCGGTCAGAATGGTTCCGATTTTGAGTTGTCACAGAGAAAGCCAGGATTTTATTTCTTGATGAAGCACACGGAGCAGTCTCTCTCCTTTGTGACTCCGCTTTGCCCAGGCAAAGGAGGTGAAGAACAGTGTGACACCGCTGTGCCCTGCACATGTGGTATGCAGGAGGGGCACTGTGAATTGTCCCTTCAGTGGAGGCTGAGGACATGGTGGAGGATGAGGAGGCAAAGGCGGACAATGTGGCACGACCAACAGCGTGAGAACGTGGAGTCGGAAGCTGCGTCACCTGCCCAAGTTGCTGGTGTGGCTGTTCAGAATCCACATTCACCCAGTGGACCGTAGTTACAGCTCCACACGTCTGCGCTGTCGTGCACTTTGGCAGACACAGACAGACTCAAGGACTGGCCCACCTTCTGTTCTACATGTGTGCAGGGCTGGTACTGCTTTTTGGCAGAGAAATGATGGCTTGGGACTCTCCACCTCGGCTTGGCACCAGCCATCAGTACTCTGAAAGGTGCAGAGTCCACCACCTGGAAGAAGAGGGACTGCAGCACCAGCAACCTGGACAGGAGCACGTTCAGCTTCTGCGCCGTTGAATGAGTGCACGCATACTGTTGTCTCTTGGCAATCGCTTTGGTGATCGATTGCTGACAGAATGACTGACGAGGAGTAGGAGGGCAAGGAGCAGGAGCATCAGGACCAACAGATGATGGGAAGGACAGACAGCTCCCTTCGGCTGAGGTGGTGGAGCCTTGACTGCCTGAAATCGGCTGCGTGCCACTGGGTGATGCAGCGGTTGCTGCGGCAGGCTAGACCACGACACGGTTCTCCCAGGCCACTTTATGGTGACCCTGCATATGTTGACACAGGGCCAAAGTGCAAACATTGGCACCCTGGTCACGCTTCACCTTCTGCCCACAGATTCTACATATGGCCATGCTCACCTCCTCCAGTGGCTTAACAAAAAACTACCACACTGCCGAGTACAGTTCAAAATTATTTAACCCCCAATGCTGTAAAGGGTTTTATAGAATTTAGTGTACAGTTGTAATTGTGTTCAGAATGAAATCTTACAAGGACTTTTTAAAGAACCAAATGCAACTAAAATGACATCAATTGTTTTTGTAATACAGTATTAAATGTTTTTTTGTGATTTCTTCATTGACACAATTATTCAACCCCTTAAAGACTACCACTCTTAAGAACAAAGGTTCATTCAAGTGTTTTCGATCAGGTATTGAAAACACCTGTAGATGTCAAGGAGCAGCAATCAAGCATAATAAGCACCAATTAGGCAGATTTAAAATGACTGTGATACTCAGCTTCTTCTAGACATTTACTGGTGTGCTTACAAACATGGTGAAGTCAAGAGAATGGTCCAGGAAGACAAGATAAGAGGTGATTTCTCTTCACAGGAAGGGCAATAGCTATAAGAAGATTGCAACGATGTTAAACATACCAACATACCATAGGAAGCATCATTCTCAAATTCAAGGCAAAGGGCACTGTTGAAACGCTACCTGGTCGTGGCAGAAAGAAGATGCTGACTTTGACTGCTGTGTGCTACCTGAAGCGCAAAGTGGAGAAAAGTCCCCGTGTGACTGCTGAGGAACTGAAAAAAGATTTGTCAGATGCGGGTACTGAGGTTTCAGCTCAGACAATAAGGCGCACACTGCGTAATGAAGCCCTCCATGCCAGAACTCCCAGACACACCCCCTTGCTGTCTCCAAAGAATAAGAAGAGTTGACTGCAGTATGCCAAAAGTCATGTGGACAAACCACAAAAGTTTTGGGATAGTGTTCTGTGGACTGATGAAACAAAATTAGAACTGTTTGGGCCCATGGATCAACGCTATGTTTGGAGGAGGAAGAACAAGGCCTATGAAGAAAAGAACACCTTGCCTACTGTGAAGCATGGCGGGGGGTCAATCATGCTTTGGGGCTGTTTTGCTTCTACAGGTAAAGGGAAGCTTCCGCGTGTACAAGGTACCATGAATTCTCTTCAGTACCAGGAGATATTATAAGGCTGGAACATTTTGAAGTGACCATCGGAGTCACCAGACTTAAATCTGATTGAGAACCTCTGGTGGCACTTAAAGAAAGCAGTTGCAGCGTGCAAGCCTAAGAATGTGACTGAACTGGAGGCTTTTGCCCATGAAGAATGGGCGAAGATACCCGTAGATCGCTGCAAGACACTTGTGTCAAGCTATGCTTCACGTTTAAAAGCTGTTATAACTGGAAAAGGATGTTGTACTAAGTACTAAGATTGAATGTCACTTGGGGGTTGAATAAAACTGATAATGATGTGAGCACAGAAAAGACATTTGTGGTTATTTCATTATAAATGTTATGTTATATTTGTCTGACTTACAAGTGCCTCTTTGATTTAATTGTAAACAAGAAGACTGAAATGATCAAAATCAATGTCAAACTGGCCAAAACACTCAATTTCAGTGGGGGTTGAATAATTTTAAACACAACTTAGGTGATTTTACCACCAACACTACGAACTGACTGACTGCTACCCCGTTGCCTCCGTGAACCCGTGTACCGCTACTTCCCGGGCTGATAGGCTCCTGCGAAGCGGGTGGTCTATCCCGGGTACGTTTGGCTCCCGACCTCACACTCTTGTCACCCTGCTGACTCCCGGCCATGCTAGTGACTTGCTGGCTTCTCCGTTGCCTCACGGGCAAGCTGCCACCCTCTTCTCCCCATGATTATGAATCCCCTTCATCACCTGGCTCCCATGTGCGATCAGCTACATCATCATCATCGAGTACTGTCTGCACGTCACTGATGTCCTCCTCAACCGTCTCTGGGTCAGGAGCCTGACTGTTCGCAACACCAGCTCTCACGCCACTCTCCTCATCACTACTTGCCTGCCTATTGGAGGAAGCGGCGGATGTCTCCTCCACATCTTGGCTTGCCAGTCGCTGCTGACTGTCTTCTAGTAGCTCTCCCTCACTGTATAGTGGAGCTGATCCCACAGCATACAATACTTCCCTGGCTTAGGGAACAGAAAAGGACAGAGGCAGGTTGAAGACAGGTCAGGGCACATGGCCTGCTCCCGGGCCATGTCAACTAAGGGTTGTGTCTGACGAACCCACTGACTCTTGGCAAAGGGACAGGACAGGGGCAGACAAAAGGAAGGGCCAGGAATGGGAACTGGGAGGGGTTATGGATGGGGCATGGGGGGCCCAATTCAGGTTCTTGCTATAGGGTCCAATGATTATAAGGGCACAATTTAAAATGAGTTGAGGGGAATATCAAAACCAATGTCAGGAAATATGTTAAACCAAAACAGTAGTTTAGGCTTGGAACAAACTACCATCAAATGTGGTTGGTATATTGACAGTAAGTAAATTTAGCCCATTAAGGACAAAGCCAAAGTTTTTACCTTAAAGAGGACACCTGTCTTCTAAAATCAATACCTTATAATGTAATCTACCTTGAGCGGATGCTATTGCACATTTTTTTAAATTGTGGCATGGCACTCTTGCACCTAATATGCTAATTACTAGCATTAGTACAGGGAGGAGGATACTTCTGCTCTTCTCAGTGGTCATCTTCTTCCCCCTGGCTGTGACGCTGTCCAATCGCTGCAGACTTCTCCACAGCCAAGGAGAAGACAAGTTGTTCTTGTGAGATTTGGTAGAAGGAGGAGGCTATGTAAACGAGTACAGCGACAGCTAAACTCAATTACAAAGCTCACCTTCTCACTGGCTGTGAAGTGGTCTGAAGCGACTGCACCATAGCCAGGGAAAAGGAGAAACCCACTGAGAAGAGCAGAGGTCTCCTTCTCCTGTACCAATCCTAGTAAATAGCATATTAGGCACAAGAAATGAGTGGGAGCATAGCGGCACAAAGGAGGGGCCAATTTAAAAAAAAATGCTGCAATAAAATCTGCTCAAGGAAAACTACAGCAGAAGGCATTAATTTTAGAAAAATCCGGTTACAGGTCTTCTTTAGTCACTATCTTTAAAGGGGTTGTGTCACTTCAGCAAGTAGTATTTATTATGTAGAGAAAGTTAATACAAGCCACTTACTAATGTATTGTTATTATCCATACTGCTTTCTTTGCTGGCTGGATTCATTTTTCCATCACATTATACACTGCTTGTTTCCATGGTTATGACCACCCTGCAATCCATCAATGGTGGCTGTGCTTGCACACTATAGAAAAAAGCACCAGTCTTATGTGCGCTCGCACAGACACTTTTTCCTATAGTGTACAAGTACGGCCACCACTGATGGATTGCAGGGTGGTCGTAGCCATGGAAATGAACAGTGTATAATATGATGGAAAAATTAATCTAGTCAGTAAAGGAAGCAATATGGGCAATAACAATACAATAGTAAGTTGCTTGCATTAACTTTCTCTGCTTTTAACACAATTAGTGATAACCCACAAAAAAGTTATTTATTGACATTCACCACCATACTATATGTTGCCATAATTTTAGAAACCTCAATTCCAAATCTGACTTTTTTAAAGGACTAAGTCAGTTTTTAAGTGACTTTGAGGGTCTGACAGAATAGAGACCACTCTATTTTAGAAACTACACCCCTCCAATTAGTGAAACAGATTTTAGAAAGTTCCACAGGAATTAAAGCTACAAGGAGGTGAAATTTTTAAATGTCATTGTTTGTAAAGATTTTCCATTTTAATCCTTTTTTTTCCTATAAAACAGCAATTGTTAAAAGCAAAACAAGCCTCAGTATTTATTACCCTGATTCTACTATTTACAGAAACACAAGTAGTCGTAAACTGCTGTATGGGTATACAGCAGGGATTAGAAGAGAAGGAACACCATATGTTTTTTGGAGGTCAGATTTTGATGGAATGTTCTTTGGGAGTCATGTTGAATTTTAAAAGATCCTGAAGTACCCCAATGGTAGAAACGCCCCAAAAGTGACATTATTTTGGAAACTACACTAAGGATAAGTGTGGCATTTCGAAATGTCAGCCTTATACAAATCATACATCTGTGAGGTGACTTGTTGAATCAGACATCCTCCACTTACAGTTTACACATCAGACACCCAGGAGTTAATCAAGTAGTCTTTTAATCCGGAGATTGTATTACAAGATATGCAGGGAATCCAGATGGTAAAATAATTATGCCTCTAATAATCTCCTTGATAAGAACATGAGATACACAGATTCACCTCAGATTTTTCTCAGAATCTCCTTAGAATTAGAGCACACAAAACAGCAATGCATGACAGGGTAAACAGGAAGTGGCTAGACTGAACCAACTAGAAGCAGAAACAGAGGGGGGAGGAGAAGAGAGAAGCATACCAATAAACAATTCAAGATACTGAAACAGAACACTCCCCGTCTGGTATCGGTAGATACCACTATGTATATGCATACAATGGAATTGTATAAATAACAATGAATAATGTCCATAAACCTGAAAAGGAAGCATGCAATGAACATTTATTCAAACCAAAAAAGGATATATCTTCAGTTCAGACATAGAGCTGGTACTGGAAACAATCCTAGAAGATGATGAGCATCTCTGGTAGAAGGAATCTCAACATGGAAGTTCTTTCCATCCGAACTGGAAACGACTTTAGTAATAAGTCCAGTAGGCCAGTCGAGACCATTAACTTGTTTGTCTCTTAACAGAACAAATCTCCTTCCTTTATATTGGGCCTTGGTTCTTGCCACCTTCTGCATCCTTGCTAGAGGTAGAGGTACTTTCTTATCCACCTTTTCCAGAACTGACTGTGAGATGTTTTACCTGCTTCCACCGAAACTTATAAAGGTTGTGCTCTTTGAAAACGCCAGATGGCACAGGAATATTTCCTATATTTTTTGGTTTATTCTTCAGTGATCTTTTATGCACCCCAGATGTGGATTTCTTCTTTTTTTTACTACAGGAGGTTGTCTGTTGCTTTCATTAGAAGCTGAGCGAGATTTGGTTCTCCTTGATCTTACCAAAGATTTAGAATGTGACTTCTCTGTCTGTGTCACCGATTTAGAGCGGGAGCGCTTATTTTGTGAGGCTGATTCACATGTAGATTGCTTTCTGTCTATGAATCGTGAATGCAAATGCTCATGTCTGCTTTTCACTTCTGAAATGGGATCTGTCTTTGTACATACAGACTTGGGTTGGTGACATGCAGTATTTGTCATGGACATTGGCGGTGAACTTTTCCCTGTGGTTTTCAGAAAAGGCTGCGCAATATGAAGGTGCTCATCCGTTGAAGACTGGGAAGAACTGTGATCCTCATGAGTGCAATCAACAACTGCAGATGGAACTGAAGGTTCTTGCAAAGTATCTGAAATGAACTCTTCCTGTGTTGAAGGAACCTCTTTTATAGAACATTCAGAAGATACTTCTTTTACAGAATTAAACTCATTGTCAAACAGTAGACTGTAAGGCTCAAGTTTCTGCTGTATCTCATCAGAACTACATGAACCAGAAGGCTTGTTGTCAGTGATGATATAGGATTCATTATGATAAACTGTGTGAGGACTGCAAAGCTGGGAAGGGCTTGAAGAGGGCTCCAATTGAAATCCTGAAGGCCTTTCTACAAGCTGCCCTTCTGTCCAGGAACATTCTTCTGCATCTGACTCCTTGGGATTTAAGCTGCTTTCTGATGTTTTTAGAATATTTGGGCAGGTCATACAGACATACATCCCCCACGATGATCCAACCCACTGTAAGTTTCTTGGCATATGGAGCGTTGAAAGGGCCATTGCGAAGTTCAAGGACCTTATGAGCCTTAAGAATGTCTCTACCTAGCAAGAGTAAGATCTCGGCATGGTTATCAAGGGGAGGAATCTCTCTGGCTATGTTCCTGAGATGAGGGTGATGCTGTGCGGCTTCAGGTGTGGGAATCTCATCCCTTGTGTCCGGCAATTTGTCACACTCAATAAGCGTTGGAAGAGAGAGTTTCTTATGTCCTTTGATGGGCTTTAAGGTGAAACCATTAGCTCTTGAGGTTGTCACAAGACCAGAGCATGTTCCTAGGGTGTACGGTGTAGTCTCTCCCTCTATCCTGAACAGATCAAAGAACTTAGGGCTAGCTAGGGAATGATTACTTTGGTCATCTAGAATAGCATACATTCTTATGGTCTTCTCTGGTTGTGCAGTAGGAAACACATCCACGAGGCAAATCTTAGAACAAGACTTACCGCACACAAGTCCTTCTCCACAAACCTTTGTGCATCTGGGCATGACGGTTATGGTTAGTCGGTCGGCACTCTCCCCGTCATGACTCTCCCCGTCTTGATCGGAATGGGGCTTGTGCCAGTTAACTGGTTCTAGGTTCCGCCTAATTGGTCCCGGGTGAACAGCGGACATGTGTAGATCACTATTACATTCCGAACACTTGACTGGAACCTTACAGTCTCTGGCGAAGTGCTCAGTGGATGCACAGCATCTGAAGCAGATATTATGACTCCTTAGGAACTCCTTACGTTCCTCAAAGGGCTTTGCTATGAAGACACAGGATTTCCTTAAAGGATGTGGTTTATCATGGATAGGGCAATGATGAACGGGTTCCTTAGGGCTTTCATTTCCATTGTTAGTAGTGGGCACAACCCCTGTCTTTTTTACTGAAATTAGACCTTTAGAGCCCCCCTGTCTGGGACTGAAAGTCTTGTGTCTCTGTTTAGTAGAGCCAAAGATGTTAGTTCCCAAGGTGTTGAAGCTCGGATCATTTTTAGCTCTAGCTAAGTCCTTGATGAACTTACAGAAGAATGAAAATGGTGGAAAGGGAACACGATGTTGCTCCTTGTATTTTGAACCTGTTGTTGCCCATTGGTCTTGAATATTGAGGGGTAATTTCTCCACAATCAGGCCCACACCATGGGAAGTATCAAGAAAGCTAAGACCTGGTAGCTGCGGGTCTCCCTTGACGATTTCAAACTCAAGAAGAAGATCGCTTAATTCCTGGAAGCCTTGGCGGTCTGTATTGGATAATCCAGGAAAGTCGTATAGTCATTTAAATAAGGCACGTTCAACTGCCTCCGAGCCGCCGTATGTCTGCTCTAATCTTTCCCATGCGGGACAAAGGCCTTTGACTGGTTCGTAGATATGAACGGTTTTGAGTATCTTGACACAGTTTGACGACCATGGACCTAGTCATCTAATTAGTAAATCAAGTTCTTGCATAGGCGGTACAGCAAGGGTTTGAACTGTTGTCTTGAAGGTGGCCTTCCAACTTCTATAGTTCTCTGGGCGATCATCAAAGTTCGTATGGCTAGTACTGATGAGGTCCCTGAGAGTGAGGTACTTAGCGATTTCTGATGCGTTATTTCTTTCCTGCATCATGGCGATGGGAACTTCTCCCTCGCTGATGTTGTTAGCACCATCTGATGCCCTATGTTTGGGGGTTGGAAGATGGAATGGAGTGGCAGCTGGGTTGAGTGTAAGTGAAGGCTTCACATCTGGCAATGTTGGTGCCAGTGTCTGGGTTGCTATGTAACTAGTCTCAGGAGGTTTTAATGTGATTTGATGAGCTTGAAGCGGCTTGGTCTCTAATGGTGCCTGAAATACTGTGTAAGGTGCCAGAGGTTTGAAAGAAAGAGAAATGTCCACTGGACTGGGGTCAACTGTATAGTTATCAGCTGCCTCTTTTTCTACTCGCATGAGTTCAGCAGGCTGGCGAGCAGAGCCCAAATCTTCTGCTGCAAATGCATTGACTTTGCTTTGGTCTAGGATGAATTGCAGGGTACGGCCTTCTGAGTCATTAGATATCTTGGACATAGGATGATAAGCTTCTTCTTCTTCAGCAGCTTCTTCAAGAACTCTGAGTTCAGCCATGGCTGCTGCTTCTTCCCTTTCCTTCTGAAGGACCTCCAACTCAGCTTCGGCCTTGGCTTTGGTCGCTTGCGCCTGAGCCTGTATAGCTGCTTGATTAGCTTGGGATAGCGCTTGTGTCTCTGCGACTTGTGCCTTAATGGCTGCTTTCTTTCTAATGCAGTGAGCTTGTACCTTTGCTGCTTCTGCTTTTGCGCGTGCCAACACCAATGAGGTACTAAGCAAAGAATGCTGTGAGCGAGACCTTAGCAATGAGGACTAAGCAATAGATTTCGAGGAACGGGATGAAGCCTTTGAGTGCCTTGAAAGGTTAGAATGGCGGGACGCAGTTTCATATTGTTGTGATATCTTGTCCTCTAGCATTGACTTGACTGCCATAAATCTGCTATATCTTTCATCATTAAGTGCAGTGTGGGTCTTTAATTCTAGGATGAATTCCTCTGAGTTGAGACTTGATAACAGAGAAGAATATTTTTCAGACAGTCTATTATAACTATCATATGTCTTATTCAATTTTGTACACATGGCCTTTAATTGATCTTCGTTATAGCCTGATCTATGTGCTGCATCCATACATTGTTCAGTCTTTTCCCACAAACTGGACAAATTATCACATATCTCAATTTTGTCGGTTAAGAGGGCCTCTTTCATTTTTAATGAGGGTTTAGAAATCCTTCTAGCTGTGTCCTGCATTTCAATCGGTAACACAACAGCGACCTCTAGTGGTGGTTCACTCTTTCAATAGCTTACAGCAGGCAGACAATATTTACCTCAGAATACAGGCTGAATACAGTTCCTAGCCTGTATGAAACTGGAATTGCTAGAAGCTTCTGCGATCCAAGTCAATGCAGTACTGGGAAGTATAAGATATTACCTTACTACTGTAGCATAACGGAGACAAATGATGATGGCTTATTACTTGGAGGAGGAGAATATTATTTTCTTAGCGGGAGAAGGAGAGTACTAAGACAATTCTTTTACTGTGGCGTTTCGAAATGTCAGCCTTATACAAATCACGCATCTGTGAGGTGACTTGTTGAATCAGACATCCTCCACTTACAGTTTACGCATCAGACACCCAGGAGTTAATCAAGTAGTCTTTTAATCCGGAGATTGTATTACAAGATATGCAGGGAATCCAGATGGTAAAAGAATTATGCCTCTAATAAGCTCCTTGATAAGAACATGAGATACACAGATTCACCTCAGATTTTCCTCAGAATCTCCTTAGAATTAGAGCACACAAAACAACAATGCATGACGAGGTAAACAGGAAGTGGCTAGACTCAACCAACTAGAAGCAGAAACAGAGGGGGTAGGAGAAGAGAGGAGCATACCAATACACAATTCAAGATACTGAAACAGAACAATAAGCCTATCTGTTCCTACTTAACCGAGTTCTTCATGAATTTCACAAAAAGTAATCTGCCAAATGAGCCCAAAGCCCTCCGGGTTCACTACTGCACATGTTGGTGGGTAACAGCTCAAGGGATGAAGAAGAAGGATGCTCACACGACCCTGGAAGGAATTGGGAGAAGTGTTTGCCCTGATTGGTTGAGAGGCTGAAGACAGCCTGGATCAGCTAATCAATGGGGCAGTAGGCAGAGAGATGCCTGTGCAGAACAGGCAGAACATCATTTTGTGTTGGGCTATTAATGAAGGGGGATGGGTAGATGTAGTGTCTGACAGGAAATGATCTTAGGCTGTATACAAAGTTACAAGCAAGAATATATTCTAATGTAACAGGGACAGTGTATGAAAAGAATATAAATAATTGAGGGAATTTGATCAGAGAAATCAGTTTGAGGGAGTGAAAGGCTGGGGGCTGGGGCACAGGGCTTAATAATACAGCTACTGCAGAAAGTTAGTTTTGCTGTTCAGTGCTGCTAAACCAGCTCTCTGCAAGAAAAACATTCTTTTTTTCTCATTTGAACAGAGATAGCTGTTTCCCCCAAAAAAAAACCTCAAGTTTCTACATATTGTTATTGTCAACACATCACCCCAGTGGTATTCTGTTGCTGAGCAATTGTACTTTTTTCAGTGCATTTTATTTGTCCAGTTTTATTAAATGCATTGCATTTATAGCAAATGCCTTTTGTGGGAATAACACAATTTTAACACCACTGAAATTAAATGCAAATTACACCATAGAAAGAAATATTACTGACTTTCCTGCATCATTATATTGTCAGTGTGGGGGAGAGAACATAGGCATTACAAGTTTGCAGTGGAGAAAGGTATTTTTTAAAACTGCATTTTAAACTCAAATAACACAGTAGGCAGAAATCTTATCAGCGCCAATACTGCATTATTCCCAAAGAAAATTGTCAGTAACAGTATTCACTGTGCTTGTAGAAAGGGAAGGACTTTTATTTGCATGTCTGTCTTTAAGCTACGGAAAAACACACTTGCAATTTTACTATAACTGTTCCGTACTTTGTGTGACTGTGTAACAAGCTGATTACTTTTCATTTAGAAAAATCATGCGTTTACATATGGTCTCATAATAAAATGTGTGGAATACGGAAAGGTTTTAAGTCAAAGTGAAATACCCAGGTTTTGTCCTCCCAGAGCCAGGATGTGGGTAGTAGCAGCACAAGTTATCTGGAAAAAAGTAGTAGTAATAGTAGGCCACAGTTCCTCCCTGGCTTTGGTAAGGCGAAACATTATCATTGAGAAGAAAAAGGATGAGATTGTGGATCGAATAGCTCACTCCTCCACTCAGTCACATTAGACAATGCCAGAAAAATAAGTGCTAACGCATCTTGCTGCACTTCCTGTAGTTGTTGGGAACCCCCAAGGAGAAACTCCTAAGGAGGAGGAGGAGAATGAGGAGCTGTCTGTCTGAGGCCTATGAATAGATCTGGCCTTGCCACTGTTGCTGTCTGCCTACCATCATGTTCTGTACCTTATGGCTTCTGCTTATGCCACTATCATGCCACTGCCGATGTCTCCATGCTTGCTAACATGTACCATATGGCTGCCACCACCACCGCCGCTTCTTGTCACTGCTAGTCCTCTACTGCCCCCACTATTAATGCTATGCATCCACCACTACTACTACCCATAAACAGCCGATCTACTGCCTTGTATCTTCCATGCTATACTGCTACTGCTGCCACTACTGTTGCGGCCACATGCCACTGTTACTTTACCCTTTCCACACTGTACTCCAACTGCTCTCAATTAAAAGGAAGACTAGTACAGAACGAGCCACTTTTTCTTCTGACAATTATCACTTGTGTGTGTGTAAATATGGCAAACATTCTGCTCCTGTTAACATATAATTTTGGGTTGCTTGGTCACAACAAGCCTCTCTTTCCTCTGATAAGTAACACTTATGCAAATCATATGGGCAGGCATTCTTCCAGCAATTAAGGCATAATTTTTAGATGCTTGGTCACCCAACAAGCCACTGTTTTTTACATAATACCATGTTTGTTTAAAAAACATCTGCCTCCCATAAGGGACAATATTTAGAAGCTTTGGTTTATGAAGAGGCAAAATGCATGCAAAGGGTGTGATAAATTCAGTTGATTGAACATGATTTGGAAAGACATACCCCTGTCTACATAAGGTCTTAAAGCTGCCAATGCATTTCAGAGCAAAAACCAAGCCATAAGAAAATGAAAAATTGCCCGTAGAGCTCAGGCAGGATTGTGTGGAGGCACAGATCTGAAGAAGGGTGCAAAAAAAATTCTGCTTCACTGAAAGTTCCCAATGGCACTGTGGCCTCCTGATTCTTAAATGGAAGAGATTTGGAACAACCAGTACTCTTCCTAGAGCTGGCTGCCCTCACAAACTAAGTAATCAGGGACAAGAGCCTTGGTAAGAAATAACTAGCTGAGCTCCAAAGATCCTATCTACAGATGGGAGAAACTTACAGAAGGTCAACCATCATTGCAGCATTCCACCAATCTGGGCTTTATGGCAGAGTGGCCAGAAAGAAGACTCTCCTCATTAAAAGACATATAAATGTTTGCATAAAAAATCAGGTATAGGACTCTCAGACTGTGAGAAACAGGATTCTGAGTTTGATTAAACCAAGATTGAACTTTTTGGCCTCAATTCTAAGGCGCCACCCTTGTTTATGTCCTCTGTCTTCATATCCATGCAGATTTTGCTTCTTTGCTTGAGGATCAGCCACAATTTGGAAGAGTACTTGAGAGCAGTATATTTTGACATCTCTTGTTCACGACAGTGGTGAGGCCAATACCTGTCTAAACAAATAAAACACAAATTATGAAAAAGAAATAATAGAAGAACACATCACACAGGTATTCATTGGTAGAAAATGAGCTGATGACAGGGAATAACTGTTATTTACTATCCATGTGGCTGTAAGTGGACAAAGCCCATGAAGAAATTTCAGTCGAGAGTCATTAATAACTAACATTATTCTTCTAAAATGATAGCAAAGCAACTCCAACGGAAAAAAGGGAGCTTTCTTTACAGGGTAAATTGATATTTTAATGCTGTCAACTGTCAGGAATAGATTTATTGGCATTAATAACAGTGATTTGCCACATTTTGCTAGTTAAATTACAGTCCTGTATAGTTATTCCCTCAATGAAGGTCTGGAGCTGTGCCAGCCACTTGGCTTCTCTGTGTAGGATATTGGCTTGCTGCCCAAATTGGCATTAAAACCCGAGTCAGAAACAGAACAGATGCAAAAACAAAACATGAGGTCGCTTCGGGGATCATACAAAGATGATTAAAGCAAATTACCAGCTACATTAAAGCTGTGTCATGAGCAAGAATGCCCACATAACACTCTGGTAAGGTATTGAAGATGTCATGAGAATACCTGTTTTTCCTTCACCCCTCCACCACAGTTTCACAGTTTATTGACTGTCCTCAGAGTACATTTTAATAGGTTGAATGCAAATGTATTTCGACAATGACTGACACAAAATAGATACCCTTGAGAATTAATAAGCACTTTGCCTTTTGTTTAAAAAAATCAAGGTTGAAAGTACCCACAATTACACTGGAGAACACGTTAAAGGATTTGCGCATATTAAAGAGGTTCTCCGGGAATTAAGAAAACGAATACTTAAATATTACTGAGCGAATCAAAGCTGATGAAGTTGAAGTCGTTTCGAATTTTAGGAAAAATTAAATTCGCAATGAATGTGAATTTCCTCTCGCTTTGTGGTGACGAATCTCAGTTTTACTAAAATGGCAGCTACACGTGTGAGGACTGAGGACATGGGGCAAGGAACTCTGGGAAGGCGGGATCAACCAGACTGACATGCCTGCATGCAGCCAATCAGCAGCCAGCCCTGTGATGTCACAGCCCTATAAATACGTTGGCCATCTTATAGTCAGACATTTTCCAGCGTTTAGAGTGCAGGGACAGACATGTGAAGCCGCTAGGGACAGCAAGTGGAAAAACGATTGTGGAAAACAAAAGACAGAAAAAACGATTTATAAGTGAAGGGTAAGGATAGGGAGGAATCATTTCACACCATCTTAGTGCAGGGAGAGATGTCAAAAGGCGCTAGGGACATAGATAGGAAAGTGATTTATAGGGAATGATTATTTGGGGAATAGTCCAAATAGTCATTAGACAGCTCTGTCATTCCAGCTTTTTGTTATTGGGCTGCACGTGTTACGTTGAAAAGCCTTTAGTGGCTTATATCTTAGTATCTTATTCAGTACTATTAGAAAAATATATACGCATTTCACTTCTGCAGTTATTTCTGGTGAAAGCGTATAGGGGCGTATTTCAGTCCAACAAGAAAAATATATACCGACTGCACTGTTGCAGTTATCTCTAGTGAAAGCGTATAGGGGCGTATTTCAGTACTTCAAGAAAAATATATACGCACTTCACTCTTTCATTTTTTTCTAGTCAAATCGTATAGTGGCCTATTTCAGTCCAACAAGAAATATATATTCTCAGGTCACTTCTGCAGTTATTTCTGGTGAAAACATATAGGGGCACATTTCAGTAAAAAAAGAAAAATATATACGTACTGCACTGTTGCAGTTATTTCTGTTGAAAGCGTATAGGGGCGTATTACAGTAAAAACAGAAAAATATATATACGCACTGCACTGTTGCAGTTACTTCTGGTGAAAGCATATAGGGGGGTATTTCAGTACTTCAAGAAAAATATATACGCAGTTCACTCTTTAATTTTTTTCTGGTCAAAGCGTATAGTGGCCAATTTCAGTGCAACAAGAAATATATATTCTCAGTGATTTCTGTTGAAAGCGTAAGTACTTCAAGAAATATGTATACGCACTTCACGTATTTCACTACTACTATAAAAATATATACGCTCTTCACTCTGAGTTTTTTCTGGTCAAAGCATATAGGGTCATATTTTAGTACAACAAGAAAAATATGTTCTCAGTGCATTTCCGCAGTTAATTGTGATGAAAGCATTTAGCGGCCTATTTCAGTACAAAAAGAAAAATATATTCCTCTCTATTACGGGTGATTTATTTCCTGTTAATTTGTTTCTTTCAGCTACAAGTATGTCAGGCAGAGAAGTGCCAGGCCATGCACAGAGGAGTGGCAAAGGCCTGAATGTTTCTGGTGCAAGCAGAGGTCACAGCAGAGTAAGGGGTTATGCCAGCAGTAGTCACAGCGAGAGGCCCGAGCTCCAGGTGTCATCTATCGGTCGTGTCTTGACCAGCAACCCAGCGGTTCTTGATTGGTTAACTCGGTTATCCACGTCATCCAAAGTGACATCAGAGACCCCGAGCCAACAGTCGGTGGGTTCATCAGACACAACCCTTAGTTGGCATAGCCCAGGAGCAGGGCTTGTACCCTCACCTGTCCTAAACCTGCCTCTGGCCTTTTCTGTGCCCTCACCCCAAGAAGTACTACATGCAGTGGGCTCAGATTCACTGCATGGATGCTGGATGAACTAATAGAGGACAGTCAGCAGCTACTGCCCAGCCAAGATGTAGAGGAGACATCCGCCACTTCCTCCACTAGGCAGGCAAGTAGTGATGAGGAGAGTAGCATGGGAGCTTGTTTTGCCAGTGGTCAGGCTCCTGACCCAGAGGTCATTGAGGAGGACATCAGTGATGTGCAGAAACTACTCGATGATGATGAAGCCGATCGCACTTGGGAGCCGGGTGAAGAAGGGGCTTCGTCATCATTAGGAGAAGAGGGTGGCAGCTTGCCCATCAGGCAGCGGCTGAACCAGCAAGTCGCTAGCGTGGCCGTGAGTCACCAGGATGGCAGCAGTGGGAGGTCGGGAGCCAAACGGGCATGGGATAGACCACCTGCTTTGCAGCCGCCTACCTGCCCAGAAAGGAGTGGTGCACGGGTTCACGGAATCAGCAGCGGTACCAGTCAGCCAGTGAGTAGTGTTGGGGGGAAAATCAGGTACTTAGCAGTGTGGCAGTTTTTTGTGAAGCTGCCAGAGGAGGTCAACATGGCCATAAGTAGAATATGTGGGCAGAAGATGAAGCCTGGGCAGGGTGCCAATATTGGAACCACGCCCCTGCATCAACTTATGCAGCATCACCATAAAGTGGCCTGGGAGAACCATGGCTCCAATGTCGTGGTCCAGCCTGCCACAGCAACTGCTGCATCACTCAGTGGAACGCAGCCGATTTTAGGCAGTCAAGGCTCCACCGCCTCAGCCGTGCTGATACTCCTGCTCCTTGCCTTCCTACTCCTCATCAGTCATTCTGTCAGCAATCGATCAGTGAAGCGATTTCCAACAGAATGTGTGCATTAAACAAATGGCGCAGAAGCTGGACGTGCTCCTGTCTAAGTTGCTGGTGCTTCAGTCCCTCCCTTTCCAAGTGGTGGACTCTGCACCTTTCAGAGAACTGATGGCTTGTGCCAAGCCGAGGTGGAGAGTCCCAAGCCATCATTTCTTTGCAAAAAAGGCAGTACCAGCCCTGCACACACACATGTAGAACAGAAGGTGGGACAGTCCTTGAGCCTATTGGTGTCTGCCAAAGTGCACGGTAGCGCCAACGTGTGGAGCTGTAACTACGGTCAGGGACAATACGTGTCCTTTACGGCCCACAGGGTGAATGTGGCTCCTGCACAGCCACACCAGCAACTTGGACATGTCATGCCACTTCCGCCTCCATGTTGTCACGCTGTTGGTCCTGTGACAATGTACACCTCTGCCTTCTCATCCTCCACCATGTCCTCAGCCTTCACTGCAGGAACAAGTCACAGTGCCCCTCCAGCATACCACATGTGCAGGGCTCAGCGGTGTCACGCTGTTCTGCACCTGGTTTGCCTTGGCGAACAGAGTCACACAGGGGAGGAACTGCTCCGTGTGATGCATCAAGAAATCGAATCCTGGCTTTCTCCGGGCCAACTCAAATCGGAACTATGCTGACCCACAATGGGAAGAACATGGTGTCAGCGCTGCATCAAGAAAGGCTGAGCCATGCGCCCTGCATGGCACACATGTTCAATCTGGTTGTCAAGCGGTTCCTGAAGTCTTCCACCCATCTACAAGACATCCTAAAAATGGCTAGAAAACTCCATATGTTGGACCGACTATACTTCAGCCACTCGTATACCGCAAAGCACATCCTAATTGAGCTGCAGCTGCAGATCGGCATCCCCCAACATAGGCTGATATGCAACGTTTCTACCCGTTGGAGTTCCACCCTCCATTTGTTGGACCAACTATACGATCAGAGAAAGGCGATCAACTATTTCTTGATGATGCAAGCGAATAGGAGTACTCCCCGTGTAACTTCGATGTAAGCCAGTGGCAGCTGATATGTGACATCTGACGTTTGCTCAGGCCCTTTGAGGAGGCCACGTTATTTGTCAGTCGCCAGGACTACGGAATGAACAACATCATTCCACTGCTTCATGTCCTGGAACAGATGCTGGTAACAATGGATGGTCAGGGGACAGGAGACATGGTGCCTCGATCTCACGGCCACATGAGCCCTGTGGGGGCTGAACTGGAACAGTAGGAAGAGGGGGAGGAGGACATTGGAGCACAGGCAATGTGTAGCCAAATAGGGGTTTCTTCTACTCAGCTGACAGGACAGGAGGAGCAGGAGCAGCCACAGCAGCTACAGGGCGAGGAAGAAGAGACAGAGGAATCACTTGTTTGCGTAGTGACAGCCGAATTGTAACCATTCAGCAGAGGGATGACTTCTTGATCTCCACCTTGTTGGACCCTCGCTACTGGTCTAGAATGGGGGCCTTTTTTACACCCACCGAGAGGGAGGACAAACGGAACTACTATAGAGACATCCTATGTAGTCAGTTGGCTGCTGCCTATCTGCGCCATCGTCCATCCTCTCGCAGGTCTGACCGGGGGGACCCACTGCGCTCACGTTCCCCTGCCATGGCTTCTGAAGAGGTGTGGGGTAGCAGGAGCACTACCAGATCCATCAGCAGCAGCCTGAGTCTACAGTCGCTGATGAGTAGCTTTCTTTACCTGCATAGTGAAGAAACTACTCACCAGCAGCAGGTAGACATGGAGCAGGACCTGAACCAGCAGGTGGTGGCATACTTGGACTGCACCCTGCCACCCCATATTGAAGATCCACTGGACTACTGGGTAGCCAAACTGGATTTGTGGCTGCAACTAGCAGAGTTTGCCCTTAAAAAGCTGTCCTGCCGGGCCAGTAGTGTGGCATCAGAGAGGGTGTTTAGTGCGGCAGGGGCCATAGTTACCCCAAGGAGAACTCGCCTGTCCACCCAAAATGTGGAGAAACTGACTTTGTCAAGATGAATCAGGCGTGGATCAGCCATGCTTTCCAACCACCAATTCCTGATGCATCAGACTAGATCATCCATGGTGCCTCACTAACACTTGATACAAGAGACCTGTTTCTTCTGACTACCTGTCTCAGCTACTACTTTAATGCTGCAACCCACCTGATGCCACACATCTGATGTCAAGTGCTCCCTATTTCACCCACCTTCGTCAGCAGGTACTGGTATTGCCACCCACCGCCCCACTCTGTTGCCGGGTTACTTTGTGGTCTCCTGATGCAGCTGCTGCTGCCATCTTCAAACTATGTCACGTGCCACTCTATGGTATCCTCCTGATGCTACTGCTACTGCCATCTCCACATTATGTCACCTAGCCATTCTGTGGTCTCCTCATGCTGCTGCCACATCAATACTATGTCAACTTGCCACTCTGTGACCTCTTGATGCTAACGACACCTCAAAACTATGTCACCTTGCCACTCTGTGGTCGTCTCCTGCTGCTGCCATCTTCACAGTGTCACCTTGCCATTCTGTGGTATCCTCCTGATGCTGCTGCTGCTCGTGCTACTGCCATCTTCACATTATGTGACCTTGCCACCCTGTGGTATCCTGCTGCCATCTCCACACTATGTCACCTTGCCACTCTGTGCTATTCTCCTGATGCTGCTGATGCTACTGCCACATTCACACTATGTCACCTTGCCACTCTGTGGTATCCTGCTGCTGCTGCCATCTCCACACTATGTCACCTTGCCACTCTGTGGTATCCTATTGATGCTGCTGCTGCTACTGCCTTCTCCACACTATGCCACCTTGCTACTCTGTGGTCTCCTCATGCTGCTGCCATCTCCACACTATTTTACCTTGCCACTCTGTGGTCTCCTCATGCTGCTGTCATCTCCACACTATGTCACCTTGCCATTCTGTGGTCTCCTCATGCGGCTGCCATCTCCACACTATGTTACCTTGCCACTCTGTGGTCTCTGGATGCTGCCACCACCTCTAAAGTATGTCACCTTGCCATTCTGTGGCTTCATCATACTGCTGCCATCTACAGACTCTGTCATTGTGCCATTTGATAGTCTTCTCATGATGCTGCTGCTGCATCTGCCACCTCCAGACTCGGTCATTGTGCCACTCGGTGGCCTCCTCATACTGCTGCCAACTCCAGACTCTGTCATTGTGCCACTCGGTGGCCTCCTCATACTGCTGCCAACTCCAGACCCTGTCATTGGGCCACTCTGTGGTCTCCTCATGCTGCTTCCACCTCACCACTATGTCATAGGTCCACTCTGTGGACTTCTCATGCTGTTTCCTCCGTCCCCACTTCATGACTGGTCCACTATTTTGGCTTTCAGCCTGGCTAACATCATCATTTATTTGATCTTTCTTCTAATCTGTAGTTTCAAGAATGTCCCATAAGGAATCCAGCTCACATTAGTTAATTTGGTGTACCCGTGTGCACGGTGCCTGGTATTTCAACCTCCTCAGGAAAAGTACAATAAACAGTAAAGCATAGGCTCCAGTACTCACTTTTGTTGAGGTGTCTTTTTCTCAGTTTTTTATTGAGGTAGATTCTTCACAGACATATAGGACAATACATCTCTCAGGTATGGTGACTGTTGACGCGTTTCGAAAAAAACTTCTTATTCGTAACAGTAATATGGGTCTGGTTTCCCTGGGTATATATAGCCAAATGAGTTTATCCAAGTGTTAGATCAGCCTCCCTCTCAGATCCATGTGGGGAGGAGAAAAGCTTTGATTGACTAGCACTTGGAATCTCAAACATTATTAGCTATCACCTGGGATCTCAGGCACATTCCAGTTACATATCAGACATACAGCATAGCAATAAAAACATTGGGTTGGGATTGCAATAAGTTCATATATTTAACTCACTACATACTTTTTCCCATTTTGCATATCAGCATAAAAATTTTTGTTTATTTAGAACATACAGATAAAACAAGCGAGAGAACTCACCCTCATGGCCTTAATTGTGATTCTGATTTCTTTTTTTCAATAATACTCTCCTTTTATCTATTGTGATGTTTATGTGGGAACCTTTATTTCTGTCTTTTCTGTCCCCTCCTCTCTTGTATATTTGATTAATTATAGTTTTATTTTGGGGAGAAAGGACAGAGAAGTGAAAGGCAAAAAAATTAAAAAGTAAAAAAGAAAAAAGAAAAGGGCCAACGCTTACTTAGTAAAAATGCCTGATTTCCTTCCTCATATAAAAGAAAAATGAGACGCACAACAAATCCCCTCTGCATAGCAGCTGTAAGGCCTGTATGGTCCCATCAGAATTGGCTTATGATTTGGTAGCCAAAAGCAGGAGTGGGTACAAAACACAGAAGACATGCAAATATTCCATTCACGTGTCATTTCTGTTTTAAAACCATTTCCTGAATTTATTTTTTGGCATTAGCAATACTGATGGATTATTAAACAAAACACCAATAAGCAATATCCGGCTAATACATACATATTCTATTGTACCCAGAGGACAATATACATAAATAATCTAACCAAAGAATCATTGAACATCTCCATGGTACGTATAATGCAAAAATACTTTATTAGGGAATAACACCATATAAGTTAACAATAACAAGATAAAATTGATATAACAAGCAGCAGATAAAAATTCAAGAGAGTACTATTAGGCCTAGGAGGTGGCTGCAGGGTCAGCCCAGCAAAAAACCCGGCTGTAACACTATAAGGAATACTGCTAGAAAAGAGCTATAGTCACAAAGGCTGAAGCCTTTCAGGCGAAACGGCGTTGGGCAGGAGACGGCTGCAAGGTAAACATACATCACATGGTAGTTACCTGTTTCTACATGTAACTATACTGTGTTACACTGCTATTTTTTAGGGGCTTTTTTATGCTATTCTATAAACATTTGCCTTTTGCTTTGTGACTATAGCTCTTTTCTAGCAGTATTCCTTATACTATTACAGCCAGATTTTTTGCTGGTCTAAACCTGCAGCCACCTCCTGGGTCTACTAGTACTCTCTTGAATTGTTATCTGCTGCTTGCTATATCAATTTTATCTTGTTATTGTTAACTTATGTGGTGTAATTTCCTAATAAAGTATTTTTGCATTATACGTACCATGGGGGTGTTCAATTAATGTTTTGTTGATGGATTATTGAGCAAATGCTGACCGAGTGAAGGCGTATGCTCAACAGACAGGATTCGTTTTTTGTGGGTTACTGTTCTGACGGCTCAAAGGAAGGGCAAATTAATCAGCGACGTCAACACAAACTTACTACTGACACAGTCTCCTCTCTGTCAAGTGAGCTCTACTTGTATACGCATTCAATAAAAAAGGTTCTGTTGATATCGATTTGGAATCAGCTGGCGACAACAGTGTAAAAGGAGGGTGCTTCTTCTATGCACTAACATCAACCTGTAAGGCTGAGTTGATACTTGAGTTATTTGGTCAGTTTTGGCCCCGTGACAGCCCAAATAAGTGAAGTGTGCAGTGATTCTAAGAGCGACGCATGTCATCTGCATGTCATACGGACTCATCGTATTATTTCACTACCAAAGCAGATTCCCTATGCTTGCTACTGCAAGGCACAGTGTTATACACCACTATAAAGGCTCTGAGCAGCCAGGAAATAGCCGTTTTTTTATGTAATTCGCCGCGAATATATTCGGATTGAATCAAATTTTTTCCCAAAAATTTGCCGAACCCGCAAATCGAATTTTTTTAAAATTCTCCCATCTCTAATATTCCCAAATACCTTTCATTAGCTATAATGATTCGTTTTGTCTAAGGAGCAATCATTAGGAGAAATAAAATTAATTCACAAAAAACCTATCCTAATCACACAGCAGAACAAGGTACTTCACAACGCTAAGCCAAAGAACTGCTCATCCTCCTCTTTACTTGTCAAGTATTAGGTATGATCCTGAATACAGTTGAATATGATCTACAGCTGATTTACTGTAGGAATGGAGTTCATGAGGAGACATGAAGTACAGAGGGGATGGACAGGACAGACTGTGGTAATGGAGACTGCATTCAAGTGCTGCTGCTTATTATCTACACCCCACCCTCCTCTCTGTACTTCATGTCTCCTAATGAACTCATTTCCTACATAGAATCAGCTGAAGATCATATCAGCTGTATTCAGGATCATAATCCCTGACAAGTAAGCGTAGTGCCCTTAAGTGTAATGCCGTAGCCATGTTAGCTACTGGCATTACACTGATTGGCTGGCCGGAACGCGTCATCGGGTGCAATATAGCACCCAATGACACATGTTCGGCTCAGTCAGCATCAGGGAGAGCAGAGCGTAGGCAGGGGAAGAATGTGTGAAGCGAATGTGTGTGCGTTTAATCCACATCCGTGACATATACTGTACTCCATCCGCAAACTATGTTTTTTGGGGAAATTGAAATAATTTGTGCCATATCTTTGTGTGTGTTTAATCTACATCCGTGACATATACAGTCCTCCATCCGCAAACTCTGGTTTTTGGGGAAATTTAAATAATTTGTGCCGCATCTGTGTGTGCGTTTAATCCACATCCGTGACATATAGTGTATTCCATCCGCAAACTATGTTTTTTGGAGAAATTTAAATAATTTGTGCCACATCTTTGTGTGCATTTAATCCACATCCATGACATATACAGTCTTCCATCCGCAAAAAAATTTTTTGGGGGGAAATTAAACTAATTTGTGCCACATCTGTGTGTGCGTTTAATCCACATCCGTGACATATACTGTACTCCATCCGCAAACTCAGTTTTTTGGGGAAATTGAAATAATTTGTGCCACATCTGTGTGTGCCTTTAATCCACATCTGTGACATATACTTTATTCCATCCACAAACTATGTCTTTTGGGGAAATTAAAATAATTTGTGCCAAATCTTTGTGTGCGTTTAATCCACATTCGTGACATATACTGTACTCCATCCGCAAACTCTGGTTTTTGGGGAAATTGAAATAATTTGTGACACATCTTTGTGTGCATTTAATCCACATTCGTGACATATACTGTACTCCATCCGCAAACTATGTTTTTTGGGGAAATTTAACCAATTTGTGCCACATCTGTGTGTACGTTTGATCCACATCCGTAACATATACTGTACTCCATCCGCAAATTATGTTTTTTGGGGAAATTTAACCAATTTGTGCCACATCTGTGTGTGCGTTTAATCCACATCCGTGATATATACTATACTCCATCCGCAAACTATGTTTTTGGGGGAAATGTTACTCATTTGTGCCACATCTAGTCTCCATAGTGTGTGTCTTTCTGTGTTAAATACTGTACTACATGTGAAAACAGTGTATTTTGGGGAAATGTAAATTATTTGTGCAACATCTAGTGTCCAGAGCGTGTGGCTCTCTGTGTCAAATACTGTATCACATGTGAAAACAGTGTATTTTGCGGAAATGTAAATTATTTGTGCAACATCTAATGTGTGTGTATTTCATACATATCAGTGACATATACTGTACTTTATCCGCAGATGGTGTATGCTAGTCTGTGACATTATGCAGAGAGCAGGAGCGCACAGCATCATTGGTTGCTATGACGCCGTGCGCTTTGTGCCGTTGCTACAGTACTGTAATACATTAGTATAGATCATACCAGTGTATTACAGTACTGTAGCGGTGGCACGAAGTGCACGGCGTCATAGCAACCAATGACGCTGTGCGCTCCTGCTCTCTGCAGGATTCCAGGCCGGGATACCACGGACCGCTCATGGCTGTGTGCATCTGCGGCCTAACCCTCAGCATGCCCTGACAGCAACAGATTATAAGAGAATGCTGAGGATTGTAGTATCACAGGGATATAGCCTGCCCAGTGGCCCCAAATGGCCAGAATGACCTCATATAAGATCTGTAACTGCTCCATCTACCATGTTTACTGCTCCTATATCCCTGTGATACTACAATCCTCAGCATTCTCTTATAATCTGTTGCTGAGCCTGTCAGGGCATGTTGAGGGTTATAGCTTTGCAACTCTTTAGGTCCTGGCTAGGCAGCTAGGCCTAGGCTATATGCCTGCAACTTATATTGATGTATGTTGCTGTATAATGTTCCATCAGACAGACTCTAGTTGAACAACTAAGTAGCTCCTACCAGCTGTCCTTGTCTTGTCCTGAGTTGCTGCTGGGCGGCTACTAGCTTCTACTTCTTCTCTCTCTGGCTGACTGCTGGTGAGTGTCAGAGAGTGAGATCACATCGCCTCAGGCACTCTAGGCTAGCTGCTCTTCCCGGTTACAGCCGCTGTGCAGTCACGCACCCAGGCCCCAGCCACCCTGAGCCCAGCCCATCATGTGACCGTCCGGGTCCGGCCGTGTTGCTGGGTCAGGAAATATCTTCCATGTTTCTTATCATTTAGCTATAGCTGTAGAGTGCCAGTACGTGCCTCGTATCCAGCTTGGACACCCAGTAGTTGAAAGGCACAGAGGAGTCTGCTATGTACTCCTTCACCATCTTCCATTTTTTCCATCCTTGTGACACTAGGCCGCACATCAAGGTGAGGGTGCTGGCGAGGTGTCATGAAACTGTCCCTGGCCTTGGACAGGGTTGTCCTGCCTCTGTTGGAACTGCTGTGTGTTCCCCTCATCTCCCCTCCTGGGTTGCCCAAGGAACTACGTACTCTGCTGACAGCATTGTCAGATGTAAATTTATGGAGCAATTTTTCAAGGACCTTTTTGTATTGCACCATTTTGCTTGTCCTCCACAGGAATGAGAGATGAGTTCTCTTTGTAGCGGGGGTGAACTGAACAACCAGTAATCACTGTTGTACAAAATGCGTAGAATGCGAGGGTCACAGGAAAGGCAGCATAACATAAAGTCAGCCATGTGTGTCAAAGTTCCAACAGAATAGACTTTGCTGTCCTCATCAGGAGGATGACTCTCAATTTCCTTATCCTCTTCCTCCTCTCCTGCCCATCTATGCTGAACAGATGGAATAAACCTTCTATGGCTACTACCCTCTGTGAAGATGAGAAGATGAACTGAGGGTCGTCTGGCTATCACCCTGTCTAATGTCTTCCCCCTAGTTCCACCTCTTCCACATGTAAAGCGTCCACCTTCATTGTTAGCAGCCAGCATTTCAGTAGACATTGAAGTGGGATGGTTAGGCAGATAATAGCGGCATCGCCACTCACCATCTGTGTTTATCCCTCAAAGTTGAGTAAAACCTCACAGAGGTTAGACATACAAGACCACGTTGCAGCTGGTATTCCACTACTGCCTTCTGCTGCTCACAAAGCCTGGCCAACATGTGTAATGTGGAATTCTAGCGCGTGCTCACGTCGCACAACAGTCGGTTAGCTGGCAAATACAAGCGCTGCAGCAGCGTTGCCAGACCATCAGCAGCTGTAGATGACTTTCTGAAATGGGCACACACACAGCACACCTTAGCCAGTAGGCCTGCGTCTAGGACAGAGAATTGGCCAGCACGTAACACAGGGGTGGAAGAGGAGGCAGTGGTGTGACCCACAGACACTGATTGTGGACCCAGGGGTTCAGCTCACCTATTAGGGTGCTTTGATGCACCCTAATAGGTGGGCTCATGCTGGTGGTGGTGAGGGTTGCTAGTGTTCACAACCCTACTCATTTTGCCTCCAATGTACTGTCTTCCCCCATTATGTTCCCGGGTTTGAGTTTTTATTGTTAAGGTTTGAGTTAGAGTTTATGGACAGGATATAAAATATGTTATGGCTATTTGGTTATTTATGAGTTCTAATTTTGGTCTGGCACAGTTTGCAAATTACAAATCTTTTATCGTCCGCACTTTACTCAAAAAAGCGCCAGACTGCTGAACACCTACCCCTTGGCAAGGGAGATTTCCGCAAGGGGGAACAGTTTCAGGCCTGTTTGGTGTGGCCCGCCTTCTCCCTTTTGCCACCCCACAGCCTCTTCCAGCCTGTTGCGGTGCTGTGGATTACCCCCCTCTGTCCTGCTGTCCTCGCTTGGCTTGCCACCTTTCCAGGTTGGGTCAATGATGTCATCGTCCCCCATATCCTCTTCCACTTCCTCACTCTTCTCATCCTCCTGACTTGTGTTGACCTAACAAGACCGTCACTTATTGACAACTGTGTCTCATCCGCATCATCCACCTCGTGAAATTGCCATTCCCCACCGTCATCTTCTTCTGACTGTGGATGCTGAAAAATTTGGGGATCAGTGCTCAAGATCTCCTCATGTCCCTCTTCAGGGAGGGTCATTCACCTGCAGGCCCTCACCTACAATCTTTTACAGGGCAATCAAAAAATATTCTTACATTTCAATAAAAAAATTTCATAGCCGGCGCCATTCCCTGCGCTAACTCTGCAATGTAACATTACTGCAAGCAAAAATTATTTTAAAAATTCAATAAAATTTTATCATGGCCAGTGTTTTTGATAATATATCTGCAATATCCTTGCACTGGCAGCCGGGGGGTGACGTAACTCGTTAGCACGGAGGAATCTCGTTGGTTATCGGAATAAACCAGACAAAAATCGCTCCACCCACTCATAAAAGCCATGCACCACCACCCACAGAATCGAGAAAGAGGTATCAATCTGTCATTCCTTTCAGTGTCCGGGCCGGGTGAGGTTTCCCATGTGGAATCAAATTAAGCCGCAGGCTCCACTCCTTGTGGTGCCCTTCCCAATTGGTTTAAGTTTCAGCTTTGCAACCATA
The DNA here is from genome assembly GCA_033119425.1 of Bufotes viridis. NCBI lineage: Eukaryota > Metazoa > Chordata > Amphibia > Anura > Bufonidae > Bufotes > Bufotes viridis. The sequence continues at coordinate 166,608,466 of CM065589.1, forward strand.
CTCTCCTCGGAACCCAAACTTTGGTTTCCAGGAAAATGCTCGGCGGGTAATGGGAATAACGCCGCCGGATCGTGTGTCAGATCGTTTTCAAAACAGGCTACAAATTTCATCCTAGATTCATGAAAACATTCTTGGTAAATGCTTTCAGGGTGGTTCTTCTGGCACCAATCAAAGAATTTTACCTATAGCAGAGCAATACGGATACCTCCGGCCATCCATCTTAATAATGGCCCCAGTTCTAAAAGAAAGTACTTGCAATTGAATATACAGGAAAGAATATTTCCTAACAATTTTTTCAGTAAAATTGTTTTTGTTTTGTTTTTTCGGGGGGAGGGGGGGGGGGCTGTATTTCTGTCAGTCTGTAAAAGTGGGGTACAACTAGGACAACATGGTTCCCAGCAGCGACCTGGGAGTCCAAGATGCATCCAGACATCGTCTCTATGCTGTTCCTGATCAATTTCGGTGGTGTTTCTGTCACCTTCTGACCTTTTCCTATGAACCAGGCACGCTCCCCTCTTCAGAGCAGGGGGTGCCTGGTTGTATTCCATTGACTTCCATTATACTCGGGTGCTCGGTTGAGCACACAAATATAGCAATGTGTTCGGCCCGAAAATCCGAACACCCGAATACTTTGGTGCTCAATCATCACTAATCTACACCAAATATGCATGTAGTACAAAATTAAGGAAAATGTGCAGTCATAGGCCTTCGTACTGCTACTAGCTTGTCTTAGCATCCTTGGAAAGTTGCTGCTGCTCCCCTTCTTTTGTCCCTGGCTCCTAGATGCACACTTCATCTGAAATATCATCATGCTTTTTCTCACTCATAGCAGACTAACCAGAGTTTTTTCTTTCACAAGTATCAGTTATGTCCAATATTCCTGTTGTGCTACTTTGACTTTCGTGCAACAAACTTAGTATATCTAATTCCTTTGTTTGTGAATTCATCCTGGGATGTCTCCTGACATCACTTTTATCTGCTGATTTGCACTTCAATTTCTGGGTCCTGCTTCATGATCTTGGCTTGTCTGGCTTTCCTGCAATCCCCTATGTTAAGTATTGCTAGCTGTTACACTAGGAGGCTATTCTGATGGCATCAAGGGTCTAAGCTGCAATAAGTCCAATACTTCTTTATAGTATAAGATTTGAGTTAAAGCCAGGAAGCACATTAAGATAGGCAACAACGGAACAAAACTTTTATTGGTCCCCAAAAACTCTAAGATAAAAGCCAGAGGTATTATTGTAGTTGATCACAGAAAAATAAAATATTCTCCACCTTTATTTAACCAATTAAACATTAGATTTTGTAATGTGGAAAAATTTGATTTGGCCAATTCGCTGAAGCTTGCCAAGAAATTTGATTTATTACTAATTAATTTGTCATGAATCGCTATTAGGGATGAGCTAATCGACTTCAGATAAAATATCTGAAGTCGATTCTCATAAAATTTCGCTCCGTACAGTATTAGAATGTATTGGCTACGATGAGCTGAAGTTATTAAATATTGAATATTGGCACATCATAGCTAATGGGGAGTATGGAGTTGAAATGGGAGTGGGCGCTTGAATCCTGCATCCCCCTGTTGAAGGAGGGAGAGGAATTCTGAAAGCCAAATCCCTTCATAAATTATCTTGAATGGACGTTTCGTTGTCCTAAGAGGGAATCGATTGGGACAATGTGCTGGTCTGAGGTTAATTACAATCACCCTGCTGCTAACAAAAGTGTGCCTTGAATGGATGGAGAGAATGTCTTACTTTCCCCTTTGGATTTAAGCCCCTCTGCTGAAAAATAATAAAGGTTACCTAATGATTTGATATCTATCTAGTTCAGCATTGTGTGTCCTTTGCCTGATAGCCAGAGGGGCTCTGACCGGTGGTTGGGCCACAATCCCCACCTGATGTAAAAAATGTACGTGGCTCAATTTCCATTACACAAAATGTTTACATGAGGGGATCATCTGATCGTATCATGTGAGAGGTCACGTGTGAATAACCCCAGAAGTTTGATCGGGCGCTATGAATGTATGTTATGGTGACCAAAACATGTGACAGATCACGTTATCCCATTGAAATAGCGGGTTTTTTGAGCGAGATGATGTGCATCAGCGGTGACATAATTGGCGAATGCGCACCCCTAATAGAACAGTACTATCCTTGTCTGTGATGCGGACAAGAATAGGACAAGTTCTATCTTTTCACACGTCCGCAATCTACGTCCGCACCCATTCTGCAAATTTGCGGAATGGGTGCGGATCCATTCATTTTGAATGGGGACGTGATGGATGCGAAGAGCACACACTGTGCTCTCCGCATCCGCATTTGCGGAGAGCGCCGCCAATCTTCTGGATGGCAGCTCCGCAAAATATAGAGCGTGTCCTATTCTTGCCCGCAACTGCGGACAAGTATAGGCATCTCTATAGGGCTGGTGGCAAGGTGTTTTGCGGATCCGCAAACTTGCGGATCCGCAAAACACTACAGACGTGTGAATAAGGGTCTATTCACACGTCCGCATTCAGTGTCCGCACCCATTCCGCAATTATGCGGGATGGGTGCGGACCCATTCATTCTAAACGGGGACGGAATGGATGCGAAGAGCACAATGTGTTCTCTCCGAATCCGCATTTCCGGAGCGCGCCGCCGAACTTCCGGTCTGCGGCTCCGGCAAAAAATAGAACATGTCCTATTCTTGTCCGCAGCTGCGGACAAGAATAGGCTGCTCTATGGGGGTGCCGGCCGGGTGTGTTGCGGATCCTCAATTTGCGGATCCACAACACACCACGGATGTGTGAATGGACCCTAAGGCCAAACAGAACATAAAAACGGAAATACGGAAACGGAATGCACACGGAAACATTGAAATGAATGGGTCCGTATACGGACCGTATACGGAACATAAAAAACCGGCCCGTACACTCACAAAAAAAACGTTCGTGTGCAAGAGGCCTTTCCATATGCTTTCTGTTTTTTTTGCGGACCCATTAACTTGAATGGAGCCTCTGAACGTGATTTGCGGACAAGAATAAGACATGTTCTATATTTACGGAAAAGAAAAACGGAAGGCATACGGAGACACTTCAGTCTTTTTTGTGGTCCCATTGAAGTGAATGGTTTAGTATACTGTCAGTATACTGAACTGAAAAAACGGCCAATATTCGGTCCGCAAAATACTGTCGTGTGCAAGAGGCCTTAGAGAGCAATTGTAATGGTTTTGTTTAATTTGGGGAGATTATGGTGTGATGGACTGAGGTGTGGACCAATCAGCTTCTCCCTGGTTCTAACCAATCAATTGTGTCAAAGGGGTATATATGTTCAATATGTATGGTGTTAAAGTTAAGCTTGATAAAGACCGTTTCTATGCTGTGACCAATCCTGTAGGCCGGGATCTATCCGCTGTAGGCACCGCCACTAAATGGAATATATGGGATTACCCAGTGAGTAGTGCTGTCCTGACTTGGAACTTTAGTCCCCTAAGGGAGTTAAAAGTTGTCACTGTAAAAGTAAAAAAACAAGTAAAAAATTTAAATATTAAGTTTTAATCAACCCATTTCCCAATTTTACATATAAAAATAAATAAAGAATGAAAATTATCAAAAAGTCATACATACCACAAAAATTGTACTAATTAAATCTAAATTTCATCCTGCAAAAAACAAGCCTTTGTATAGCTCTGCAGATTGAAATCTAAAAAGTTTTGCTCAGAAAAAAGTAATGCAAAGAAAATTTAGATTTTTTTAAAAGTAAATATACAAAGGATACGGGCACTCAATATAGTTGAGTGCCCGTATCCTTTGTATATTTGTTTTTCTGCTTTGGTTGTGTTGGGGTTACCTATATTCGTGGCACCGCACAACAGATTGTGTCATCAGAGAGCCATCTGTACATCAGTTTAATTTTTAAAAGTAGTAAACCAAAAAAATACACGTTTAGTATTGCCGTATTCGTATTGACCCACAGAACAAGCAAGTTATGTCATTTGTAGCGCAAAGTGAATGCCGTGAAAAAAAAAAAAAACTTGGCAGAATAGTATTTTTTCCTCAGTTTAACCCCACAAATAATTTTTTACCCATTTTCCAAAAACATAAATGGTAAATTGAATGGTGCCCTTAAATAGTAAACTTATCCCCCCAAAAATAAGCCATCATATTTCTATTGAATAGAAAATGATAACAGTTAAGCCTCTTTCACACGGGGGCGGGTGTGTCGTGGGCAAAAATGCGCGGTTTTTCCGCACGAGTGCAAAGCAGCTAACAGAAGGAATTCAATATAATCAATTTAGTTTCACTGCACATGTGCACATATTTAACAGCTAACAGAAGGCAAAAAATTACACTGTCCTGGAATACGGATGCTACGTAACTGTATCACCAAAATAATTCATTAACTCTGAATGTGGGTGCACTAGAATATACGATCAACCATATTCTGCAGTACATTACATAGTTACATACAGTAGTGGTTTAAAAAAAAAAAATCCTTCAAATTCAACATTTTACCCCTTACTTTTGCCCCTTCCAAATACAGATTTTTCTCCCTCTCTCTGACCACAGTCTATTTACATGTTCACATGTTCTCTATTCAACTGTCCCTCCATTCAATAAACTTGTACACCTTTACAGGAATCTCAAATGTCTCAATATCCACACACTCTGATTATTTTACTACTCTCCACAAAATCATCTATATCCTCTAGTGCAGTCACTGTTTTTTATAACACCACAATCACTTCAGCTCTTCTTCCCTCTATCTGGTTTTTATTTTATATTATGTATGCAAACCCCTTTTCATATGTACAGGGCCCTGGAATTAATGGCATTCTAAATAATAATAATAATAATAATAAAGAATAATAATAATAATTAGTTGAATTTCACATCAATATCAAATATTACATGATCCATAACTTAAGATGAACACTGTCATAAAAAAAATAAGTAAAAACTATGCCAGAACAGCCATTTTATGGTCACCTCGTCCCCCAAAAATCATAATATAAAACTATCAAAAAATCTTATGCACCCCAAAATGATATAATTGAAAATTTCACTTCATCCCACAAAATCAAGCCCTCATGCAAAATCACCAGAAATTTAAAAATACGTCTCTCAGAAAAAGAAATGCAAAAACATGATTTTTTTTTAAATGCTTTGTGTAAAAGTGGTAAAACGTAAAAACATATAAAATTGGCCTATTAGTAATTGTACTGACCTGCAGAATAAATTTAACATGCCATATTTCCTGCATAGCATATTGCACAATAACACAACCCAAAAAGAAATAGCACATTTAAAATAAAAGGTGATCAAAATGTCATACTCATATTTACTCCAAAATAGAACCAATGATAATGGCCTCTCATGCTGCAAAAAATAAGCCCTCGCACAGAAATAAGCCCTCACCTCAAGAAAAAAAAAATGTATGGTTGTCAGAAAATGGCTATGCTGGCACTCATAGGCTGTTCCAAAGCAACATGGCACCCTTGAACCAATCCATCAAAATCTGCACTGAAAAAAGGTGGTCTTTCCCTTTTAAACACTGCAGCGTAACCAAACAGCAGTTTACATTCACATTTATGGCATATAAGAGGGCTTGCTTTTCACACTGGCACATGCTGGCCACTGATATGTTACCCCCCAACCAAATTTTCCTCCCTCAGCACAGTTTTAGGGATTAGGTTGGGAGGTTAATTTTGGTATACTGCATTATGTCTTATTCTCTTTGTATTCTAATCTTTAAACTTTAATAAATGAAGATTAGAAACAAGACATACAAAGAAATGGACTTGGAATGTCACAGTTGCTACCTCTGACTGTGACCTTCTGTCTATGCTCGTAACGCAGCTCCTCGCTGCAGTTCAGTTCCTATGTGTTGTATGTGGTTCTGTATGGGTTAACTCCCCTGTGTGGCTATTAGGAGTTAATCCTCTCTGTTTGCTCCATGGGTGTGGCCTCCCTGCTGAACTCATGGAACCTGTATATAAGGCCTCATGCACACGGCCGTGGAACACCATCTGGGGCCCTAGTGAATACCAGGGGTTGCTTAGTCACGCCCCTCTGGAGTATTACTAGACAGTGGCACAGTGGGGGGGTTTAACCACAAACAGACAGAACACCACAAACAGATAGAACTAACAAGCGAATAGACAACAGGTGCAGAAGTAATCCACAGTCTGTACGCAAACTGAGGTGGATGTGCGCTGCCACACCAACAGATGACCCTAGATACACATCCACAATGTACGGCAACCAGCCCACATGGACTACAATAGCGCACATTAAACAGACATAGTAACAGTACTCCTCCATACAGAAACAGACAGGGAAGAGATATGTTAAAGTTTAGGGTTAAGCGAACCCGAACTGTATAGTTCGGGTTCGTACCGAATTTAGGGTTCGGGTCCATTGTTCGGCGATTTCTTCCCGCTTTCTGAAGGGCTGCACAGCAGCCAATCAGCAAGAGTTTTACTTCTTGCCCTAAGAAGCCATCATAGCCATGCCTACTAATGGCATGGCTGTGATTGGCTGAGCGCAGCATGTGACCCGGCCTCTTTATAAGCTGGAGTCACGTAGTGCCGCACGTCAGTCTTCTGAATTGAGATTAGAGAAAGGTTGCTGCTAGTGCAATCAGGGACAGAATAGGACAGAAATCTGAAGAACCTGTGCAACATTGATCCACAAGATACAGCACATAGAGAGGGAGGGAGCCTCAGCAAGCCAACATTTCTGTACCCAGCCACTGCCAGGGAGATTTTTTTTGTAATTCATCTGTTACTGAGGTGGGGGTCGGCGTCCATTTTAGGCACTGCAGTGTACTGCATGTGTGCCAGCCAGCCAGGGACATCAGCCTAATCCTATTTTGTAGCTCAGTGAAGGAAAAAAAACCTTTTTTTTCTGGCTGCTCAAGTCCCCTTTATTGCCTTTTGTATGTTTAAGGGGTGACATAGTCCATTTGTCTAGCCCGGGCTCTGTGGTGCCACAGAGCACTTGTGCATACAATGTACTAAACCGTATATTCCATTTCAGCTAGTGTATCAGTGTATTTTAGTTTAAAAAAAAGTGGTCATCCTGATCCACCAAGCCTATTTTACACCGGCAAAATATATATTTGACATTTCTTCGGTGAAATAGAGAATCCGTGTAATCTTGGGGGAAAAACCGTATTCCTTGTCCACAGAACAGTTCTGCATACACCGTCCAACGACATATTTTATATTTCTGCATGGAAATAGTGCTTCTTTGTTTTTTATAGAAAAAAAACGTTATTCAAGGTCCACCAAACAGTCTGAAATACACATTGCAACCACCAATTTCACATTGCTGCTGTGAAATACAGCATAAGTGTATTTTTTTGACGAAAGAGTGGTAATCCTGATCCACAGAGCATCTTGAAATACACCGCTTAAATACCGATTTCACATTACAGCTGAGAAATAGTGCATTATTCTTTTTTGTGTGAAAAAAGCAATATTCTTACTTCACAAAGCAGTTTTACATATACGGTATAAATATCTACTTATAATGTACAGCAGTTAAAAACTGCATTTTGGGGTTTTATTGAAAAAAGCCGTGTTTTAGGCCGAAAAAACTGTTCTGCATCCGGCGTATAAATAATTAATTTCAATTTACAGCAGTGAAATACTTCTGTATTTTAATATAAAAATACTTGTTCTTGTTCCACAAACCATTTGTGCATACAGCGTACAAAAAAAAAAATTTACATTTCCGCATAGAAATTGAGAATCTGTGTATTCTGGGTCCACAGAGCATTTTTATGGCACGAGCACTGCTTTATCGAACGTAATTGTCGACTAGTGGCAGGTAAATTGACACCAGAGAGAGACCAATCTTTCAGTTTGGTGGGTGAACGCAAATAATGAGGAGAACATCAAATAAGGGACATGGGCATGGTCGTTGTGGCGTTGGTGGAGCTCCTGTTGCTGGGAGAGGACGTAGCCATTCAGCACCATCTTTCGCATTAAGTCAAACACCTTCCTCTGGTGCGAGTAGGCGACAGAATCTGCAGCGTTATTTGATAGGCCCAAATGCCGCTCTACGGATGGTGAAGCCAGAACATGTACAGGCGATAGTAGATTGGGTGGCTGACAGTGCCTCCAGTTCCTTCACAGTATCTAACACCCAGTCCTCTGCAGAAAGCTCAGAGTTGGCACCTGCAGCCCACGCCCATCAGTCTTCCACCTCACCCCCTTGCAAATCAGCCAAGCAGTCAGAGGCCCAAATCATGCAGGAAAGTCTCATGCTTTTTGATGACTCTGTTGGAAGGGTTTCCCAGCCCATCCACCTAGCCCAGCCTCAGTAGAGGAAGACCTTGAATGCACTGATGCTCAACCACTTTTGTTGCAGGATGAGGACATGGGAATACCGCCACAAAACGTCTCTGATGATAACGGAACACAGGTGCCAACTACTGTGGCTTTCTGCAATGTGCAGACCGACAAGGAGGGCAGGGGTCATAAATGGGTGGAAGATGATGTGGAGGATGATGAAGTCCTAGACCCAGACTGGACTGAAGGTCATGCTAGTGAGGCGTGCATTCTGAGGAAGAGTCAGTGGTCGCACAGAGGCAACAGCACAGCAAAAGAGGGAGCAGGGTGCAAAAGCGCAGCAGCCATTCAGACAGTACGCCTGTTACTGTCCACCGCACCCAGGCACCGAGCACACCAAGGCCTGCTCCAAGGAGTTCATTGGCATGGCAGTTCTTCACCTGGCGACCAGCAAACAGATGATGTTCCACCAACACCACCACATACAGCACCATCACCAAGCATCTCCACCATGTCACACAGCAGCATTCAGCTGTCCATCTCCCAAACATTGGAGAGAAGAAGGAAATACCCACCTACCCACCCTCGAGAACTGGCCCTGAATGCCAGCATTTCAAAATTACTGGCATTTGAAATGCTGTCATTCCGTCTGGTGGAGACGGACTGTTTCAAACAGCTGATGGCGGTGGCTGTCCCCCAGTACGTTGTTCCCAGCCGCCACTACGGCTGCACAATGCCATCCGTGGCAAGGTCCACATAACCACAGATACATGGACCAGTAAGTACCCCCAGGGTCGCTATATCTCCCTAACTGCACACTGGGTAAACATAGTGGTGGCTGGGCCCGAGGCGGATAGCGGTTTGGCACATGTCTTCCACCACTGAGGATCGCAGGGCAATATTCGTTGCCTCCTGTTGCTTCCTCCTCCTACTCCGCATCATCCTCCTCCTACTCCTCTTCTGCCACCCCCACATCCGGTCATCGAAAGAACCTCACCCCTAACTTCAGCACAGCCCGGGGTAAACGTCAGCAGGCGATTTTAAAACTCATGTGTTTGGGTGACAAACCCCACACCCAGCTTTGGAGGGGCATAGAACAGCAGACTGATGAGTGGTTGCTGCAAGTGAGCCTCAAGCCCGGCCTGGTGGTGTGCGATAATGGGCAAAATCTCGTTGCAGCTCTGGGACCAGCCGGATTGACACACATCCCTTGCCTGGCGCATGTGCTGAATCTGGTGGTGCAGAAGTTTCTTAAAAACTACCCAGACATGTCAGAGCTGCTGCTGAAAGTGCGGAGGAACTCCACCATACATATGCTGGAGAGACTGTGCGAGCAGCAGCGGGCGATAGTGGAGTTTCAGATGCAGTATGCACGGGTTAGGCCTCTTTCACATCAGCGTTTTAGTATTCCGTCCTAGAGATCCGTCCTCGGGTCTCTAGGACGGAAAGCTACTGATCAGGATTATCCCCATGCATCCTGAATGGAGGGAGAGAAATCCGCTCAGGATGCATCAGGATGTCTTCCGTTCAGTATGTCAACGTTTTTTGGACGTTGACAAAAGCGCAGCATGCTGCGGATTTGTCTCCGTCCAAAAATCCGGAAGACATGCCGTAACGCCGGATCCGGAATTAATGCCCATTGAAGTGCATTAATCCGGATCCGGCCTTAAGCTAAACGTCGTTTCGGCGCATCGCCGGATCCGACGTTTAGCTTTTTTGTGAATGGTTACTATGGCAGCCAGGACGCTAAAGTCCTGGTTGCCATAGTAAAGAGTAGGGGGAGCGGCATACTTACATTCCGTGCGGCTCCCGGGACGCTCCAGGATGACGTCAGGGCGCCCCAGTGCATAGATCACATGATCGCATAGATCACGTGATCGCATGGATCACGTGATCCATGCACGCGGGGCGCTCTGACGTCATTCAGGAGCGCCCCGGGAGCCGCACGGAATGTAAGTATGCCGCTCCCACGCTCCCCACTGCTACTATGGCAACCAGGACGCTACTAGTGTCCTGGCTGCCATAGTAACACTGAAAGCATTTTGAAGACTGATCGGTCTTCAAATGCTTTCAGTTCACTTGCGTTGTGCCGGATCCGGCGTGCATTCCGGCGACGGAAGTGCACGCCGGATCTTCACAACGCAAGTGTGAAAGAGGCCTTAGTCGCTCTGCGGATCAGCACCACTTCAGCACCAGTGACTGGGCCTGCATGCGAGACCTGTGTACCTTGTTGCGGTCTTTTGAGTACTCAAAAGATGATGGAAGAGGATGTGGCACAGGAGGAGGAGGAAGAAGGGGCATTTCACAGGGTTTCAGGCCGGTCATTCAGAAGTGGCTCAGAGGGTGGGTTCCTGCACCAGCAGAGGCCAGGTACACATGTGGCCAGCCAGGGCACACTTCTGGAGGACGAGGAGGAGGAGGAGGAGTAACCGGTTTCACTGCAGAGTGGCACCCTACGTTGCTCAGGGCCATCACTGGAGCGTGGCTGGGGGGATACGGAGGACACAGACGATACACCACCTACAGAGGACAGCTTATCGTTACCTCTGAGCAGCCTGGCACACATGAGCGACTACATGCTGCAGTGCCTGCGCAACGACAGCAGAGTTGCCCACATTTTAACTTGTGCTGACTAATGGGTTGCCACCCTGCTAGATCCCCGATACAAGGACAACGTGCCCACCTTAATTCCCGCACTGGAGCGTGATAGGAAGATGTGCGACTACAAGCACATGCTAGTAGACGCGCTCCTGAGGGCATTCCCAACTGACACGGGGGGACAAGTGGAAGCACAAGGCAAAGGCAGAGGCGGAGGAGGAAGAGGTCGCCAACGCAGCTGTGTCACGGCCAGCTCCTCAGACAGCAGGGTTAGCATGGCCGAGCTGTGGAAAAGTTTTGTCACCGCACCACAGCAAACTGCACCACCAGCTGATAGAGAACATGTTAGCAGGAGGCAGCATTTCAACAACATGGTGGAACAGTATGTGTGCACACACCTCCACGTACTGACTGATGGTTCTGACCCATTCAACTTCTGGGTCTCCAAATTGTCCACATGGCCAGAGCTTGCCCTTAATGCCTTGGAGGTGCTGGCCTGCCCTGCGGACAGTGTATTGTGTACGTGTATTTAGCATGGCACGGGGCGTCATAACAGACAAATGCAGACGCCTGTCCACAGCCAACGTGGACAAGCTCACGTTCATTAAAATGAACCAGACATGGATCTCACAGGACTTGTCCGCACCTTGTGCAGAATAGACATTTATAACTGCCTCACCCTCAACCATACATTCTTGTACTCCAAGGCACTTCTTTATTGAATCCTCCTTTTTTAATTGTACCATTATTTTGGGGGCAACCCCAAGTTGAATGAACCTCTCCTCTGTCTGGGTGCCAGGGGCCTAAAATTCTGTTAATCGCCTGCTGCTTTGGCGGGTGACATCAAGCTTCATTTTCTGCTATGGGACCTCTCTCCTCTGTCTGGGTGCCAGTGGCCTAGATTTCAGATAATCACCTGTTGCTTTAGTGGGTGACATCATCCTCTTTATACTGTCAAATGATCTCTACATTATCTTGTTGTCAGGGGGCTATAATTTGTTTCATCGCTTGCTGCGTTGGTGGGAGACATTAAACTCTTTAGACTGTCAAATGACCTCTACATTGTCTGGTTCAGGGGCCTATATTTTGTTTAATCGCTTGCTGCATTGGTGGGAGACATTAAACTCTTTTTACTGTCAAATTACCTCTCCTCTGTCTGGGTGTCAGGGGCCTACATAAATGATAATGGCCTATTCTATTGCAGGTAGACCTGAGGCCTGTATTGCTGTTACGGGACCGCTCTCCTCTTTGTGGGTGCCATGGTCCTGAATTAGTGAATCAGGCCTGTGGCACTACTGGGTGAAATCAATACTGTTTTGGCATGATTGTAACTCTCCTCTTTGTGGGTGCCATGGGTCTGAATCTGTGAAGGAGGCCTGTGGCATTGCTGCGTGAAATCAATACTGTCTTGGCGTGATTTTAAATCTTTTCTTTGTGGGTCCCGTGGGCCTGAATGTTTGAATGAGGCCTGTGGCCCTGCAGGCTGACATGAATCCTTCTTGGCTGTGATGTGAACTTCAACTCCCTTGTATGGTTGCCATGGCCCTGAGTCTGTGAATGAGGCCTGTGGCACTGCAGGCAGACATGAATCCTTTTTGGCTGTGATCAGAACTTCAACTCCCATAGCATTCCCACCTGATGCCACCCCAACCTCCTATTAGACCTCCTCCTCCAAGTTGCTAATTGATATTGGTTAATTTTTATTTATTTTATTTTAAGTCATTTTCCTATCCACATTTGTTTGCAGGGGATTTACCTACATTTTGATGCCTTTTGCAGCCCTCTAGCCCTTTCCAGGGCTATTTACAGCCTTTTTAGTGCTCAAAAGTTCGTGTCTCCATTGTCTTCAATGGGGTTCAGGTTCAGGGGTCAAGTTCGGGTCGAGTTCGGATCCCGAACCAGAACATTTTCGTGAAGTTCGGCCGAACTTCTCGAACCCAAACATCCAGGTGTTCGCTCAACTCTATTTAAGTCATAGGGCTACAGTTCACACCCACAATTATCTGTGGCCAGTGCACATAAAACAGAGGTGGATGTGCACTGTCGCACAGACACATGGCCCTAGATACACAACCACAATATTCAGCAACCAGCCCACATGGTATACAATGGCAAACAGGAAACAAACGTGTAACACCTTCAAAGTGACTTCACAACTGAATTGGTCCTTTAAAGTTTGGTTTTGGAAATTTTCTTGACAATTTGAAAAATTGCTTCTAAAATTTTAAGCTGTCTAATGCTCTAAAAAAATAAGATTACATTTACAAAATGCAAATAAAATTTCTAAATAAGCCATACATTTTGGATTTATTTTATAAATAAAATATTTTGACCACATTTACCACTAACATGAAGTTCAATGTGTCACACGAAAAAGGTTATTACCACATAAAGTGCCACGGCACATTTGCAAAAATAGCCAGGGTCAGGAAGGTAAAAACTGGCAGGGTCCTAAAAGAATTAATCGAGTTAAGCTGGTTGCAGTATGAAGTAACAAAGTTGACAGCTTTAGACTTAATAGTTTGTTATGTTGTTGTAATGTATAATTCCCTTCCTTTAATAATGTGTTCCTTTTAGGTTTCTCAACCCAGGATGAGGCTCTCTTTAGAGTCCACTCCAGGTAGTGTTGATCACAAGGCCTATTAAAAAGCAATCACAATAACAAGTCTTATCATCTGAACAGCCATCAGTTCGCCAAACAGAACATTGAATCATGTGTTTGGAGTGACATGAAGAGGTATGTAAGATAGAATTGCCAGTGTACTCTTATCTGTAAGGCCTCTTTCACACGGGCGTCATGTTTGACGCCCGGATAAGAGGCGGGTGCGTTGCGGGAATATGTGCGTTTTTCCCGCGCGGGTGCAAACGTTTGCAACACGTTTTGCACGCGCGTGAGAAAAAACGCCATGTTTGGTACCCAACCCGAAGCCGGACTTCATCACTGAAGTCCGGTTTCGGGTCTACTGGAGAATTGAATATTTCCCCTTATAACATGGTTATAAGGGGAAATAATAGCATTCTTAATAAAGAATGCATTGTTAAATGATGAGGAAGGGGTTAAAAATAATAAAAGTTAACTTACCTTAGCCACTTGATCGCGTAGTTGCGATCTGTCCTCTCTTTCCCTGCAGCATCTATGATCTAAAGGACCTGTGATGACGTCACATCACATGGTCCATCACCATGGTCCTCATCATTTAACAATGCATTCTTTATTAAGAATGCTATTATTTCCCCTTATAACCATGTTATAAGGGGAAATATTCAATTCTCCAGTAGACCCGAATTTATTTATCTTTATTAGAGCAAGATCCAGGGTTTAGCGCAGATTTATCTGGTAGCGTAAGATTTGTGTCGACAAGTTCCTGGAAGTTTGGGTTCCTTCTTTTCCCCTAGTGTGTTTATGAAACTGAAACCACAAGTACATGGTTGCGATTTGTAGGATCCTATCAGTGTGGGTATTGGGCATGCAAAGTATGTCCTTTCATAAACAAATAAGAACAGTTTTTTTCATATGCAACAGGACAAAAATACAATATGCAGCCATACAATACAACACATTATTTACTTACCTTGTTGTCAAAAACATGTCGGACACACTTCGAATTTCCTTAAAGAACATATACATCTCCATTGTGCTTTATCTTGACAATTTAGAAATAGAGGGGAGGTGATTATGATTAAAAAAAATTGTGTAATCGAGAGACATGTCAGATATTCATGTTACAGATGAGGGCCCCAGAAGGATTAAACCAGAGGTTGGATTTCATTTGTGATTAGCTCCATTTTTCTTCAGTGATGCAAGGGTTAATTTAAATTATGTAAATGTTTCATCTGTGTATGTGGTCATGTGACTATTGGGTAAATTTAAATGTCTGCTTTTTTCTCTGTTCAATTTAGGTCATTATTAAAGCTGGCCATACACATACTTTTGTCAGCTGAACACTCCAAAAACGGTGGATGATGTTGAGGAAGACAAGAGTAACATAGTAACATAGTAACATAGTATATAAGACCGAAAAAAGACATTTGTCCATCCAGTTCGGCCTGTTTCCTACAAGTTGATCCAGAGGAAGGCAAAAAACCCCTGTGAGGCAGAAGCCAATTTTCCTCACTTAAGGGGAAAAAAAATTCCTTCCCGACTCCAATCAGGCAATCAGAATAACTCCCTGGATCAACGACCCCTCTCTAGTAGCTATAGCCTGTAATATTATTACACTCCAGAAATAAATCCAGTCCCCTCTTGAATTCCTTTATTGTACTCACCATCACCACCTCCTCAGGCAGAGAGTTCCATAGTCTCACTGCTCTTACAGTGAAGAATCCTTTTCTATGTTTGTGTACAAACCTTCTTTCCTCCAGACGCAGAGGATGTCCCCTTGTCACAGTCACAGTCCTGGGGATAAATAGATGATGGGAGAGATCTCTGTACTGACCCCTGATATATTTATACATAGTTATTAGATCTCCCCTCAGTCGTCTTTTTCTAAAGTGAATAACCCTAATTTTGATAACCTTTCAGGGTACTGTAGATCCCTCATTCCAGTTATTACTTTAGTTGCCCTCCTCTGAACCCTCTCCAGCTCTGCTATGTCTGTCTTGTTCACAGGAGCCCAGAACTGTACACAGTACTCCATGTGTGGTCTAACCAGTGATTTGTAAAGTGGTAGGACTATGTTCTCATCACGGGCGTCTATGCCCCTTTTGATGCAACCCATTATCTTATTGGCCTTCGCAGTAGCTGCCTGACACTGGTTTTTGCAGCTTAATTTGCTGTTTATTAAAATTCCTAGATCCTTTTCCATGTCAGTGTTACCGAGTGTTTTACCATTTAATATGTACGGGTGACTTGCATTATTCCTTCCCATGTGCATAACTTTACATTTGTCAGTGTTAAACCTCATCTGCCATTTTTCTGCCCAAGCCTCCAATCTATCCAGATCCCTCTGTAGCAGAAAACTGTCCTCTTCAGTGTTAATTACTTTACACAGTTTAGTGTCATCTGCAAAATAGATATTTTACTGTGCAGGCCTTCTACAAGATCATTAATAAATATATTGAAGAGAATAGGGCCCAATACTGACCCCTGAGGTACCCCACTAGTTACAGTGACCCAATCTGAGTATCTACCGTTAATAACCACCCTCTGTTTTCTGTCACTCAGCCAGTTACTTACCCACATACAGACATTTTCTCCCAGTCCGAGCATCCTCATTTTATGTACTAACCTTTTATGAGGTACGGTGTCAAATGCTTTGGAGAAGTCCAGATATACGACATCCATTGATTCGCCGCTGTCAAGTCTAGAACTTACCTCCTCATAGAAGCTGATTAAATTTGTTTGGCATGACCGATCCCTCATGAAGCCATGCTGATATGGCGTTATTTGCTTATTTTCATTGAGATACTCCAAAATAGCATCTCTTAGAAACTCTTCAAACAGTTTACCAACAATAGATGTTAAACTTACCGGCCTATAATTTCCAGGCTCTGTTTTTGGACCCTTTTTGAATATTGGCACCACTTGCAAGAGTCATGCAACATAAATATTTATGCCTGATCCTTTTGTCCTCCTGGGAGAAAAGCCACCAGAACTGTCTGGCAGCTGCCTTCTCCTCTCTCCCCATAGACTGTTTGTTTCATCTATAACAACAAATTTTCGAGCAATTTTCTTTAGGGTCTTCAAGGTACTTTGATTGCATAGTGTATATATAGTTCATGGGGGGGGGGGGGGGGCACAGGAACAGAAGTAGCAGGGGATTGCTGGTAGCACAGCATGAGTATCAGGCAGGTAACAGGACATTGTCAAAGCAGGGCAGTGTCTGCTTTATGTGAGGGTGAGTGGAAAAAAGGCAAGGAAAACTGTACATTTAGTCGATATAAACCCTTTTCACCTCAAGTCAGTGCCTTACAGTCCAGGGGGTGAATGACCTAGATGGTTCCCCAAAGTATCGCAGTGTATTTTACCCTCCTTTTGGGGGGTACTATATCTCCTTGGAGAGAGAGCGCTTATAGGCCATACATGCTCTGGAGAGATAGTACCTCCCAAATCCTGACTTGGCCTCTCACCCAGTTACACCAGTACTCTCTGCTCTGCACTAATGAGGGACAATCACCCCGAAGCAGCTGTCTGTAGGTGAGATGCTGGCTAATTTAATATCCGAGTCATATTTCAAGGACTATTTATAGGGTCCAACATTGACTTATAGGATAGCTGCCTTACATCAGGCAGCTTCAGAGGCAGAGCTTGTTATGAGCTCATTTGCATCCCTTGTTACCCAGCTATCATGTTACTTACCTCTTGTCCCTACAAAATACTGGATTACCACCTATAAACTCCACAGCAAGACATCAGGTAACTGCCAACTTCATCACCAAGTATCTACGTACCAGCTAACTACCAGACACTAACAAATCCATTTACCGTTCAACATAGCACACACATTCAAGAATAGAACAGGCATCCTCAAACTGCAGCCCTTCAGCTGTTGTAAAACTACAACTCCCACATCGTCCTACTGTAGGTTGATACCTGTAGGCTGTTCAGGCATGCTGGGAGTTGTAGTTTTGCAACAGCTGGAGGGCCGCAGTTTGAGGATGCCTGGAATAGAACATGCAATGTGAATACCACACAGTATACATAGACTGGTAATCACTGGTACAACATAGTACTGAAAGGCCTTTTGAAAAGTAATGAGCAGGGGCATAGCTATAGGGATTGCAGAGGTAGCAGGGCCCAGAAGCCTGAGGGGGCACAAAGACTCATGTGCCACATAAGAAAGGGGGGGGGGGGGGTAAATTTTTGCCTCAGACAGCAGGAAGTATAGGAGTATACCTCTTCATATTTTTGGTGACTTTGAAGAAACCGGTGTAAGTGCAAACAAGATTCACTATAGAGACGCATCTTGAAGCTTTGTAGGTTTGCCTGTGCCATCAATCAAACTAGAAGTCTCCGCCCCACCTAAGCAGCAGGTGGTTCAGGGCTGGGAATCAGCCCTGAACTGCTAAATTGAGACAACCACTTTAATATATAATTAATTATATACATAATGAATTATTCAAATAATTCGCCATTTTAATGCCCGAAGACAATTTGCCCTATACAGTGCACCCCATAAACAGGACACCTCCTCTATACAGTGTGTCCCCCTATATACAGGACACCCCCTCTATACAGCGCACCTTCAATATACAGGAGACTCCTTCTATACAGTGAACCTCCCTATATACAGGACACCACTGCTATACAGTGCACCCTCTATTTATAAGACTCACCCCCTATATATAGGACACTATGCATTGCACCACCTCTATACAGTGTACCCCCTGTATATGTAACCCATTCTATGGCCCCATTCACACGTCCGCAATTCTGTTCCGCATTTTGCGGAACAGAATTGCAGACCCATTAATTTCAATGGGGACAGACAATGTCCCAGCCCGGGTCCGCAATTGTGGATCCGCACTTCCGGGTCCGCAATTGCAGATCCACACTTCCAGGTCCGCAATCGCGTTCCCGAAAAATATAGAACATGTCCTATACTCAGGGCCGGCGCCACCTGTAAGGCGACCTAGGCAATTGCCTAGGGCGCAATTTATCAGGGGGCGCCGGAACCCTGCGATAAAAAAAAATTAAAAAAAAATTATGTGGTAACGCCGCGGGGCGGCCGGCGCGCCGCCCCGCTATCATTTTGCACTGCCTGAGGGGGGGCGGACCGTACCGGGTGACACCAGTCCCTGGGGTAACACCCGGTGCGGTCTCCCCGCCCCCAGGCACCAGAGCAGAGTCGCGGCAGCAGAGCGTGCAGGAGGAGGGCGGGCCGGAGGCGTGTCCCGTCCTCCCCTGTGCATCTGATAGGCTGCCGGCCTAGTGCTGGCAGGCAGCCTATCAGAGGCCGGTTCAGGAGGCGCGATGACGTCATCGCGCCGCCTGAGCCGTACAGCGCGGGACACAGGCCGGAAGAGGCCTGCATCGCATCGCTGCCATGGAGGTAAGTATGTGTTTTCTTGGTTTTTTGTGGTTTTTTTTTTTTTGGGGGCTACTGGCACATAAGGGGGTCACTGGCGCATAAGGGGGCTATTGACGGCGGCGGCGCATAAGGGGACTGCTGGCACATTAGGGGGCTACTGGCTCATAAGGGGGTCACTGGCACATTAGGGGGTCACTGGCGCATAAGGGGCTAC
This sequence comes from Bufotes viridis, assembly GCA_033119425.1. Lineage (NCBI taxonomy): Eukaryota > Metazoa > Chordata > Amphibia > Anura > Bufonidae > Bufotes > Bufotes viridis. Next base: position 166,627,525 of record CM065589.1, read on the forward strand.
TGGCACATTGGGGGCTACTGGCTCATAAGGGGAGTCACTGACACATTAGCGGGGCTACTGGCTCATAAGGGGGTCACTGGCGCATAAGGGGGCTACTGGCACATTGGGGGGGCTACTGGCTCATAAGGGGGGGTCACTGGCACATTAGGGGGGGCTACTGGCTCATAAGGGGGGGTCACTGGCGCATAAGGGGGGCTACTGGCACATTGGGGGGGCTACTGGCGCATAAGGGGGGCTACTGGCGGCGGCGCATAAGGGGACTACTGGCACATAAGGGGGGCTACTGGCTCATAAGGGGACTACTGGCACATAAGGGGGGCTACTGGCACATGAGGGGGGCTACTGGCACATGAGGGGGGCTACTGGCACATGAGGGGGGCTACTGGCACATGAGGGGGGCTACTGGCACATGAGGGGGGACTACTGGCACATAAGGAGGGCTATTATTATTGTTATAAGGCCGCCTCTGTACTATTATTATTATAATGGCCCCCTCTGTATTATTCTTATGTTAATAGCCCCCACTGTATTAGTATTATTATTATTTATACAGAGGGGGTCGTTATTATAATAATATCACAGAGAGGGCCTTTATATTAATAATAATACAGAGCTGTGCTGCCATGTCATGGAGGGGGAGAATTGGGATATACCCTATATACTGTGTATTATATTATGGGGGCACTCGGAGGAAGGCGGGAGAGGAGCACTATGGGGGCATTTACTAGGGGGACTATATAGGGGTATTTTATACTGGTACATTATGGGGACATTAGCTGAGCTGGGGCATTACAAGGGGGTATTTTTTGTACTGTATATTATAAGGAGAATTATTACTACAGGGGGGGGGTATTATGGTGGGCTTTATTACTCCCCCATGTTATGACCCCCAGTAGCAGCACCAGCCTCTCCCTGCTCTGCTATCCCTCTGATCCTTCTCCAAATCCTTATTCTGATATCTTTCTCTTTAGGATAAAACATATCATCTGCTCCGCCGATCCCCACAGTATACCTCTACACCGATCCCCCGGCCAAAGTGTGAAGTGGTGTCCGAGATCCCCAAGGGCCAAGCCAAGTAACTGTAAGTTTTCATGTGAAATATGTTTGTTATACACATATAGCATACACTGCGCACAGCGTCATTGATTGCTATGACGCCGTGCGCTTCGTGCCGCCGCTACAGTACTGTAAGGGCAGATCATCTGATGGGGGGGGGGCGTCAATTTTTATCTTGCCTAGGGCGGCAAAAATTCTTGCACCGGCCCTGCCTATACTTGTCCGCAATTGCGGACAAGAAAAGGCATTTTCTATGAGAGTGCCGGCGATGTGCGGAATGCCGGTGTCCGTGTTTTGCGGATCCGTGGATCCGTGGATCCTCTAAACACACACGGACGTGTGAATGTAGCCTATACTGTGAACCCCCTATATAAAGGTGTCTTGTATATTCACCTCCTATATAATCAATGCACTTTTATTTATTTATTTTCAGTTAATTTAGCAAGAAAAAATAAATTTTGATTATAATCAATAATCGTCCATAACGTTGAAATAATTATATATATGTAAAATAATATAAATTGCAGTAAAATAGCTGAAAATATAAATCATTATAAATTGCAATATGTTATTTTAATGTAACAACAAAATAATCCACAAGGAAAGAAAAACAATATTCAAAACTCTCAGAGTTTCTGGAACTGTACATCACTCCACTATACCCCACACCCTTCACTATCAATTGTTACCAAATGAGAAAATTACCAAGAGAATGTACAAAGGCAAGTGACACAGTTTGACATCTAATCAAGATGTAAGATCTGAGCTGAGTAATTGAATTCAGGTTGGTCTTGATTTCTTACACTTATTATGTCCAGTAGATGGCACTTTTATCAAACCAGTCTACTTTATGTCATCTACTGAATCAAATAAAATTGTTCATTGTATATTACTGTACAATATGAGCCATCTATTTATTGTATTCATATCACAGAAGCATCACAAGTGATGACAGATGGATATCCTTATTTCTAAACAGCAGAAATAGCATTAGCATGTCATAGTCTATTCAATTTGGAAATCATCTAGGATTGTTCTATTAGTTCACACATCTTGGTATTGTCTATGAATGTAACAATATTTTGCCACTTAAAGGACTTCACTGCAGGTTAGCAACCAGGCCACTCCCTCCTGGGATAGTCCCAATGTCATTGACAGCTGACCACAATGTTCAGGTTGACCCCATGACTAAGTGACCCAAGTTTGGGGAGTTTAACTTCAAAGCTGTGCTAGTGGCAAAAGATAACAATTTTCCAATAAAAGTCTATGGCAAAAAGTGGGGTCTTCGGGGGGGGGGGGGCGCCCCACAGGCACGAAGGGTGGTATCAGTTAACAAAGCGCAAGCAATCTATTTGGCTATCTGCCGAACAAGTGTGCAAAGTTTCGTAATTGTACTTCTAAAACTCTGAGAGTAGCGTATAGAAAATAGCTAAATTTTAAATTGCCCGTTGATAGCTCTGCCCACTTTTGGGTGTCCCCCCAAATTCACCTTTTTATTCGGGTAGACAACAAAAATATGTCGTCTGAGTTTGGGGAGAGTCGCATCAAAACTGTGCGAGTGGGAGTGATTTGAAAATTTTCCCTTTTATAGTCAATGGTGAAAATGGGGTCTTCGGTGGTCCACCGCAAGGGTGTGGAGGGTGGGATCGCTTATTAAAAGCACAAGCAACTTACTTAGCTATAGGTCGAAGAAGTGTGGAAAGTTTGGCATATGCACCCCAAAAACTTTAGGAGAAATAGCGTATAGAAAGAGAGGGGACACTAAGAATAATAAAACGGAATAATAATAAGCTGAAATATAAACAAAAAATCGAAGAACAATATGTTGGCCTTTCAAGCCAACATAATAATCACCTTTCAAGGCCTAGATGTTCTTTTAATACACGCAGTGTAAAAACACATACAAAATAGAAAAAACTAACATATAAAAAATGTATAAAAGAAAGCAGACAATTTAGGCTGGGTCCAGATCAGGATATGCCTCCATTTGACGTACACCATATTTTTCGTCCCATAAGACGCACTTTTTTTCACCAAAAAATGGGGGGGAAATGCCCCTGCGTCTTATGGGGCGAATGCTGACATTTTACATCGCAGGAGGGGCTGGCATCCGGCAATTGCGGCGGGACCAGGTTCATTCACTGTACTCTGGCCCTGCCGCTCACAGTCTGCTGTATAGTAATATAAATACTCTCATTGAATTCATGTTAACTAAAGATGCGCCCTCACTTGTAATATGTACTCACTAACAGCTCCTGTAGAACGCAGGTAGGCCAGGCGGGCGGGCGGCAGCGCAACTCACTGATGTCACGCGCCTGCGCCGCCTACTCTATGAATGAAGCAGGCAGCACAGGCACGAGACATCAGTGAGTTACGCTCCCGCCTGGCCTGCCTGCGTTCTCCAGGAGCTGTTAGTGAATAGATATTACAAGTGAGGGCGCATCTTTAGTTAACATGAATTCAATAAGAGATTTTATATTACTATTTTCAGTTAATTTAGCAAGAAAAAATAAATTTTGATTATAAACAATAATCGTCCATAATTATATATATGTAAAATAATATAAATTGCAGTAAAATAGCTGAAAATATAAATCATTATAAATTGCAATATGTTATTTTAATGTAACAACAAAATAATCCACAAGGAAAGAAAAACAATATTCAAAACTCTCAGAGTTTCTGGAACTGTACATCACTCCACTATACCCCTAACCCTTCACTATCAATTGTTACCAAATGAGAAAATTACCAAGAGAATGTACAAAGGCAAGTGACACAGTTTGACATCTAATCAAGATGTAAGATCTGAGCTGAGTAATTGAATTCAGGTTGGTCTTGATTTCTTACACTTATTATGTCCAGTAGATGGCACTTTTATCAAACCAGTCTACTTTATGTCATCTACTGAATCAAATAAAATAACAGTGCCACCCACACATCCCCCATTACAGTGTCCTTCACAGATCCCTCTATAATAGTGCCATCCACAAATCCCCCCGCATAATAGTGACATCCACAGATCCCCCCCATAACAGTGTCATCCACATATCCCCCATAACAGTGCCATCCACAGATTCCCCCCATAATAGTGCAGCATCCACAGATCCCCCCATAACAGTGTCATCAAAACATCCCCCATAACAGTGTCATCCACAGATTCCCCATAACAGTGCCATCCACAGACCACCATTAGTTCAAAACCCACCAAAAGCACACCTTTTGGTAAAAAATTTTTCTTATTTTCCTCCCCAAAAACCTAAGTGCTTCTTATAGGCCGGTGCGTCTTATAGGGCGAAAAATAAGGTACGTTAGAAAAAAAGGGATACAAAAACACAGTACACCACTTTCTTGTATCTTGCACAGACCGGTAAAAAAAGTATACTTATTTTACATTGGAACTCTATGGTGAACAGGTAATGTCCCCAGCTTTAATAATGCCCCCCATTTTGGCCCCCAACTAAAATAATGTCCCCCATGGTGTAGCTAATTTTTATATACTGCCCCCAGCTTTAATATTGCCCACCATTTAGGCCCCAAGCTAAAATAATGTTCCCCATAGTGTAGCTAATTTTTATATACTGCCCCCAGCTTTAATACTGCCTCCATTTAGACCCCCAACTAAAATAATGTCCCCGATAGTGTAGCAATATTATTTTACTGCCCCAGCTTTAATAATGCCCCAAATGTAGGCCCCCAGATCAGTGGCGTAACTACAGTGTTATGGGCACCAGTGCAAACTTTAGATTGGGGCCCCCCTTCACCCTCCAATTTATACAAAGAGGCGGCAAATTTTTTTACACTAAGCCCAATGCATGGCTACACTCACTCAATCCTAACTAATAAAATCTGGTCCTACCTCATCCAGGGTGTCGGCGTTGGTGTGATGTCCACTGGATCCAGAACAAGGTCTCTGTGGTGATAGAGAAATAAAGAATAATCACATAAAGAAGGGATGGTGACTGCCCCTGGAAATCACCAGCAGGGGGTGCTGTGCTGGCTTGTAAGACTGAGCCATGCCAATGTATAGCAGGGTAATTTAGGACATTTCCCCTAAGTGCTACCACACAGTAAATAAGCCCACCTTGTGGCCCCTTTACAAAAGTTATGTCCTCCTTGTGGCCCCTTACAGCAGTTAATTAAAGGGTATTGACAGGGGCGTAGCTAAAGGCTCATGAGCCCTGGTGCAAGAGTTCAGCTTGGGCCCTTTATGCATTTGTACGCTATATGAAAGCTCATAATAACACTTTGGTTGCTGGAATGGTATTTATATAATGATACATGTATTGAGAATTATGGATACACTGATTATTGTGATATTTTTGTATTGTTTATTTGAGATATTGTGATGACATAACCGCTAATCACTGATTATTATCACATGTTAATAGTATATATATATTGGGTGTACACATCTGTAATCACTGCTTGAGAAAGGCTGTAATGGGCAGCTGAAACGTTGCAGAGGTGGAATAAAGGATTAGGTTGTCACTATTCCGGAGTGCTGCCTACTTTATCAACTATTCATTGAAGCTGCTATCCGGGTCCAGGAACCATAGGATTTGCACCCACTTTTATTCTTTGATGTGCTGCTACTACCTGAACTTTTCTTCACACTATATATATATATATATATATATATATATATATATATACATACATATATATACAGAATATATATACAGACACACACATACATACATATATACATATATAAAAACACACAATATACACATTTACACTCAGGTATGCCCATACTGTAATTAAATTCATTTTACACACATACACTTAATTTTTATGCTGCTGCAGCATAGATGGGTGATTTAGAGGGAAAGTTAGCTGGCAGGATCCAGAGTGGATGCGAGCATCCTCTTTTTGGTGTAAAAAATAAATTTAGTGTTAAATAGAAATCAATTTTAGGTAGTGTTAGCGTAGATTTTTGCACACATAATATCTGTGTGCGTGCGTCCTGCACCTGCTAAGCGCTGACGAGAAACATCAATTTTTCTGATCGGTCTCCTCAGTTTACTATGCAGATAATTTTTTTTTACTTTTTTCTCTGCTCCTTTTCTCTATATTTCAAATTTATTACAAGCCCCTTCACGTGTGAAAACACAACATACACACCCCTCACCCTAAATAAAGGTTTACACATTTCACACGTCACACCCCAATAAAATTAAAATGGCCGGTCCATCCCAACGAGTATACTCAGCTGAAGAGGCATACTCCATGCTTGCCTCCGATACTGAGCCTGCCAGTGAGGGAGAAGAGGATGCCACTTTCTTCTTCTATCCCCTCATCATCATCCGCTGATGAGGGACCCTCTAGAAGGCACCCCAGAACAACAGCTGAGGCAGCCCCCCAGAGTGAGCCCATGTGGACCCAAACCAGTGACGATTATCAGCCCCAAATTATGGATTTTGAGGGCAGCTCTGGAATACAGGTAGACTGTGTGGGCTTCAGCGAACTAGATCTTTTCAAAATCTTCTTATCTGAAGATTTTGTAAAGTTAATGGTGGCCCAAACCAATTTATACACCCAACAATTCATTGATCAGAACCCTACATCGGCATACGCTAGACCCCTAGGTTGGACCCCAGTAAGTGCAGCAGAGATGATGAAGTTTTGGGGACTCAAGCTGCATATGGGCATTGTAAAGAAGCCAAATGTTAGACAATATTGGAGTTCGGACATTTTCTACCAGATTAAAATTTACAGTAAGACTATGACCCGGAAGCGATCTGAGTCAATTAGGAAATTCCTATACTACACTACTGGGTGAAAGTAGGGCTCTCCTCCATGAGAACAGGCTGGTGGTTAAGTACAAGGACAAGAGGGACGTCCTTGTACTGACTACCAATCACATTAACACCAGCTCCCCTGCTCCTGTATGAGGTACCACAACCACTACCCCCAAACCAGTTTGTATCCTGGACTACAACAGGCACATGGGAGGGGTGGATTTTTCAGATCAACATCTGAAGCCCTACAGTGCCACACGAAAAACGAAAGTGTGGTACAAAAAGCTAGCCGTACACATTTTACAGATGGCAATGTACAATGCTTATGTGCTACTTCAATCTGCAGGCCACACATGAACTTTCCTTCAGTTCCAAGAGGTGGTTATCAAGGCCCTCATTTTTCAAAGCCAGGCCGGGGAGTGTCCCAGTACTTCAGGAAGTCATGGTGCCGTGTTGTACCTGGGCAATATTTTCCAGGTCAAGTCCCCCAGACAGCAAGGAAGGGAAGGATCCAAAAAAGTTGCAGGGTGTGTTCCAAAAGAGGGATTAGGAAAGATACCATTTACCACTGCGAAACCTGCCCTGAAAAACCTGGCCTGTGCATACAGGAGTGTTTTAAAATCTACCACTTATCCATGGAGTATTAATTTAGTTTCATCCATGATGCACCCTGTAGTTTTACCACATTATATGTCTGATTTAGTCCTCATAGCTTACAGATCCACTTTTCACCAACCACTATATATTTTTTTTTTATGAAACACCTGTTAGGTCAAATGTGCCCTTTCAACCACTTAAAATGTTTGTATGGGGGTGCACTTTCCAAAATGAGGTCACTTCTTGGGGTTTTTAATTTCTGGGGACTTCAGGAATTTTTTAAATGTGACATGGCACCTAAAATCAAGGTCTGCCAATTCAGGTCAGCAAAATCCATATTTTGCTGTTTGATTCTAGAGCCCTACTGTGAGCCTATACATCATTTTTGAGCACATATGGGGTGGGGAAATTGGGAACAAAACGTGGGGTGCATTTTGTCCTGTTACCCTTTGGGAATGTGAAAAATGTGGGTGTAAAACAACTTTTTCTAGAAAAAAAATGCAATTTTTCATTTTCACTTCCAAGTGTTTCCTAATTACCCATTCCCCCCCCCCCCCCATCGCCATAGCCATATCCTGAAGCTCAGTAGCTTCTCCTTTATGTTATTCTGTCCTCAAACAGGCTAACATAGGAGACTTGAAAGCATCAATTTAAGTGTAAACTAGTATAGCTGCATTAAAAGCACACAAATAGTTTCTACTCCTATAATGTTGCTTTCTAAGTTGGTAACGCTCAGGCAAAGTTCACACTTTGTAATTTTTTTGCACTTTCTTTTCTTTATTGCTAAAAGCCAAAATAGTAGTCAACCTAACATATTTTGACAATGTTAGGCCTCTTTCACACTTGCGTTCTGAGGATCTGGCGGGCACTTCCGTCCCACCAGATCCGTCAGAACGCAAGTCGCCTGAAGCATTAGAAGACTGATCAGGATCCTGATCAGTCTTTGAATTGCTTTCAGGTTACTATGGCAGCCAGGACGCTATTAAAGTCCTGGTTGCCATAGTAGGAGCAGAGAGCGGGGGAGCGGTATACTTACAGTCCGTGCGGCTCCCGGGCGCTCCAGAATGACATCAGAGCGCCCCATGTGCATGGATCACATGATCCATGCGATCACGTGATCCATGCGTGTAGGGCACCCTGACGTCACTCTGGAGCCCCCCGGGAGCCGCACTGATGGTAAGTATACTGCTCCCCCGCTCCCCACTACATTTTACCATGGCAACCAGGACTTTAGCGTCCTGGCTGCCATGGTAACCATTGAGAAAAAGCTAAACGTCGAATCCGGCGATGCGCCGAAATGACGCTTAGCTTAAGGCCGGATCCGGATTAATGCACTTCAATGGGCATTAATTCCGGATCCGGCGTTATGGCATGTCTTCCGGATTTTTGGACGGAGACAAATCCGCAGCATGCTGCGCTTTTGTCAACGTCCAAAAAAGGTTCACATACTGAACGGAAGACATCCTGATGCATCCTGAACGGATTGCTCTCCATTCAGGATGCATTAGGATAATCCTGATCAGTATCTTTCCGTCCTAGAGCCCAGAGGACGGATCTCTAGGACGGAAAGCAAAAACGCAGATGTGAAAGGGGCCTAAATGTGGAGAGCTGATATTCAGTAGTTGCAAGTTAAAATGACATCTTTAGGGGTTATTTTATGTTGCTAATATTGCCTGTTTAAGAAACCTCAGTTTGTTCCCTGACAATTATAACTTCACTTTGCCCTAATTATACGTCTTAGTTCCTGTTTAGTCTGCATTGATCTGATCGCTTGTTTAACTATCAGTTATCTACAGTCTTATCCTACACCAAAGTGACTAACACCTTGTAACAGGCCCGGTCAGGCGACTAATTGAAGGAGACAGTTCAGTTTCCATTACTAAAGCCAGGCAATCAGATTTTGGCCAATAAACTATTTTTCCGGTAATAGAATATAATCCTTTCTTAAATCTTGTTAAGGAGTCAAATACCATACACTTTTCTGATTGGAAATCCTCTGCCTAGCTAACTTTTACCCTCTTACATACTATAAATTGTATTTATTTAACCAATGGGGATGTTTTGTTTGAGCCTGTGTACATATATACAGTACACTTCTTATGTTAAAAGGCAGGTACAAATGTATAATTACATATTCCACATAAATAAATAAAAAAATCTCCACTTCATCTTAAAGAAGAATAGGTCCCTCAAACAGACAGCAACTGCATGAAACAATATACCGACTGTGGCCTTATTACATATTGTGTCCGATATACCCCCATCCTTTGCAGTTCCTTTTTTTTCCTTTTTCAATATATAGGTCTGATATAGAACATGCTAAGAACACACCATTGCATTATTTCACCAATATTATTCTTTTGTATAGCTAATATACCTGCAGATAAAGACATGCTGTATTACTGCAGATTCTAAAGATGTCATGCCTTACATCAAACAGTGGTAGCCATCTACAGCTGCAGAGCTTCTAGGTTTTATTCAAGCACTTTATAGAAAATGAGATTAAGGCTACATGCACACGACCGTTGTGTGTTTTGCGCTCCGCAAATTGCGGATCCGCAAAACACGGATGGCGTCCGTTGCAGAACGGACCGGGCGGCCCATTATAGAGATGCCTATTCTGGTCCGCAAAACGGTCAAGAATAGGACATTTTATAATTTTTTTTCCGGGGCTACGGAACGGAGCAATGCATGCAGACAGCACACGGAGTGCTGTCCACATCTTTTGTGGCCCCATGGAAGTTAATTGGTCCGCACCCGAGCCGCAAAAACTCCGGTTTGGATGCGGACCAGGACAACGGTCGTGTGCATGAGGCCTATCTCTGTATAAAGTCCTTGGGCAGCACTGGAGTTCATCATTGAAGATGTCAGCTCCCAATGTTTAAAAAAGCAATGCAGATCATATGGAATTGCTACTCTAACCCTGGGAACACACCTGAGCGTTTTTCAGCGCGTTCATACGCGCTGAAAAACGCTCAACATGTGAAAAGCCATGCATCCCTATGGGCATGGTTCACATTTGGGCGTTTTACAGCGCGTTTGAACGTGCTGTAAAACGCCCAACGCCCAAACAAGTACATGAGCTTCTTTGGGGCGTTTTAACGTGCCTATGGACAATGTTGCCATAGGGGAGAATCACTGAATCGCGCGTATGACGCGCGTTTCTTAGTGACAAAAACGCACGATTCAGAAACGCCTAGGTGTGTTCCCAGCCTAATACCTAATTCTACATAGTTGAAGATATAGGACATTTCACTTGAATTAATCCATCAGGACATTAAAAATACTATAATTACATTTCTACAGAAAATTTCTGCTCCAAAAGTGGTAAATTGTAACTAACCTCTTCAATCAATGAGTTTTTGTAACTGTCCCATAGAGGGCTGCAGAAACTCCATCTCCATAGCATAGAAACATAGAAACATAGAATGTGTCGGCAGATAAGAACCATTTGGCCCATCTAGTCTGCCCAATATACTGAATACTATGAATAGCCCCAGGCCCTATCTTATATGAAGGATGGCCTTATGCCTATCCCATGCATGCTTAAACTCATTCACTGTATTTGCAGCTACCACTTCTGCAGGAAGGCTATTCCATGCGTCCACTACTCTCTCAGTAAAGTAATTCTTCCTGATATTACTTTTAAACCTTTGCCCCTCTAATTTAAAACTATGTCCTCTTGTAGCAGTTTGTCTTCTTTTAAATATTCTCTCCTCTTTTACCGTGATGATTCCCTTTATGTATTTAAAAGTTTCTATCATATCCCCTCTGTCTCTTCTTACTTCCAAGCTATACATGTTAAGGTCCTTTAACCTTTCCTGGTAAGTTTTGTCCTGCAATCCATGTACTAGTTTAGTAGCTCTTCTCTGAACTCTCTCCAAAGTTTCAATATCCTTCTGCAGATATGGTCTCCAGTACTGCACACAATACTCCAAATGAGGTCTCACTAGTGCTCTGTAGAGCGGCACGAGCACCTCCCTCTTTCTACTGTTAATAGCAAGGTCAAGCTTATAGCATTGGCATGCCCTGACTGTACGGGTTACTGACTCCATTTTACCACTCCTTCATACACAAATTTGGTTTGTTTTTTCCTGCTTACAAACAGTTCCTAAAAAACAATTGTGTTCTTTTTTTGCATATCAAATGTATTCTTTATGGCTTTTTAAAAAAACATGTGTGAATTGTATTGTTTTAGGTTTTTAGTTTTTTTTAGAAACAACACCACTAGTGATGAGCGAATTTTTAAAAAATTAGATTTGGCTGCTTTGCCAAATTTCACAAGAAAATTCCTTTTGTCACGAAGCGCTTTTCTTTGTAAGTAGTGGGTGCAGTCACAAGGAGCCGTGATTGCACTACCCCTGTCATAATACCCCTCAGATGCCAAGTTCATAGCTGATTGCGGAATCTGATAGCAATCATACAGCGCAAAAAATAAATAAATAAAATTATACTTACCCTCATCAGTTTGAGTGTGAAGAGCCGTCCGCCGCCATCTTGATTGAAGATCTAGCATGAAATCTCACGTTCCCCGTGATCATATCAGCCAGCCTGGTGATGTCATCGTGCACAGCATTTCGTGTGAGATCTTCAATCAAGATGGCAGTGGCCAGCTTATCGCACTCAAATGGATGAGGTAAGTATGTTATTTTTTTTTTTTTTTTTTTACCGCCATTCAGGGAAGATTGCACAAAGCACATGCAGCAAAGGAAATGTGGCTTATCAGAAGATTCAATTTTCCCTGAAATTCAGTCAACAAACACCACTATTTAGAAAAAGTTGACATTACGCAAATACTGTAAAGCTTGTCAGCCCTGTGTTTCAGATTTCCCATAGACTTTTACCTAACATATGTTGCTGGCAATTTTTCAGTAAATCGCTGACCAAAAAACGCAGGTGCAATAGACACCACAAAAAAACGCAAAAGTGTAGAAAAAAAGCCACAAAATATCTGTGAGTGTTTTCAGTGGGCAGTTTATGGTGCAGTTTTTGCAGTTTTAGGCTACATGCACACGATAGTGAAAAAAAATGCCCATTAAAAATGCATAAACTATCCACTTTTAACAGACTTTTTTTCACTGATGCTTTTCTGAGAAACGGACAGTAATAACTGACCCATTCAATTGTATGGGTGCAGTCAGTCAGTGAAAAATGGACAAGATAGGACATATTCTATTTTTTGAAATATGTTATTTACTGGCCACCAAAAAAAACTGCCGTGTGAATAACCCCATAGACGACTATCGGTCTTGAAACGGATGTGTGATGGCCGTTAAAAAAATGTCCATCACATGACCATTGTTCAGTGTCATGTGCATGTAGCCTTAGTTTATAGTACTGTCTTCTTTTTGTATCTACTGTGGGTCAAAAAGTTGCGTCAAAGTTTAATTCAGTCTTAACAGTGCACCTAACACAAGGCAGATTCATAATATGTAATATTTATCTCGCTAATCAAAGGCATTCCCCTTGCAGTCATCCCGCAATGGGTCTACATGCACTGCACCATTTAAAGGTACCATGTCACATTGAACATGTATTCAGATCTACCAGCAGCAATTTATAGAACAGGAAGAGCTGAGCAGATTAGTATGTAGATTTGTGGGAAAAGATCGAGATTCAGACTAGCTTATTCATTGAAATCTCTGTTCTTTCTAGTTTAGAAGTCCAGTAGATGGTCGTATCAGTCATTGACAGCTATTTCTGTATGCACATTTAAATATGGAAGGATGCCATTCATGTGAGTCAGACTACTTAATAAACTAAAAATAGAAATAGCTGAAATTTCAATATATAAGCTATAAATTACACTAAATCTTTTCCCACAAAAGTGCTCAGATCGTTCTGTTTTGTAACAGGTTGCAGGTAATTTTCATGGTGACATTATTTTTTTTTTTTAAGAGTCCACTACATTATATTGCAAGTTTAAGAATCCAAAATATGCATTAGCGTACAGCAAATGGACTTACTGTGGAGAAATACCAGTCAGTACCAAGATAAAAATTACATACTATTTAGAATTTTCTTCATCTGTTCGGCCACAACACAAGATCCACCCAGGAGCTGCTCTATGACAGGTACATACATTTCAGTAAAACAACTACTTCCTTTAAGACTTTTTTCACACTGGCATAGGATTGTCCGGCAAGCGGATCCGTACTAACGTTTGCACATGCATGCTGCCGGAAGTTTGCCCCGGCCCCATTCACTTATAGCATGCCGCGTTTTTTGTCCCACCACCTCTTGGCACGTGTGCAAACGTTAGTACGGATTCGGCAGGGGAACAGCCTGCCGGACAATCCTAATGCCAGTGTGAAAAAAGCCTAAGGCCTCTTTCATCCGATCGTGACTGATTAGGTCCGGATACGTTCAGGGTACGTTCAGTGAAACTCGCACCATTTTGCAAGCAAGTTCAGTCAGTTTTGTCTGCGATTGCTTTCAGTTGTTTAGTTTTTTCCGCACGGGTGCAATGCGTTTTGGCGCGTTTTTCATGTGAGTGATAAAAAACTAAAGGTTGACAAACAACATCTCATAGCAACCATCAGTAAAAAATGCATTGCACGTGCTTGCGGATGCAATGCTTTTTTCACACAGCCCCATTCACTTCTATGGGGCCAGAGCTGCGTGAAAAACGCAGAATATAGAACATGCTGCGATTTTCACGCAACGCAGAAGTGATGCGTGAAAAACAACGCTCATGTACACAGACCCATTGAAATGAATGGGTCCGGATTCCGTGCGGTCGCAATGCGTTCATATCACTCATTGGACCCGCGCGGGATACTTGCTCGTGTGAAAGGGGCCTAAATTGGTATAGCATATTAATGTTCTTTATTTCATACTATGCCGAATAAAATATAGTTTAAGTTGTAACACATTGCAGACTATGATAAAATGCTACATATATGGGTTAGGCCTCATGCACACGAACGTGTGCACCCCGTGCCCGTATTGCGGACCGCATTTGCGGATCCGCAATACACGGGCACCATTCCGTGGCCATTCCGCATCACGGATGCGGACCCATTCATTTCAATGGGTCCGCAAATCCGGAAATGCGGAACGGTGTGGAATGGAATGACGGAACGGAACACTATGGAAGCACTACGGAGTGCTTCCGCGGGGTTCCGTTCCGTACTTCCGTCCCGCAAAAAGATAGAACATGTCCTATCTTTTTGCGGAACGGGCAGATCGTGGATCCATTCAAGTGAATGGGTCCGCGATCCGCTGCGGCTGCTCCACGGCCGGTGCCCGAGCATTGCGGGCCGCAATACGGGAGCGGGGTGCACACGTTCGTGTGCATGAGGCCTTAATATGATATAGAGATGTGAATTTTAAATTAAAGGGATTGGCCCATCTTGGACATTGATGGCACAGATATGCCATCAATGTCTGATAGCTGCAGGTCTGAAACCTGCTCCTATCTCCATTACTATCCCCCAGAAGTGAAGGCTGTCCATTAATAGTTATGGGAGTTCCGAAAATAGCCGAGCAAGCACGCTTGGTCATTCTCTGAAATCCAAAAGCAGTGAATGGCGGGCACATCGCATAAGCATGGTCACCTCTCCCTTCATCGCTATGGGACTGCTCGAAATAGCTGAGCTATTTTCAGAACCCTCATAGATGTGAATGGAGGGTGGTCACACATGCATAGCTGCTCCCTCCTCACTTCCGGGTTCCCTTCTTGAGATATGATTGGGTCTCAAACATAGGACTCGCACCTATCTGATATTGATGGCATATTTGAGCGACATGCCAACAATATCCCAGATGGGAATACCCCTTTAAATTCGCTTCAGTACTATTGAGATAAAAATTAGTTTGTCTTGTATACTGCAGTGCAATGTTTTAATATTGTAGCTGAAAATTTAATCAGTAGCCAATTTACTACATCAAAGGCCTATATTATACAAAAGATAATAGGCACTCCAGGAATGTTCTTGTTTTCATTACTGTGAAGGTAGGTTCTTATTTTTTAACAGCAGGAATGTGGCTGCTCCTAGTCTGTTATTGCATTGTACTCTGCTGCTCATAGTGTCATAGTGACAGAATCCCTGGGACATTTTTGCATATGCTTAGCACGCTGTTGGCAGATGTCAAGGTACATTCACAGACCTGTCACTCAGAGTTTGAAGTCTCAAATGCTTACTTTATGGAATTAATATCATACACTGAGATTCAGGTCCTGTTGTTCAACCATGAGCGTCTGGTCTGAACACTACTGTTACAATTTAGTAATACCAGACATCTTATTTTTATCAAAATTAATACCAAGGAACATTTTCTTTTTCTTTATTTTTATTAAATTTTTTACATTTAATAGCCTTTTATCTAATCTGTAAAACACGTCACGCAAAATTTGTGGAAGGCACTATCACAAAAATAAGTACATAGGTGGAATTATTAGGTCCATTATAAGTATAGGATAGACACAAAAAATGATGCAAACCCCAAAATGTTAAAAACATTGCAGAATGATAATACTTTAAGTAAACATAAACATTATTCAGTTGTACCATGATACAGTGATAGACGCAATGCATAAAATAGGTTAATTATTTTATGCTTCCCTAATGTATGTTTGTTGAAGCCTCAAAATCTTGTATCTCATAGCTTTCCACTAAGGAATTAGATTAGAACCCACAAAGAAAATCAGATCTTGATCTTAAAATTTTAATGTCAAGTAATAACATATACAGTTGTGTTCAAAATTATTCAACCCCCAATGCTGTAAAGGGTTTTAGGGAATTTAGTATACATTAGTAATTGTGTTCAGAATGAAATCTTACAAGGACTTTTTAAAGAACCAATTGCAACTAAAATGACATCAATTGTTTTTGTAATACAGTATTAAATGTTTTTTTTGTGATTTCTTCATTGACACAATTATTCAACCTCTTAACCGCCTCCGGACGGCTGTACGCACGGATGCGTCCAAGAGGTGGCTGGTTTACTCCTCCTGGACGCATCCGTGCGTCATCTCGCGAGACGGGAGACATCTTGCTCACAGGATCGCGTCGGGGAGAACTTTAACTAAAGCCTGCTAGCGCTGATCGTGCGCTGGCAGGCTGTAGAAGTTAAAAAAAATCGCATATCAGATGCTGTTTTGTTAACAGCGTCTGATATGCTTGCTGCTCGTTCCTCTGGTGGTCCCTTTTGCTTGGGACCACCAAAGGAAACTTATGTAAGTGCACCAATCACCACCCCCCATCCAACCCCCCCCCCCCAGTCACTGATTAACCCCCAATTAACCCCTGATCACCCCATGTCACCCCCTGATCACCCCCTGTCACCCCCCCTGTCACTAATCAACCCCCTGTAAGGCTCATTCAGACGTCCGTATGTGTTTTGCGGATCCATGGATCCGCAGATCTGCAAAACACGGACACTGGCAATGTGCTTTCCGCATTTTGCGGATCCGCACATTGCCAGAACTATATAGAAAATGCCTTTTCTTGTCCGCAATTGCGGACAAGAATAGGACATGCTCTATCTTTTGCAGAGCTGCAGCCGGATGTTTGGGGGCCGAAACCTGGAAGTTCGCGGCCGCAGCTCCGCAAATGCTGATGCGGCGAGTACATAGTGTGCTCTCCGCATCACCGCCGGCCCCATCACAGTAAATGGGTCCGCATCTATTCCGCAGAATTGCGGAATAGATGCGGACATTTTTGCGGACGTGTGAATGGGGCCTTACTTCTTTTTTTTTTTCATCCACATTGATTGATACGAATGAAGAAATCTGTGGCGTTCATTTTTTTTCTTTTTTCAGCCCAGAGGCTGAACGGAAAAAAAAAATCTCATTACCTGTATGCTCAATATATGGAGAATCGCAGAAACTCCTAATGCTGGCCATACGTGTAATGATTGCGGAGACCCTCAAATGCCAGGGCAGTACAAACAACCCACATGTGACCCCATTTTCGAAAGTAGACACCCCAGGGTATTCCGTGAGGTGTATGGTGAGTTCATGTAAAATTTTATTTTTTGTCACAAGTTAGTGGAATATGAGACTTTGTAAAACAAAAAAAAATTGCAATTTACGCTAACTTGTGCCAAAAAAAATAAAAATTCTGTGAACTCGCCATGCCCCTCACGGAATACCTTGGGGTGTCTTCTTTCCAAAATGGGGTCACATGTGGGGTATTTTAAACTGACCTGGCATTTTAGGGGTCCTAAAGCGTGAGAATCCAAATGCGTAAAAATGCCCTGTGAAATCCTAAAGGTACTCATTGGAATTTGGGCCCCTTTGCGCATCTTGGCTGCAAAAAAGTGTCACACATGTGGTATCGCCGTACTCAGGAGAAGTAGGGCGATGAGTTTTGGGGTGTATTTTTACATATACCCATACTGTGTGTGAGAAATATCTCTGTAAATGACAACTTTTTAAATTTTTTTATACAAAGTTGTCAGTTTACAGAGATATTTCTTTCACCCAACATGGGTATATGTAAAAATACACCCCAAAACACATTGCCCTACTTCTCCTGATTACGGCAATACCACATGAGTGACACCTTTTTGCAGCCTGGGTGCGCAAAGGGACCCAAATTCCAACGAGTACCTTTAGGTTTTACATGGCTGCTCACAATTTAGCCCCACCCAAAATGCCAGAATAGTACAAACACCCCACAAATGACACCATTTTGGAAAGAAGACACCCCAAGGTATTCGCTGAGGGGCATAGTGAGTCCATGAAAAATTGAACTTTTTGTCAAAAGTTAGCAGAATAGGAGACTTTGTGAGAAAAACAATAAAAATTGCAATTTCCGCTAACTTGTGCCAAAAAAAAAAACTTCTATGAACTCGCCATGCCCCTCACGGAATACCTTGGGGTGTCTTCTTTCCAAAATGGGGTCACATGTGGGGTATTTAAACTGACCTGGCATTTTAGGGGTCCTAAAGCGTGAGAATCAAAATGCGTAAAAATGCCCTGTGAATCCTAAAGGTACTCATTGGAATTTGGGCCCCTTTGCGCATCTTGGCTGCAAAAAGTGTCACACATGTGGTATCGCCGTACTCAGGAGAAGTAGGGCAATGAGTTTTAGGGTGTATTTTTACATATACCCATGCTGGTGTGAGAAATATCTCTGTAAATTGACAACTTTGTAAATTTTTATACAAAGTTGTCAGTTTACAGAGATATTTCTTCACCCAACATGGGTATATGTAAAAATACACCCCAAAACACATTGCCCTACTTCTCCTGATTACGGCAATACCACATGAGTGACACCTTTTTGCAGCCTGGGTGCGCAAAGGGACCCAAATTCCAACGAGTACCTTTAGGTTTTACATGGCTGCTCACAATTTAGCTCCACCCAAAATGCCAGAATAGTACAAACACCTCACAAGTGACACCATTTTTGAAAGAAGACACCCCAAGGTATTCGCGTGAGGGGCATAGTCGAGTCCATGAAAAATTGAACTTTTGTCACAAGTTAGCAGAAATGGAGACTTTGTGAGAAAAACAATAAAAAATCAATTTCCGCTAACTTGTGCCAAAAAAAAAAAACTTCTATGAACTCTCCATGCCCCTCACGGAATACCTTGTGGTGTCTTCTTTCCAAAATGGGGTCACATGTGGGGTATTTATACTGCCCTGGCATTTTAGGGGTCCTAAAGCGTGAGAAGAAAAATGCGTAAAAATGCCCTCCTAAAAGGTACTCATTGGAATTTGGGCCCCTTTGCGCATCTTGGCTGCAAAAAAGTGTCACTGATGTGGTATCGCCGTACTCAGTAGAAGTAGGGCAATGAGTTTTGGGGTGTATTTTTACATATACCCATGCTGGGTGAGAGAAATATCTCTGTAAATTGACAACTTTGTATAAAAAGTTGTCATTTACAGAGATATTTCTCACACCCAGCATGGTTATATATAAAAATACACCCCAAAACACATTGCCCTACTTCTCCTGAGTACGGCGATACCACATGTGTGACACTTTTTTGCAGCCAAGATGCGCAAAGGGACCCAAATTCTAATGAGTACCTTTTAGGATTTCACGCATTTGGATTCTCACGCTTTAGGTTCCCTAAAATGCCAGGGCAGTATAAATACCCCACAAGTGACCCCATTTTTGAAAGAAGACACCCCAAGGTATTCCGTGAGGGGCATGTCAAGTTCACAGAATTTTTTTTTTTTGGCACAAGTTAGTGGAAATTGATATTTTTTTTTCTTTTTTTTACAAAGTCTCATATTTCACTAACTTGTGACAAAAAATATAATTTAACATGAACTCACCATACCCCTCACAGAATACCTTGGGGTGTCTTCTTTCTAAAATAGGGTCACTTGTGGGGTATTTATACTGCCCTGGCATTTTAGGGGCCCCTAAAGCGTGAGAAGAAGTCTGGAATCCAAATGCGTAAAAATGCCCTGTGAAATCCTAAAGGTACTCAAAAGTGTCACACATGTGGCATCGCCGTACTCAGGAGAAGAAGGGCAATATGTTTTGAGGTGTATTTTTACATATACCCATGCTGGGTGTGAGAAATATCTCTGTAAATGACAACTTTTTAAAAAATTTTATACAAAGTTGTCAGTTTACAGAGATATTTCTCTCACCCAACATGGGTATATGTAAAAATTCACCCCAAAACACATCTCCTGAGTACGGCGATACCACATAAGTAACACTTTTCTGCAGCCTGGGTGCGCAAAGGGGCCCAAATTCCAACGAGTACCTTTAGGTTTTACATGGCTGCTCACAATTTAGCCCCGCCCAAAATGCCAGAACTGTAAACACACCCCACAAATGACCCCATTTTGGAAAGTAGACACCCCAAGGTATTCACTGAGGGGCATAGTGATTCCGTGGGAGATTTTATTTTTTTTGCCAAAAGTTAGCAGAAATGGAAACTTTATTATTTATTTATTTCCTCAGAAAGTGTCATTTTCCGCTAACTTGTGAAAAAAAATGAAATGATACATGAACTCACCATGCCCCTCCGCGAATACTTTGGGGTGTCTTCTTTCTAAAATTGTGTCATTTGGGGGGTATTTATACTATCCTGACATTTAGCACCTGAAAAAACATGACAGGTGCTCAGAAAGTCAGAGCTTCTTCAAAATGCGGAAATTCACTTTTTTGCACCATAGTTAGTAAATGCTATAATTTTTACCCAAACCAATAAATATACACTTATTGGATTTTTTTTTTTTTATCAAAGACATGTAGAACAATACATTTTGCGAAAAATTTATATAGAAATGTAGTTTTTAAAAAAAAAATTACAACAGAAAGTGAAAAATGTCATTTTCTTGCAAAAATTTCGGTAATTTTTGATTAATAGCAAAAAAGGAAAAATGTCAGCAGCAATGAAATACCACCAAATTAAAGCTCTATTAGTGAGAAGAAAAGGAGGTAAAATTCATTTGGGTGGGAAGTTGTATGACGGAGCAATAAACGGTGAAAGTAGTGTAGTGCAGAATTGTAAAAAGTGGCCTGGTCATTAAGGGTGTTTAAAGAGAACCTGTCACCAGGAAATTCACTGATAAAGCAGGCATGCTGCCTTGTAGGACTCACCCTGCTGAATATAATTATACCTTTTACTTGGTGATCTGTTGCTTTATTGTGGAGAAATAGTACTTTTATTCCATATGCTAATGAGCTGATATGAGTCCAGTAGTTGATATGAGTCCAGCATTTTTTCTATTCAGAGCTGTAGCCCCTCCCCTATTTACTTCTTCAGTTGTAAAAGGGGCGTGGTTTAAAAAAATGACCTGCATTATAGCCAATACAAGCCTTGCTGCCTTTCACTTTAAAGCCTAACTGCCATACCCACGGCGACATGTCCCTTATCAGCCATCATGTGTTTATCACCCCATGAATAAACTAGCCCTTATTATAATTACTAACTTCAATAATATATTCCTCCCCTTTTTTTTACCTAAGCATTCCCTGTTAGTCATTTTCCCTCCAGTTATTAAAATGAATGAATGATGTAATAAACCACGCCCCTTTTACAACTGAAGAAGTGAATAGGGGAGTGGCTATAGCTCTAAATAGAAAAAACGCTGGACTCATATCAACTACTGGACTCAAATCAGCTCATTAGCATATGGATTAAAAGTACTATTTCTCCACAATAAAGCAACAGATCACCAAGTGAGAGGTATCATTATATTCAGCAGATTGAGCCCTACAAGGCAGCATGCTTGGTTTATCAGTGAATTTCCTGGTGACAGGTTCTCTTTAAGCTAGGGGGGCTGAAGTGGTTAAAGACTACCACTCTTAAGAACAGAGGTTCACTCAAGTGTTTTCGATCAGGTATTGAAAACACTTGTGGATGTCAAGGAGCAGCAATCAAGCATAATAAGCACCAATTAGGCAGATTTAAAATGACTGTGATACTCAGCTCCTTCTAGACATTTACTGGTGTGTTTACAAGCATGGTGAAGTCAAGAGAATGGTCCAGGAAGACAAGAGAAGAGGTGATTTCTCTTCACAGGAAGGGCAATGGCTATAAGAAGATTGCAAAGATGTTAAACATACCAAGAGACACCATAGAAAGCATCATTCGCAAATTCAAGGCAAAGGGCACTGTTGAAATGCTACCTGGTCGTGGCAGAAAGAAGATGCTGACTTCGACTGCTGTGCTCTACCTGAAGCGCAAAGTGGAGAAAAGTCCCTGTGTGACTGCTGAGGAACTGAAAAAAGATTTGTCAGATGCGGGTACTGAAGTTTCAGCTCAGACAATAAGGCGCACACTGCGTAATGAAGCCCTCCATGCCAGACCTCACAGACGCACCCCCTTGCTGTCTCCAAAGAATAAGAAGAGTCGACTGCAGTATGCCAAAAGTCATGTGGACAAACCACAAAAGTTTTGGGATAGTGTTCTGTGGACTGATGAAACAAAATTAGAACTGTTTGGGCCCATGGATCAACGCTATGTTTGGAGGAGGAAGAACAAGGCCTATGAAGAAAAGAACACCTTGCCTACAGTGAAGCATGGCGGGGGGTCAATCATGCTTTGGGGCTGTTTTGCTTCTACAGGTACAGGGAAGCTTCAGCGTGTGCAATGTACCATGAATTCTCTTCAGTACCAGGAGATATTGGATGAAAATGTGATGCAGTCCGTCACAAACCTGAGGCTTGGGAGACGCTGGACCTTTCAACAGGACAATGATCCCAAGCATACCTCCAAGTCCACTACAGCATGGTTGCAGATTAAAGGCTGGAACATTTTGAAGTGGCCATCGCAGTCACCAGACTTAAATCCGATTGAGAACCTCTGGTGGGACTTAAAGAAAGCAGTTGCAGCGCGCAAGCCTAAGAATGTGACTGAACTGGAGGCTTTTGCCCATGAAGAATGGGCGAAGATACCCGTAGATCGCTGCAAGACACTTGTGTCAAGCTATGCTTCACGTGTAAAAGCTATTATAACTGGAAAAGGATGTTGTACTAAGTACTAAGATTGAATGTCACTTGGGGGTTGAATAAAACTGATAATGATGTGAGCACAGAAAAGACATTTGTGGTTATTTGATTATAAATGTTATTTTATATTTGTCTGACCTACAAGTGCCTCTTTGATTTAATTGTAAACAAGATGACTGAAATGATCAAAATCAATGTCAAACTGGCCAAAACACTCAATTTCAGTGGGGGTTGAATAATTTTGAACACAACTGTACATATAACATTAATGGTATAAAATAAATATAGAACAAATAATTACACATAAGGATTAATATACAAACATGAATAAAGCAGATTAGTTTGCTGTCAGCCATGTTTGCAGGTTTTGTTACTAAACAATGACTTTGAAAGGTGGCATATGGAATAACAGGAGAAAAACGACATGTTGAAAAATATAGGGTACAGTCCTAAGACCATCTAAAAGGGAATTTGTCAGCAGTTTTGAAAATATCAACCTGTTGACAGCATTAGGTAGGGGCTGGGGACGGCAGTACAACCAATAGCTTTCCTCATCAGGAGTAGTGTGAATATGAACTTTTATTCTCTCAGATTCTGCTCCTTAACCCCTTCAGGACCCTGCCATTTTTTACCTTAAGGACCAGGCCATTTTTTGCAAATCTGACATGTGTCACTTTATGTGGTGATAACTAAAAAAGCCTTTACTTATCCAAGCCATTCTGAGATTGTTTTCTCGTCACATATTGTACTTCATGACACTGGTAAATTTGAGTCAAAATATTTCATTTTTATTTATAAGAAAAATACCAAATTTACCCCAAATTTTGAAAAAGTTGCAACAGATAGTGATACCTCCTAAAATAGTTATTAGTTTATATTTCCCATATGTCTACTTCATATTTGGATCATTTTGTAAATTACATTTTCTTTTTGGGGGATGTTAGCAGGCTTAGAAGTTGAGAAGCAAATCTTAAAATTTTTAATAAAAGTTACAAAACCCAATTTTTTAGGACAAGTTCAGGTCTGAAGTCACTTTGTGGGGTTTACAAAATAGAAACCACGCATGAAAAGCCACATTTTAGAAACCACACCCCTCAAGGTATTCAAAACTGATTTTACAAACTTTGTTAACCCTTTAGGTGTTCCATAGGAATGAAGGAAAATGTAGATGAAATGACAGAATTTCACTTTTTTTGCCAGATTTTCCATTTTAATCCATTTTTTTTCCAGTAACAAAGCAGGGGTTAACAATAACAGCCAAACAAAACTCAATATTTATTACCCTGATTCTGTAGTTTACAGAAACACCCTATATGTGGTCGTAAACTGCTGTACGGGCACACGGCAGGGCGCAGAAGGAAAGGAACGCCATATGGTTTTTGGAGGGCAGATTTTACTGGGATTATTTTAAAGGGATTCTGTCACCTCATTTTAGCCTATAGAGCTGCGGACATGCACGGCTAGATTGCCGCTAGCATGTCCGCAATATACCTGTCCCATATCTCTGTGTGCTTTTATTTTGTTTAAAAATGATTTTATTGATATGTAAATTCGCCTGTTAAGGTGCCCAAGAGGCTGTACTAACCTTCTTGGAGCCCAGCCATGCCCCCCTGTGAAGGAGCCCAGCACCGCCTGCGTCCGCCGAATCTCCTCCTTTCTCACAAGTTAGATCGCCGTAATCTCGCGATACAAGTGGAGATCCAACTCACCCCAGCCACAGCCTTTTCACTCCCCTACCCTCTGGTAAGTTTTACACATTAACAGCATTTTTGAAACAAAAAAATCATGTTTTAGGCCTCTTTCACATGGGTGTCATGTTTGAGGCGGGTGCGTTGCGGGAAAATGCACGGTTTTAATGCGTTTTGCGAGGTGGATGATGATGAGACACAGTTGCCAATCACTGCGGTAGTGGTTAGGTCAAGTCAGGAGGAGGAGCAGAGTGAGGAAGTGAAAGAGGATGTGGTGGACGATGAGGTCACTGACCCAACATGTGAAGGTTAAAAGCAGAGCGAAGACAGCAGTACAGAGGGGGTGGGATCCGCAGCACCGCAACAGTCTGGAAGAGGCAGTGGGGTTGCAAAAGGGAGATGTCAGCCCACACCAAACAGGCCCGCAATCGTTACACCAAGCACCCCCATGCGTAAATCTACCTTTCCAAGGGGTAGGTGTTCCGCAGTATGGCGCTTTTTTGAGGAAAGCGCAGACAACAAAAGAGTGGTAGTTTGCAACCTGTTCCGTACCAAAATGTGCCGGGGCATGAACACTAGCAACCTTACCACCACCAGCATGTTCCGCCACATGGCATCCAAGCACATTATTAAGTGGGCCGAACGCCTGGGTCCACACTCTAAGTCTGGGTCCCACCACTGCCTCCTCTTCCCCTGTGTTACGCACTGCAGGCCAATCCCCTGTCGAAGGCACAGACCGGATGCCCCTCGCCCTGCACCTGGACCTTCGCATGAACCGTTAGCACCAAACATCTACTTCCCTGTCGATAACACAAGCATTTGAACGCAAGAGCAAATACCCACCCACACATCCACAGGCCATAGCACTAAATGCGCAACTTTCGAAATTACTGGCCCTTGAAATGTTGCAAATTAGACTTGTGGACACTGAGGCCTTCCACAGCCTGATGTCGGCAGCCGTCCCTCAGTATGCATTCCCCAGCCGCCACTATTTTTCACTGTGTGCTTTGCCCGCCTTACACCAGCATGTGTCCCAGAACATCACCCGTGCCCTGACCAACGCACTTACTTGGAAGGTCCTCCTCACCACTGACACATGGACAAGTGCTGGTGGCAAGGGACGCTACATTTCCCTGACCGCACACTGGGTGAATGTTGTGGAGGCCGGGAGTGAGTCGTACCCTGGGATGGCACAGGTGCTACCCACGCCCAGGATTGAAGGACCTACGTCCATCAGGGTCTCCCCCAGCAGCTACGTTACTGGCTCCAACCCCCACTTCTCCTCCTCCATCGCGTCCTCCTCCACTTCCACCTCCAACAGCAGTCAGCCATCAGTCGCTAGCTGGAAGAAGTGTAGCACTGCTGTGGGTAAGGTTCAAAAGGCCTTGCTGAAGCTGATCTGCTTACAGGACAAACAGCACACCGCCGCAGAGCTGAGGCAGGGTATAAGAGACCAGGACCGAGCTGTGGCTCTCGCCACTCAACCTACAAACAGGCATTGTTGTGTCTGACAATGTCCGTAACTTGGTGGCGGCTTTCGAGCTCGGCAACCTGACATAAATTCCATGCCTAGCCCACGTCTTAAACTTAGTGGTTCAGCAGTTTATCAAAACCTACCCCAATTTTCAGGAGCTACTAGTGAAGGCTCGCCGCTTGTGTGCCCATTTTTGAAAGTCGTCCATAGCTTCAGCCGGTCTGTCAACGCTGCAGCAACGCTTGCGGCTTCCAGCTCACTGACTGTTGTGCGACGTGACCACGTGGTGGATCTCTACGTTCTACATGTTGGCCCGGCTTTGTGAGCAGCAGAGGGCAGTTGTGAAATATCAGCTGCAACATGGTAATCGCCTTTCCAGTCAACTGCCACTATTTACAAGCGAGGAGTGGGCATTGATGTCAGACCTATGTGAGGTTTTAAAAAACTTTGATGAATCCACACAGATGGTAAGTGGCGATAATGCTATTATTAGTATAACCATCCCACTTCTGTGTCTACTCAAATGATTGCGGCTCATAATTAAGGAGGATGCTTTGAATGTGGCAGATGAGGTAATGGGGGAGGAGATGACACAGGGTGATAGCCAGACCTCCCCCAGTCGTCTTCTCAGAGCAAATTGGGCCATGAAGAGGAGGAGGAGCTGGAGACACTTGCCTCTGCTACAGAGGCTAGTACCCATGGAACTTTAATTCCATCTGTTCAGTGTGGATGGGCAGAAGAGGAGGAGGATAAGGATATGGAGAGTCATCCTGAAGTTGACATCGACGTCTTGCCCATTGGTACTCTGACACACATGGCTGACTTCATTTTGGGCTGCCTTTCCCGCGACCCTCGCGTTATACGCATTTTAGGTAACACAGATTACTGGGTGTTCACCCTTCTCGACCCCCACTACAAAGAAAACTTTTCATCTCTCATTCCTATGGTGGTGAGGACGAGTAAAACCGTGCAATACCAGAAGGTACTTGTTGACAGATTGCTCCAAAATTTTCCATCTGACAATGCGGTCGCCAGAGTCCGTACTACCTTAGGCAACCAAGGAAGGGAGACAAGGGTACCACACAGTACTTCCAACAGAGGAAGGGCAACACTTTCCAAGGCATGGGACACTTTCATGACACCCCGCCAGAAACCTTACCCTGAAGCGCGGACTAGTGCTACAAGGAGGGAAAAGTTTTGTAAGATGGTGAAGGAATACATTGCAGACCGTGTCAGCGTCCAAAATGATCCCTAAGTGCCTTACAACTACTGGGTGGACACGTGGCACGAACTTACGCTCTACGCCTTGGAGGTGCCTGACTGCCCTGCCGACAGCGTGTTGTCTGAGTGTGTATTTAGTGCTGCTGGTGGCATAACAGATAAGCGTATTCACTTGTCCACTTACAATGCTGACAGGTTGACTCAGTTGCCTCCTCTTCCATAAAAAATACATATGCCCTCACTACAATGTTTTGTAGGGTTCGTTCGGCTTCAGGACCTCACCTCCAATGCTTTATACGGTCTGCTCACCTGTAGGCCATCCCTGCAATGTTTTATGGGGTTTGCTCGGCTTCAGGCCCTCACCTCTAATGTTTTATACAGTCTGCTCACCTTTAGTCCATCACATCAATATTTAATGGGGTGAGCTCACCTTCAGTCCCTCACCTCCAAAGCTTTTTACGGTCTGCTCACCTTTAGGCCGTTACTGCAATGTTTTATGGGGTTCGCTCACCTTCAGGACCTCACCTCTAATGTTTTATACGGTCTGCTCACCTCTAGGCCATTACTGTAATGTTTTATGGGGTTTGCTCACCTTCAGGCCCTCACCTCTAATGTTTTATACGGTCTGATCACCTGTACGCCATCACTGCAATGTTTTATGGTGTTCGTTCGTCTTCAGGCCCTCATCTCCAATGCTTTATACGGTCTGCTCACCTGTAGGCCATTACTGCAATGTTTTATGGGGTTCCCTCGCCTTCAGGCCCGTACCTCCATTGTTTTATACGGTCTGCTCACCTTTAGGCCATCATTGCAATGTTTAATGGGGTTCGCTCACCTTCAGTCCCTCACTCCAATGCTTTATACGGTCTGCTTACCTGTAGGCCATTACTGCAATGTTTAAAGGGGTTCGCTCACCTTCAGGCCCTCACCTGTAGGCCATCCCTGCAATGTTTTATGGGGTTTGCTCGGCTTCAGGCCCTCACCTCCAATGCTTTATACGGTCTGCTCACCTGTAGGCCATCACTGCAATGTTTTATGCGAACACCATAAAACTTTGCAGTAATGGCCTTCAGGCCTTCAGGCCCTCACCTCTAATGTTTTATACAGTCTGCTCACCTGTAGGCCATCCCTGCAATGTTTTATGGGGCGCTCACCTTCAGGCCCTCACTAAATTTTTTGATAGGGTCCGCTCACCTTCAGGCCCTCAACTATAATGTTTTAGAGTGTAACCAGCAGGCCCTTGCTCCAAATGTTTTTGAGGGTCACCAGCAGGCCATCAATGATAATTTTTTAAGAGTGTATATGATGCCCTCCTTTATGAGTAATAAAGGGTGTATTGGATTGCCGGTTCCTTGTAATTTTTGCCAGCCTTTTCACTTAGTGCATAGGCTTTATGAGTGTAGCAGTGTAACTGAACAATTGTAGCACCATGTGAATGAGGCCCTCCTTTATGCTATATATAGGCTGTATCGGAGTGCTTCTTCTTGTAATTTTTGCCAGAATTTGCACTGTATATTCAATTGAATATACAAGAAAGAATGTTTCCTAACAATTTTACCTCTAAAAAAGTCTTTTTTTTTTGAGGGGGCGGGATTTTGGGCGTGATTTTGTCGCTATGTAAAAGTGGCGGACAACTGGGACAATATGGTTCCCAGCAGCGACATTGGAGTCCGAGATGCACCCAGACATGGTCCCCATGCTGTTCCAGATCCATTTCAGTGGTGTTTCTGTCACTTTCTGACCTTTTTCAATAGACCAGGCACCCTCCCCTCATCCGAGCAGGGGGTGCCTGGTTGTCTCCCATTGACTTCCATTATACTCGGGTGCCGAGCACACAAATATTGCTATGTGATAGGACTGAGTACCCAAACACCCAAACACTTTGGTGCTCGCTCATCACTAGTGGACATCATTCATTGATTCAGCTAAGAAAGCTCCCATGTACTCCAGCTCTCAGACAACATCTTATCTCCTCTAGAGCACGAAGGTTCCATCCTACCAAAGAGACCACGCCTCCATGCTACGTCATATATGTTTTTCTGCTGTTAGCACAGAGTCCATTACAAGATGGCTGCCATAGCTAGATGTTTACATACCAGAGTTAGTAAAACAATGTACACTGCGCTGTCGAAAGATTTATATAAAGCAAAAGGGCTTTCTATAAAAAGAAAGGATCAAAGAAAAATTATCAAGATTATTTTGATCCAAGAGGGTCGACATACACCACTCTAAGTTCTTTTATCGAGGATCTTAATTATTGTGTGTGCAATTAATAAAGAACAAGGTACTATTGTCTACGCAAAAATATATGCGAATTTATTATACAAAAATGCTGAATACAAATCAATAATATTGCAAAAGATAGTGTGGCAATGTGAACACTGGGGTGTGCAGTGAAACCCCAGGGAGGCCGTCAGAGAGAGCGTGTCACCAAGGTGCCTGGCCTTGGGGGAGTGAAAGCCCAAGTACTAGTGTTAGTATAGCTGGCTCAGCCAGTTCCAGGGCGGGCTTTTACTGGGAACAGGCAATGTGCTGGGTGGGTGCCTGTTCCCCATGCTCCAGTCCAGGATTTTGGACAATGCCCATGTCCAGGGAGGATATTTAATCCTCTTGTTGGACATGGGTGGGGCCCCACTCTGGAGAGAGCTTTGGAGACAGAGGCTCTGTGTGAGTGGTCTCGGCTGAGTTGGCTGAGGGGCCACGGGGCTAAGCGATAGCCCGGAATTGGGGGACACAGCGACGCCTGGAAGGGTCGCAGGGCCACAGTCAGGAGGACTGGTGAGCCTGAATCCCCCAACGGACACTGATCTGAGGCTGTGTGTGAACAGTGCTCTGAACAGCCAGGAGGCTGTGGGACATTGGGCTGGAGAAAGCCGCAGCAGTTCACAGGGTGTGAACTGTACCCACTAGGTGAGTGAGGGACCCAACTAATATGTTTAGTTAGAGCCTAGCCGGGCCAGTGTTTATTGTTTTGCACCTGTTGTGTTGTTTCTGCTATAATAAACGCACTGTTTGGACGTGAAATCCGTTGTCCGGAAGGAAGTTTTGTGAACGATCCTCGAGACCAGAGCTAACCCCCACATTTGGTGTCGGATGCGGGCAAGTCGTCCCTGCTGGATAAAGGTAAAGTGTTGCTGGGGGCAACGACAGGACAGAGGAAAAAACTGTGCGATTGCTGTATTGGAGCTTAGGGCCGGAAGCCTGTTTGTTCGGTGGAGCAGGTGCTGCTCGTGTGGTCCTGGACACTTTGCTGGGTTGCAAAAGAACTGCTGTCTGGACTGTTTTTCCCTGTGGTGCAAGCGGTGCGAAGGTTTAAAGGGCCAGAAGCACAAAAGAGGGAAAAAGGAAAAAAACTGACCTGTGGAAATTTTTTGCTCAAAATGGCGTCCTGGGTGAAAGATAGTCAGGTGTGGCGGAAGCTGCTTATGCCAAAGGTGATGCCATATGTGAGAAGTGGCCCGGTTTGGCGGAAAACCAAGGCCACTGAGGGTGTAGTGGAGCAGCTGGTGCTGGAGACTGATCGGTTGGTGAGAAAGCCGAATGCGGCACTTGGAGAGCGGCTCTGAGTGGACTGTTCGATGGTTATATGTGCCGTTGCCAAGGGCAACCGTCGGGAAGACAAAGAGGTGGAGAGCGGTGCGTTTCTCAGGAGTGCCTATTTTCCCTGCGACTGTGCACAGAATCCTAAAGGGTGCGGCTGGAATGTCCGTCCAGAAAAAGACAGGAGACAAGTCCAAGGCGTCTCCCGTGGCAACTACTGCATTGAGGAGAAGGGTGATGACCGTGCTGGAGATATTCCTGGACTACCCTTATCTTCCGGGAGTGCCGAGTCAGTGACGACAATCGGTAAGACTGTTCCTATTGATAATTTTGTGGCAGACCCTGTGACAATGAGCCGGCGGCAGTTGCTACCTGCCGGGCTGGTCAGTGATAAAGCGCTGCGGCGTGAAGATGTCTCAAAAATGAGTGACTATGGGAAAAATGCTGTGTCTGAACAGGCTGGTAAGCCTGTTGCGGTTGCTCTCTCGCAGGAATCTGCAGGGGAGAAGCTCAAGATGTTGTTTAAAGTGCCCGTGACCAAGGCTAGATTTGGGATGGTGAAAATCAGAGATCCCATGCTAGCCTGGGTAAGAGGTAGAATGATGTTTGTCCGGGACAATTATGTGAATCCTGTGGACTATCCAGTGGTCCGCACGGAGGGTGAGACCATGGTGGGAACAGAGACTGATGGACTTGATGTTGGAAATAGGCTCATGCGTGATGTAATGTGGGGCAATGGAGACACTTCTGTAGGAAGTAATCAAGCTCCTACAGAACCTGTACCTGTCCCTTTAAATGAAGGTGTAAGGGAAATGCAGATAGGAAGCAATGGTTTAAGTGAAATGACCATTGGAAACAATGGTGCCGACACGGTGCCAAGTGAAGGTGCAGAGTTTGATGAAATGTATAATGATAATGTGGGTCTATGTGCAAGAAGTGATGAGGATGATGACAGTCCTTTTCCTTTGCAGGCTGTGATTGGGGAAAAAGCTCCCCTGTTGGTAAAAATGTGGATGGTATAAAAATGCTAATTGATATTGAGAGCTCACAACTGAGGGAACCCACTGTGACAAATGTGCAAGTACATGGGGCGGTCCTAGAGGGTGTACCACACGTACTAGAAGTGGATATGCAGTCTCCACAGGTTTCTATGGTTAATAAAATGTCCCAGGTGGGGATTAACTCATCGGTGCCCCTAGAGGACGGAAATGAGAATGACATGAGCAGTATATATGAAGCAGGTGCTATGACCGACAGCAACTCTGAGAGAGAGGCTGCCATGTTGAGGTCTTGCCAAACTGACGTGGTTACTGGTAGCAACCAGACGATAGTTATACCTGATGTGACGAGAGTACAGTCGGGTGACGTCAGCCTAGTGTCTGAAGCTCATGTCCAGGCAGTCTTAGATGACCTGACAGGACAGTACAGCGGCAAACAGGAGGCTGCCCTCCCTCTCGCCACACGGTCCCTAGATATGATAGAGAAGGGACAAGCTGTCGTCACAGGGTCACCGAAGAAGGCTGCAGAAGGGTCAAAAGAGGAGACCCCAGAAAAGATGAGTGAACTGAAGGGTCTACCTCCTGGTGTCCTGAGGAGGGAAAAGACTCCAGAAAGACACAAAAGTCTATAGTAGACATCAACAATGGGCTTGAAGAGTCCCTGGGTGGAAATCCCACAGAGTGTCTAAGAAAGAATGGTGGTACTCCTACAACTGCTGTTACACCAGAACAGAGTGAAGAGCAGCTGGACCAGAAGGCCCAAGAGCGGGCGCTGCTAACAAGCTAGTGCGAAAAATTAAGAAGAAGACCAAGGCCCTCTCCTTGACTAGAGCCCTTGGAAAAGTGCTTAAGGAGCAAGATGAATTGGAGAGGCTGAACAAGCAACTCAGAGCAGAGATGGAAGATCTCAGGAGCTCAAAAGATGAAGTCTATGAGTTGGAGAAGCCTAAGCGTGCTCCTGCGCAGCAGGTGGAAGAAAATGAGATGCCTGAAGAGGAAGATCCTCTGAAAGATGCCAAGAAGTCAGAACCCGTTAAGAATGGGTCTGGAGGTGGTTGCGCTGTGGTGCCAGCCGAGGCAGAGAAGATGGAAGATGTATCTGCTGAACCAGATGGTGGTGCTGAGGTGGATGCAGAAACCCAGAGACTCGTGGCAGTGTGTGGCCAGGACCTGGTCATGAAAGACATTCCCTCTGCTGTCAATGCCTGCCAGAAAGCCAGCAGTCTGCTGGGGAAGAAATACGAGGGGACCGACAACCAGTATGAGGGTCCTGTCTACTCCGATGGGCTGGCTCCCTGAATCCTGCCCGAAAGGAGAACCATGTCCCGGGTGAACCTCTGCAGGGATTGCCAGAAGACGACGAGTCTGGCGAAGGTCCTGATGTCCCCGGTGCCTCCAACCTTGATGAGAAAGAGGAGGAGGAGTTAAGAAGGAAAGCATATGATGCCATGTCCGTGAAGCATAAGACGGCTAATAAAGTGAATGGAGACTCCAAAGAAAAGACTGGAAAAGAGTCTGCTGAAGTGGGGAGTACCACTGAAGAAGCAGAAGATTCTGAAACTGAAGCCAAACCTGACATAACCCCTGGGGGAGTAAAGGAAAAAGAAAGATGCTATCTGTTGATAAAACAAAGAGACAAAAAGAGGCTGACAGGTCAAGGTCCGCTAAAACTGTGGTAGTTGCTAGTAGCGACCAGGTGTCTCTAGTATGGGACAAGATGACTGGTAGGGTAGTAAGCTTCGTGTTTGTGACGAACTGGGTTCTGCTGGCGTGGTTGTGGCAGAATAAGGGGAAGCCTGTGAGGCTGGCCACATCTTCCAGGGGGACCCTTGAGCTTAAAGATGGCAAGATAATGCGGGTGCCCTATCACGAGCGAACAGGCGGTACATGTGTTCACCCTCACAGGTGTGAACAGAGGGGGATATGTGGCAATGTGAACACTGGGGTGTGCAGTGAAACCCCAGGGAGGCCGTCAGAGAGAGCGTGTCACCAAGGTGCCTGGCCTTGGGGAGTGAAAGCCCAAGTACTAGTGTTAGTATAGCTGGCTCAGCCAGTTCCAGGGCGGGCTTTTACTGGGAACAGGCAATGTGCTGGGTGGGTGCCTGTTCCCCATGCTCCAGTCCAGGATTTTGGACAATGCCCATGTCCAGGGAGGATATTTAATCCTCTTGTTGGACATGGGTGGGGCCCCACTCTGGAGAGAGCTTTGGAGACAGAGGCTCTGTGTGAGTGGTCTCGGCTGAGTTGGCTGAGGGGCCACGGGGCTAAGCGATAGCCCGGAATTGGGGACACAGCGACGCCTGGAAGGGTCGCAGGGCCACAGTCAGGAGGACTGGTGAGCCTGAATTCCCCAACGGACACTGATCTGAGGCTGTGTGTGAACAGTGCTCTGAACAGCCAGGAGGCTGTGGGACATTGGGCTGGAGAAAGCCGCAGCAGTTCACAGGGTGTGAACTGTACCCACTAGGTGAGTGAGGGACCCAACTAATATGTTTAGTTAGAGCCTAGCCGGGCCAGTGTTTATTGTTTTGCACCTGTTGTGTTGTTTCTGCTATAATAAACGCACTGTTTGGACGTGAAATCCGTTGTCCGGAAGGAAGTTTTTGTGAACGATCCTCGAGACCAGAGCTAACCCCCCACATTAGACAATGACATGTAATACCAATATGTGCCACAATATAGTGCTGACACACCACAAAAAACACCAACACTCTCTAATAATAAAAATTAACGCGGGAAATTATATTTTACTTCCAATCAATAATGAATATCACTAATTAATGCAATAATATAAAATAATTCAAATTAAAGAAAATGAGCGGTATCAACCCTTATTCTGTCACCTCTGACCAATTTTGGGTATATGGCAGTATTGCATCAACTATATATTCCTCAGTTCGGTATCAGGCTAGGGAATATCAAACTTCCCAAGGGACTAAGTCTCGATGTCTGATCTTCATTTTTTTAGCAATATGCATCTTTGCTAACACTGGGTTCAGACCTGAGCGTTTTGAAGCCTAGCGTTTTATGCGCGTTCAAGACAGGCGTTTAGGCGCGTTTTTTTCAAGCGTTTTTGTAAATAGTGTAGGCGCGTTTAACGCGCGTTTATGTGATTGACTGCATAGTGGACCAATGACCAAACAGCCCTCGCTATATATAGTTTGGCCAATCAGAGTGATTTTGAGGTGTGAAATTCCATGGTGGCTGATATTGTGTGTGTGTTGGCCAAAATGGACTGCTACAGGAGGCGACATGTTGCTGTTGTTGTGACAGCCATCCAACTGGAGCGTTTGAGGAGAAGGAGGGCCAGCAGGCGCCGGTTCTGGGTCCATCCGGTGATTGCACAGCGGCAGGAGAGGGGCCAGTTCTGGGCGCTCTACCAGAACCTGCGTGCCCATGAGGACCATTTTTTGCCTACATGCGAATGTCCATTTCAAGGTTAGTATGTATACGTGTTTTTAATGTTTTATTTGGTTTTACAGAAAGTGTAGTAATGTCGTAATGTTAATTTTATTTAATTTAATTTGTCTCCAGCTTTGATGAGCTCCTGGGGCTGTTGGAGAGTAGGTTGATGCACCAGGACACCTTCATGCGGGACAGCATTCCACCTGTGGAAAGACTGGTGATAACTTTGCGGTAAGTTTTATATACCTCGTGTCCTTCTAAAACATGTCTATTGTGTAGCGACTGTTTATGTTTGTTTTTGCATTTTAGTACTCGTGTGGTTTGTGTGGTATGCCTGTTACCATAAATATTCAGCACATGCATCATGTAGCCACCTTTGCAAGGTGTAACCCTTTCCATGGAAAAAGACTCCAAACATATAGTTAGTAATTGTTTTATGTTTAGTGCAATAAAGAAACTCAGTACATTCCCCAACATGTTTATACGGAGTACACAAAAATGCACATAACTTTGGTGCAATACGCAAACAAAATGTGCTTTCTTTTAATTAAAAATAAATAACGTAGTGGCCAACTCAAATACCGGCACTTTAATTCGCATTAACATCTCTCACAGGTCCTCATAATCGGGGCTGGTTATTTCTGGTTCCGGATCCCGGCTTGTAGGAATGTTTGGCCGCGTTAGAAGCTCGGCATTGGCCTGTGTGCTGGTGGTGGTGCTTGTGGATGTGGTCAGGCCATACTGGTGCCCATAATGTGGACCTTCTTGGGGGCCATGTTGGTCGTAATGTGGTCCATAGTATCGGCTATATTGTTGCACCGGTTCCCCAGGTTGTGAATATTGTTCTGCATATGTTGATCCCTGTGGCGCATACTGCTGGGGATATATTGGGCCATATGTTGTTGGATTTGTGGGCCCATGTTGGCTAAATTGGGGACCATGTGGGTGGCCATATTGTTGCCCATAATGGGGGTCCTGTATAGGGGCCTGCATAGTAGGCTGCATTGGATCCTGAATGGGATGCTGCCTAGGATCTGGAATTGTATGCTGCCTAGGAGGCTGCCTAGGAGCGAGGATGGGAGGCTGCCTAGGAGCGGGGATGGGAGGCTGCCTAGGAGCGGGGATGGGAGGCTGCATAGGAGCCGGGAGAGGAGGCTGCATAGGAGCCGGCATCGGGCCATGCAAAGAAGCGATTTTTGTGGCCACTTTGGTGCTCATTTCAGAGGCAACTTCTGTGGCCATTTCAGTGGCCACTTGTTGAGCAATCTTTGTGGCCTGGTGTGGTGACAGCTGCGGGGCCTGATGTTGGGCCATTACTGGTTCAAGATGTATGACCAGTTGAGTGGCCAGTTGAGTGGCCAGTTGAGTGGCCAGTTGGGTGGCCATTTGTGAGGCCAGTTGTGTGGCCTGCAGGGGTCCCGGCTGGGTTTCCTGGAATGGTGATGCAAAAGTGTCCAGCGTACGGGTCAGCATCTCTTGGACAGTGGTGAGTTGCGGTCTGGGGACATTTTGCAATCTGTCCTCCAGACTGAGAAGGAAATACCCGTTGCTGGTCATTTTTGGTACCGGATGTGCCAGGGCATCCAGGCTGGCTATCAGTCGGTCCTCCTGCCGTTCACCTCTCCGCCTTTTGCCCTTAGCTGGCGAGTCGCTTCTGCCCCAGATGGCCCTGGCTGTGTGGGGCTTGTAAGCGCCGGAGGGCCCTCTGTCCCTGGTGGACTGGTTGGCGCTGAAGATGGTCCTGGCTCGCTGTCCCGAGTGTGGCCAGAGTCCTCTTCCGCCTCATCTGCAGCCTGACTGTGTTCCCAGCTGCTCTCTGTGCTGTTAAAGATAAATATTGTGTTAAATATTTAAAGCATATCATTGTGAATATATGTGACATTATGTAATGCCACATCCTCTCCCCAATGAGGACTACAATGTCTCACCTCCTCATTTCAGTGCAGGGAATCAAGAAGGCCATTTGCTCCGCATGCACATAACAAGAGCGTGTGGGTGAAGAGCCGCTCCTCTGCTCCCTCTCTAGGCGGCGATGTCGTATGAATGCGTCCTTGATACTTTTCCATTTTTTTTTGATGGTGTTGACTACAAATATTAAAAATAAAGTTAATGAGCATAATTTCTTATTCTATTTTCAGGTACCTAGGTACAGGCCAGTCGTTGGCG
The DNA here is from genome assembly GCA_033119425.1 of Bufotes viridis. Classification (NCBI taxonomy): domain Eukaryota; kingdom Metazoa; phylum Chordata; class Amphibia; order Anura; family Bufonidae; genus Bufotes; species Bufotes viridis. The sequence goes on from CM065589.1 coordinate 166,664,791, forward strand.
AGTCTGCATTTTTCGTTTCTGATCGGCAAATCCACGGCAAGTGTCATCATCCGTGAGACCTGCGTGGCAATCTGGAATGCACTCCATGCAGCAGTGATGGGCCAACCGCAGAAGGAGCAGTGGCAGGAAATGGCCGATGTGTTCATGCAAACCTGCCAATTCCCCAACTGTGCCGGAGCTATAGATGGCAAGCACATCCGCATTAAGAAGCCGGTGAGAACTGGAAGCCAATTTTATAATTACAAAAATATTTTTCTTTTGTATTATTTGCGATGTGTGATGCCAACTATAGCTTCCGGTACATTGACGTGGGCTCATATGGCAGTAGGTCCGACTCGGCGGTCTTTGCCCATTCGGAGTTTGGCAAACTGCTCCATGACAAGGCTCTGGATCTCCTGAGAACACCGCACTGCCTGGCACCACTTCACCAGCGATGCCATTTGTGTTTGTGGCCGACGAGGCCTTTGCCCTGGGTGAAAACCTAATGAGGCCCTATTCTAGCAGGGGACTGTCTCTAGCCAGACGAGTATTTAATTATAGGCTGACTAGAGCGCGCAGGGTTGTGGAGTGCGCTTTTGGCATCCTCGCCAACAAATGGCGATTTCTCCACACCCCCATCCACCTCAAATTGGAGACTGCAATCTCGGCCGTAAAAGCAGCCTGCGTCCTACATAATTTTGTCCGGGCTAGAGACGGATTTAATTTTGAGGATTCCCTCACCCATTCCCTGCACAGTCATCGGCCGAGTGTTGTGCGTGGCCACAGACAGGGTGCAGCAGTGCGGGAACAGTTCACAGCATACTTTATGTCGCCACATGGGGCCTTACCATGGCAGTTAGACTCGATTTAAATTTATTTGCCATGATTATTTTGTGTTAATATGCGTCCTAATTTATTTTTACTGTAATGTTTGCAGTTTATTTTCACACATATAAATTCTGTTTGACCCATTTTGTCTCATCTTGTTTTTATATATATGATGGGCCATGGAGAGTGGCCTTTAGGAGGCCATATTCCAATCACGTGTGGTACAAAGCATATGGTGGGCGAATGTACGTAACCGCTTTTGGGGGTAACTACTCCACCATTATATTTATTCCTAATGATGGAGCAATTAATGTGTCCATGCAGGTGCCTATAAATGCGAATGTACGAAAAAGTTTCCCACAACAAACGTGAGCCTTCAACTGAATATAACTCACAACAAATACCATGCTAACATTGTGTGAAGCTATGGTAGAACATGATCACAGTAGCATGTATGAAACGGCTGGAGGGCCGACATTCGACTGACCTGACGTATACACCACTGAAATTTGTCCGTAAATACATAGGCCACTATCCGTACTATTGTTTTCCATACGTCACCTCACTAGCAATATACTAATCCGCATAACCAGGCCACAAATAGAGCAAAATATCTGCATTGGACAACATGAGCTTTCATACACAGCGCATACAAACACTATTCAGCTGCACCATTTACACGTCAATCATAGTACTGGCCCATTGCACTGACGCATAATGTGCGCAGGGGCAACTACCAACTGGCCACATAACAACTGACACATCCCACATACAACTCCTACACAGACCTCACTAGAAGGGAGACATAAAACATGTAGCAGGAGAAAATAACCATTCTGAAAGCACCCACAGTTTGTGGCGTTTGCTAGCATATTTACAGCTATTTAAACAGGTGACACACAGCAGCAGGCAATTACTACAGGCCAGAGGGTACTGGATCCAAATTATGTGCCCATGAGACAAGGCGAACTATGCTAAAAGAGTGGCTATATACTATATTATTAAGTTTGATTGAGGATGGTGCGGCACTGTAGGTGATGTCCAAATACAGCTACATGCATGCCTGCAAGGCTCCATCAAGTACAAGACAGCCCACCATTTTGGAAGCTGCATTAGGACATCACCTCAAGCCGTACTGCCAGAGATGGCCGGAGCTATTACATATAATATTTTCAACACCAGTGCACACTAGATTTTGAGGTCAGAAACTAAATCACACATACCTTTGCCTTGTCGGCCAGTCTTGGTAAACTGCGGCCACTCTGGCCAGATGGATTTGCAAATGTCCTCCCAGGCTTGTAGTCGGACCCTGCGATTTTTATAATAGGGGTCTTGGGTGTCATATAGGCACCGTTTGGCCTGCACTAGCCTGATAATGTTTTCAGAATCACAGGCCTCCTCCATGTCTGCTCTCCTGCAAAACTCTGGGTGCTTTGCACATGTTGCTTTGGCCTTTTTCAACAGCATGTTGCAAAGTAGCGTCCATAGGCGCGTTTTTCGCGGCACAAACGCCCGAACAACACGCCTATGGCGTTTCCCATTGAAGTCTATTGGAACCAAACGCTGGTTCAACGCCCAAATTAACGCGAACATACTTGCCTATGCGTCTGACGTTTTTAGGCGCCTACGAACGCGCATTAAAACGCGCAAGTGTGAACCACCTCCATTGGAATGCATGGTTCCTGTACTGTTGTGCGTTTTTTTGCGCGTTCGAAAGCGGCGTTTTACGCGAATGTGTGAACTGAGGGTAAGAGAATGATCAACATTGACCGGGTGCTTAACACTATCTATCCACACAATATGGGAATATTTGGCTATATAACGGGCTAAGTAATCTATCAATACCACAGGCAATAAACAATATATACGTTATCAAGGGTCAAATTATGAGCAGAGCCTTCAAGGGACAATCAACTCTCAAGAGGTTTCTAGTAATCCAGGATAAAATCCAAAGCGTTGCTTCTCCTTTCCACGTGTCTGTTGAGTCTTTTGTACTTAGTAGTTTTTTATTTTGATGGGGGGATTCCTGCCTAGCATCTGCATGGGTAATTATTCCCAACCTTATTAAAAGAATACACCCTCCTTGATAACAGTCTCCCAATCATATCGGAGGATGTGCACTTATGGTAATAACCTATGAGGTCATATATTACCCAAAATGCTTTGCTGTGGCTGGTGTAAGGATCCCCACTTACGGCTGGGTGGCACTATTGCAAAAGCTATTAGCACTATCCTACAAAGAGTTAATTTGTACAAGTCTGACATAATTTTGTGTTATATACATTTGACCTCTGCAACCTAAATTTGAGAGGAGAGATGCATTCTGACATCTGAACCAATCAATTAAAATCTAGATTTCCCGAAGTTAGTATGACAGTTTTTATGTCATAAATCTACTATGTAGATGACAAATGTATGGGCTTTGTGTTTCGCAGGTGCTTATCTCTGTGAATAACATGGCCTCCCTGAATGAGATCTCATTAATACCATTCGGCTATATCCTAGGAATATACATATTCTCATAGTGAAACATAAACAAGATAATATTTGCATCAATGCCTTGTTATTAGAGATGAGCAAACTTTAAAAAATAGTTTGACGTTTGGCGTTCGGGTTGTGGTAATGCCGCATCCCGTTATGGATTCCACTACCGCGGACTATCCCGGCATATGGAATCCATAAGGGGCGGCTTCCATGAACCCGAACTTTGAAAAAGCCGAAGGACCTGGGGTGACGTCACCGTCATGTGATCAGTGCAGGGGGCGTGGCTCAGCACGGGATCAAATCCAGTGCTGAGCCACGCCCCCTGCACTGATCACATGACGGTGACGTCACCCCAGGTCCTTCGGCTTTTTCAAAGTTCGGGTTTGTGGAAGCCGCCCCTTATGGATTCCATATGCCGGGATAGTCCACGGTAGTGGAATCCATAACGGGATGCGGCGATTACCACAACCCGAACACCGAACTATTTTTTAAAGTTCGCTCATCTCCACTTGTTATAATATGTGGCAATATAAAACAATACATATGTAACTTATTGATTAGCTCATGCTAAAAAAAACTAAATAAGATCCATTATATGAATAAACAGAAATTATACTTCTGCCTCATTAATGGACATCAATAAAAAAAATTGAATAACATATACCAGATGTGTTTCAAGGAAAAACTCTTATCTCTGCCATACTTTAGCATTGAGGCAAAAGTTACTCCTCTCAAGTATGCACACATCTGCAAGGTCAAAACTAATGTGTGATAACCTTTCTATGAATTCACTTTGGCCTACATAAGACATACAAATGGAGAATATGGAGCATGACTCTTAAAGACTATGAATATCAAGAATAAGCAGACATCAATGTATACTTATGAAAAGGCACAACAGCCCAGATGTCAAGTGTCATGTCTTTTCATATTTTCATATTCCAGCCAATGTAACCATGTCACATGCCTCAGAGGGACTGCCTCTCTGATGTCTATATAAACTGGTGTACTTCCTGTAATAAATTAGAAATTACTTTGAACCCAATATGTGTTACTGTTATTTTCTCCGTGCACGTAAAAGCCTTGGCTTACCACTAATTTGGAGCAGTAGAGCAAACATGATCAGCCCTGATCGAGGGCATCTTTAACAGTCTGGGTACTGTAACAGTCAGGGGTGTACATAGAAATCATTGGGCAAAAATAGCAAAAATCTCAATTGGGCCCCCTAACTAAGCCCACTAACCAACCCCTGGCCCATCCCTGTTCCCCACGTTCAGCACGCTCCCCGCAGGCCACATAGAGTACAAGCTTATACACAGACCCAGAGAATAAAGAGTTAAAGCAGTGACGTCTCCTCCTTCTGCGAAACAAGAACTTATCTAAAGACTGGAATCACAGGACGGGGGAAGACGACAACATCGCCCCCCCTGACGGCCACAAGCAGAACAGCATTCCCCCGGATGATAAAAGTCAGCAGTCAGGGACCCCTGTGAAAAATAGAGGTTGAGGAGACACAGGGTGAAGAACTGCAGGCAGATGGGGGCGCAATAGAGCAGCCAGTGCGGGAAAGGCTCCAGTGCATTGGCCTGGGCAAAACTTATACCAGATGTAGATATATAATTATATACAGGAGATAGCCAGGTTATACCAGGTTATACCAGCATGGTCCATATCACAATCTACAATAATATGTATACGGTATAACATCTTCTTGTATATAGTGATATGGAGCATGCTGGTATAACCTGGGTATCTCCTGTATATAATTATATACAGTATGTACAGCTGGTTTAAGCTATACATCTTCTGGTATATTATAAGATGTGTAACATACCATATACGTTACAATATGTACAAATACAATTATGTACATGAGATCCCCAGGTTATACCACCATGCTCCATATCACTAAATACAAGAAGATGTATAACTTATACCAGCTGTACATATATAATTATATACAGGAGATCCCCAGGTTATACCAGCATGGTCCATATCACTATACACAAGAAGATGCTATACTGTATACATATTAATGTACAGTATATTATGATATGGATCATGCTGTTATAACCTGGGCATCTCCTGTATATAATTATATATGTACAGCTGGTATTACCATCTGTACATATTTATCAGCCTCCCCCCCTTGGAGGTTTCAAGGGCTGGAAGAACACACAAGTGCCACTGTGCCGCATAATAACTAATTAACTAAATATGCAGAGCAAATGGAGGGGGCGGGGCCTTCCATGCGCTCCGGGCCCCCCTGTGCCGCGGGCCCCATAGCAACGGCGTGGTCTGCCTATATTGGCAGTATGCCACTGGTAATAGTTTAGGGGGACTTTAGTCTCTATTTGTGTAGGAGGTCTAATAATTTTTCCTGAGTATGTTTTTAATCTGTGGATTGGTCTAGGGTCTGAATTATTTGTATAACCATTGAGATCGTGGATATGGCTATAGAAGCAGGAGCCACATATACAGTATCTTGGTTTCCTTTAATTAGTAACTGGGGGCCTTAATGTTGCCAAGGACAACATCTATATGAAGTATATACTCCCCCTGTTTGTGTAAATTTAGGTACTCCAACTTAATAATAAAAACATGACAGATTAGTTGTCTATGTTATTGACTCTAGTGTGAGTTTGACCTTATATGTTGCTTCTGTGTTATAGTTTCTCTATTCTGACATTTACTTTGATGATGTTGGTTACATGCCCAAACTCACAGTGATACATAATTTGCCTATAATCAGCTTGATTACTTTTCTCAAGTAGTTCAAATACCATAAAGCCAAAACGTGACTAATTGTATGAGTGTGGGTGTGTGTACATGTAATAAGGGAGAAAGGAACCAATATGTAAATATTTACATGATGACAAACAATACCTGATAATGACAATGGTAAGATCCAAGAAAGAGCCATATCAGAAAGGCAGACAGCTTCTGTTAAAGTGCTTTATGGAATTCATCTGCAGTTTAATTGACTGTGAGGATTTGTGGTCAGATATATAAAACCTCAAAATAAACAAAAAGATTAGGTTATCAATGTGAAGAAAGAAAGCTCTGCATTACTCCAATATTTGCCAGCCCATGACTTTTATACTTTGACATTTAATCATCCTTTTTACAACAAGAAGATAAGCATGACAGAGCAGAATGCTTTAGAGAGAGTCCAGAATAGTAAATTCCTCACTGGTTTCAAGATTTCAAAACCAACCTTCATTATTTACCAGGTGTATGGGGGCCTTAATCCACTTATTAGTGTTGTCAGCAAAACCCACTGAGAATAGTGGGTCCAGTTGACATTTTAATATGTATGGGGTAGAGATGAGCGAACCACTTGAGATTCGTTTTTGATCTGGTTCACCAAATTTTGGTTCCGACCTGAATTGATTCAGGCCAAACCAAAGTTGCTCCAATTGTCCTGAAAGTTGTTATATAACCCCCCTCTAGCCTCCTAGGAGGAAAACGTAATATCTCTTTTTGTTTATTTTTAATACACTTTTTTTCCCTCCCCCCTCCTCTAAGATCTGAAATTCAATGCCAGCAATAGTAAATGATGTCTGAGTGGCACTGACATACATAGTTGTGGGTAAACGTACGTTTGAAGACGTTAACATACAGCGTGTTTAAAAACACACAGTGTGTTATGCTTTATCAAATTCAAAACTTCCAAAAATTGTTCCTTATTGGGGGCAGATGATATTTAAACGTACACAATGTTATGGGATAACAAAAAGAATCTTGAATGGCTTGTTGGGGGACCAAGCATCCAAAAATTATGTCTTGACAGGGTCAGAATGCCTGCCTGTATGACTGTTCTTAGAAGAAAAATTGGTTCATTGTGAATGAGACTAAAACAATTCTTTTAATTGGGAGCAAAAGTATCAGCAGCAGAAGCAGCATAGCATGGACCATACAAGGCTGTCTATGGGTAGTAGTAGTAATAGTAGTAGCAGTAGTAGTGATATTGGTTTAATGGTGGTGGCAGCAGGGGATTAGCAGCGAGGAGCAGCAGCATCTGAAGCAGCAGCTGCTGCAGCAACAGCAGCCGTATGGTACATGTTGGCAGAAAGGCATCAGCAGCCTTACAGAAGATGATGGTTGGCCGGTCACAGCAGTGGTACGATGGCGGCCGCAGCAGCAGCCATACAGAACGTGATGGTTGGCAGGTTGCAGCAGTTGCATGATTGCATTGGCAGCAGCAGCCGTACAGAACGTGAAGGTAGGCAGATCACAGCAGTGGCATGAGGGCAGTGGCAGCAGCAGCCGTACAGAACGTGATGGTAGACAGGTCGCAGTAGTGGCATGATGGCAGCCAGGGGCGTAGCCAACGGCTCATGGGCCCTGGTGCAAGAGTTCAGCTTGGGCCCCCCTTCCCTCAGTGCGTTGTGTTTCTTCTTATGCAGCACAAGGGTCTTTGGGCCCCCTCAGGCTCCTGGGCCCAGTAGCGACTGCTACCTCTGCAGCCCTTATAGCTACGCCCGTGATGGCAGCAGATAGGCAGGCAGAAAGCAACAGCAACAAGATGGGGCACCACCAGCAAGGCTAGATCTATTCATTGGAATCATCCACAGGAGAGTGAAAATCCTCCTGAATCCATGCTTGTTTCATTTTGACAAAAGTGATGTTTTGGACAATGACGGAGGACAACTTGGTCTGTTTAGGTGTCACCACTAGGGTTGACAGCTCTGTCCGAACCCGATTCGTTCCAAAACATTGTTAATAATATGCGCTTCGTACAGCCTTAAATTATATTGGCTCCTCTGAGGCAATCATTTCATAGCCACCAGTAGCCACCAGTAATGCAAGACTTGTTTAGTCTCGTGCCTGGCCCATTACAGTTAGTTTCTGCACATATATTAATGTTTCAAAATCCGAACCCGAACTTGGGTTCGTTAATGACGACAACCCCAAGTTCGGATTTAGAAACATTAGCAGGCCTGAGGCCTATGTGGTGGTAAAAGCCCGGCGCATCATTTGGCGTGCGCGATGTATAGTGGCGCACATAGGGCTTTGATATACACACGCCTGCCTCACCATTCCGGACACAGGTAAGTATTAGCCTTTTTTTTTTGTGTTGTGTGTGTGCCAACTTTGGGGGGCAGAGGAGGGCATATTACTGCAGGGGGAGTCGGGGCAAATGTTTCCATGGGGGCAAATTACTTAATGAAGGGAAGTGTGGGGGCTAATTACTTCACGGATGGAAGTGTGTGGGCAAATTACTTAATGGATGGCAGTGTGTGGGCAAATTACTTAATGGATGGCAGTGTGGGGGCAAATAACTTAATGAAGGGCAGTGTGGGTGCAAATTACTTAATGGATGGCAGTGTGGGGGCAAACTACTTAATGAAGGGCAGTGTGGGGGCAAATTACCTTAATGAAGGGCAGTTTGGGGGCAAATTACTTAATGGCGGACAGTGTGGGGGAAAATTACTTGATGGTGCAGTGTGGGGCAAATTACTTAATGGAGGGCAGTGTGGGGGGTTATTACTTTTTATTGCTATTTGGAGCAGTGTGGGGGAAATTACTATATGGAGAAGTGTGGGGAATAATTCTATATGGAGCAGTATGGGGGAAATTACTATATGGAGCAGTATGGGGAAAATTTGTATATGGGGGCAGTGTGGGGAAAATTACTATATGGAGCAGTGTGGGGAAATTAGTATATGGAGGCAGTGTGGGGGAAATTAGTATATGGGGCAGTGTGGGGAAATTACTCTTTGGAGCAGTGTGGGGGGAATTACTATATGGGGGCAGTGTGGGGGCGTTGACATTAGAGGACATTATTTTTGGGGACACTAGACAGGCATTATTACCTGGAGCGCAATATAGGATGTTATTATTATTGGGGGCACTGTAGGGGACATTATGACTGCTGTAGACACTATAGGGATCTTTGGGATAATTGATCAAACTGGTGTAAAGTAGAACTGGCTTAGTTGCCCATAGCAACAGATTCTACCTTTCATTTTTGACAGCTCCTCTGGAAAATGAAAAGTGAAATCTGATTGGTTGCCATGGGCATCTGAACCAGTTCTACTTTATACCAGTTTGATAAATGACCCCAATAATGAGAAATCTAACGTGTTTATGTAACAAACTCTGTAGAGACGAGATGCGGGCGAAAGAATTTGTCATGGGGGTTTGGGTCAAACGGAGGAGAAGAGGAAAGAGAATATCTACATGACAGGAGATGTCACTGGATGTAACAGGTATGTGGTGCTGTATTCTCCTATATGTAGAGCTGGCTCACTACTGTGACCTGCATCTCATCTCCTCCAAGTCTTTTTTTATCATAATCATATCTATTTTAAATTTGGCAACTAAAATTTTAATTTTTCACCTTCAGTCCTATGTAACAGTCCAGATAACAGTGATAACTTTCTGTGTGCAAATAATGTAGTATCTGTTCCATACAGTCCTATGTAACACCCCACATAACAAAATAGTTTACTGTGTTATGTTGGGTGTTACATAGGACTGCAGGTAACATCTATGACATTTGTACTCAGAGAGCTATGAGATGGTGGCGGTCTGACTCCTTGCACCCCCGTAAATCCACTGCTTGAGGAGACCGCGATGTCCCAGTGAGCGCCACAGCCTCTTTTCTCCATACCAAGCACAGTACTGTCCATTTGATAGCACTGTGCTAGGCCATGTGAACGATGAATGTCATGTCATATGGCCTAGGAAGAGACTGTGGCGCTCACAAAGCACCCCAGCCTCTTCATACAGAAAAAAAACTAAAATTTAAAATTATAATGGAGGGAGGGGTCCGAGTTGGGTAGACAGCCCTGGGCCTATCATGCAGTTAATCCGCCCCTGTGCAGAAACTAACTGTAACAGGCCAGGCATGAGACCAAACAAGTCTTGCATTACTGGTGGCGATAAAAAGATTGCATCAGTGTAGCCAATACATTATAAAGCTGTATGGAGCGCATATTATTAATTAAATTTTGTTACATTTATGAAAGTTAGCTACGCTCAACCCTAGTCACCACGCCCCCTACAGTGCTGAAAACCCTTTCCGAGATGACACTGGCGGCTGGGTAAGAAGGAGATCATGCTGTACTAGTTCGGGCCATTGTTTCAGTCAGCCTCCCAGAAATCCATGGGGTTAGAGAACAGGGAATGAGACAGAGATTGACCAGAGTTTAGGTAGGCCTTAACCTGGGTGTTGAGGCGAGAGCCTTTGGCTTGCTCATTGGCCTCATGGAGTGGCGCATTCTTTCCACATGCCACCCCAACCAGGAATATAAAAGGTACCATCATAAGGCTATTTGTTTTTATCATATTGCTTTGTACATTGTATTACTCCTGAAGAAGAGGCGTCTTTAGATTCCCGAAATGCGTTGAGTGCCGTGCTGTCTACCTAATAAAAAAAATATTGATCATATGCTGGACATCTAGCTGCCATCATTTCCAACATCTCAAAGCGGACCTGGCCGGGGGTGGCTCTGTCTGAAGGTGTTTTGAGCTTTATGCGACAGACATCCTCCCCAGTGAAGCGAGTTTTACATCTTTCTTTTAATTAATCTTAATCAATTTTTCCACTTTAAATATCTTCACCTTCTGTTCTTATACCCAGCTCACATTTACTTATTATATTTTATTACATATATTTTACACTATTTCTCTCCCATCAGAGACAAAAGTGTCATCATTATTCTATTTCCCTATTCTATTTCCTTACAAAGGAGTGGCGCTAAAAAGTGAGTTATTCACCGTCGCCTACATGGGTTTCTGTTGTGCCATCAGAGACCTCAGATCCCAAGGTGGCAGACCTGTACTTCCTATCGCCTGACAAAAGCCATTGAAATCCATAGAAAAGTCATTTAAAAGGTATGCACACCTTTTGGGGCAATTTTAATTTTGTATTGTATTGTACTTATTTTGAGCTAAAAATCTTTTTTTTTTTCAAATGGTCTTTATTAAAAATATGGAATCCTTTTTTGTGTGCGTAGCTGAGATGCTGGAGTAGCAGCCTGTGGATTTTCTGTCTGTTCTGTCATTTGGGGAGCGGATAGGCTCCCTATCTCTGCTATCTGACATAATAAACACTCCTTATATCTCAGTTCTTATCTTAGGCCTTATTCACACGTCCGTAGTGTTTATGGATCCGCAAATTGCGGATCCATAAACACACCCAGCCGGCAGCCCCATAGAAATGTCTATTCTTGTCCGCAATTGCGGGCAAGAATAGGACATGCTCAACTTTTTTGCAGAGCTGCGGCCGCAAGATCGGTGGTGCGCTCCGCAAAAACTGATGTGTGCCCCATTCACAGTCAATGGGTCCGCATGTATTCTGCAGAATTGCGGAATACATGCAGACATATATGCGGACGTGTGAATAAGGCCTTACTGTTAAGAATGTGGCTTAAATAAGTGTTCAGTAGTTTAGAGATAAGGTTTATTAGATGACCAGCACAAAGTAAAAGTAAAAGTACCAGTCACACAGTTAGAAAAATAGTTAACCCTTTGTGACAGTTAACTCCTGGCAGTAGAATACAAGCTTGATTGATTTCTGACTGCCCCTGATTGTTTTTTTTTCACTGTCCCTGTCTCCCAAAAATTGTTTTTATAGTAGACATTGCAAGACCCAACCACCCTTATTCATATCTGCTCATTCTGCTAGGGCACCTTCCTGCCTGCTGCAGCACTTATTAGCTCACCCAGGCTGTCTGTCAGCCTGGGAACCAATCAGGGCAAGCCCACCCACCCACTTCTTCTCATGATTATGTGAGAACCTGTCACGGTCCCTCCTGTGGCAGAGGCTAGAAGATCTGAGAGACTGGCTGCATGTGAGGTTATCTGACAACCTCTCTGTTTTTACATGTTGCAGTGTTGTTGTTGGTAATGACCACACCTCTTGTGTCATGTGTAGCTTGTGGTCATTACTGCTCCTCTATTTTGTCTGGACTCACACGTCATACCATGCGGTTGATATTCTCTGCCTGGAGTTGGAAGAGCTGGTTTGCTGTCTTCATCTGAGTTCCTGCTCATCCATTTTCTATTGAAGATAAGTCTACTTCCCCTTGTATTTTGTTGTTCCCATTTGCTTGTTATTTACCAGGCCTCAGGGAGACGTTGGTTCGTTCATCTGGGAAGGAACCAGTAGTCTCAGATCCTGTCACTACTCCTAGGGCTATTCAGAGTTACCAGGGCTTAGGCTTCCAGTGTATGAGTATTCCCACCTTCAGGGTCTATTCATACTGACAGGAGTCAGGGTGAGGTTTAGGGTTTCACACAAGTGGTTACTGTTTCCATTTCCTAAGCCTTGAGGCCTAGTCCCTGGTCATTTTCCTTCTGTTGTCTTTCTGGTGTTCCTCCCCTCCCCTTACATCGTGAAAAAACCATTCTTCTTCCTCACCAGTCCTTTTTTCCTGCCGAAAAATAGCAATGAAGGTCCTAACTGATAGGAAGCAATGATCTTGTAATGGATACAGAAAGTGTTGTTTAATTTTCATTATGCAAAAATTGCCTTCATTTGGAGAAATTCCTTGTTTGGTAATTCTTTGGGGCTGCCTACTATAACTGTCCCATCCTATGCTATGCTATTGTGACTTCAGATTTCTATGGTTGACTGCATGTAAGCTGAGTGTTTTGTGCCATGTTGATTATTTACATTGTTTCCTGCCACGGCAGTTCTTTTTACTGTTGTCAAATATCGGCAAGTATTGAATTCGTTTTTTGCTGTTATCTAAGCCAGGTATCTGCAAAAAAAATGAGAAACATACATAGTTTCTCAATGAACTATATAACAGACAGGCATGCTGGGCGATATAGTTCAGCAATTACCCTATTTTTCAGACCATAAGATGCACATTTCCCCCCCAGAAGTGAGGGAAAATGGCAGTGTATCTTATAGTCCGAATGCTAATGTCTGCTTTCATTACGGCGCGTGGAGTGGTGAGGGTAGCGTTGCGTCGGCTATACTCACCCTCCATGGTCTTCCTCCTGGCCACAGTCTGCACTATGACCTGAAGCTATAAAACTTCAAGTCGCAGTGCAATGCAGGCTGGAAGAAGACCAGGGAGTGGTGAGTCCTAAATCTGTAGAGTGGCAGTGCCATCTAGAGTTGCAAGGTAAGTTTTCTTTTTTTTTTTTTTTTATATCTGATCTGGTGGTCTGATGGAGGTGTGGTCTGAGGCTGATGGGGGTTGATCTGAGGCTGATGGAGGTTGGGGGTCTGATGAAGGTCTGATCTGAGGTCTGATGGTGTGCTTGGGGATTTGATTTTGGGATCTGATCTTTGTTTTGATGAAGAATCCCCCATTCTGATTTGGGTGACTGATGAGGATCGGCTGTCTGATCTGACTTCTGAATGAAAAAAATGTTTTAACTTATTTTCCTCCTCTAAATCCTAGGTCTGTCTTATAGTCCAATGCGTTTTACAATCCAAACAATATGGTACATTGTTGAGGGAGGCAGTTGCTGCATTGAAGTAGTTTAGACACTTACTTTCATAACAGTCAATGGACTGCATTAGAATATAAAAGTGAACAGCATGAAAGGGCGTTAAAATTTTTTTTATTCTATTTAAAAACCCCAGGCCATATGCCAACACAACTGTATATGACCTTTAAAATGAATACACAAAATCTCATTGATGGCATACTTTCTATCTATTTTGTATAAAGCAGAAAATTAATGGATGAAAAAATGAAGCTTTTCAAGTTGTATAAAAGGCAGTGACACTTTATAAGGTCAGGCTTTGATGTGTTTTTTGTTCCACTTTCTCACATTCAAAATACAAGCCAAAAAGAGTGATTCTTAAGCATTTACAAAGTGGAATACATCAGCTGAACACAGACCACTCAATATAACAGGAAGGTCACTTCTGAGGGACATAATTCACTTACAGCACGTATACAACAATATTGCAGACTCCTGAATGAAAACAGTCTACAGGAAATTCATTCATAAAATGGCAGCCCACTATATGGATTGCATTTTGAAGCATGTAAAAAAAATGTTTGTAAACAGCACATCATGGATTCATTTGATGGAAAATGGCCTTAATAATCACAGAATAATTGTCAACAGACCAGTATTTGCTTGAGTTGAAACATTAAAGGGGTTCTACACCTTTTGATTAATGATGATCTATCCTTTGGAAAGATCATCAGAATCTGATCGGTGGGGGTCCAACACACGGGACCTCTGCCGATCAGCTGTTTGATCGGCCTTCTCACTGTTTCCCGCAGGCCCAGTGACATCACGACTATTATCACAGGCCTGGGTGTGGCTTAGCCCCGTTCACTTCAATAGTCATGACGTCACTGGGCCTGCAGGAAACAGCGAGAAGGCTGTGGCGTTACTGTGAGCGCCACTGCCTTTTTAAACAACTGATTGGCGGGGGTCCCAGGTGTCGGACCCCTGCCGATCAGATGCTGATGATCTCTCCATAGGATAGATCAGCGATGGCCAACCTGTGGCACTCCGGCTTTTGTAAAACTACAACTCCCACCATGCCCTGCTGTAGGCTGATAGCTGTAGGCAGTCTGGGCATCCTGGGAGTTGTAGTTTTTCAACAGCTGGACAGCCTCTGGTTGGCCATCCCTGGGATAGATCCCCTTTAACAGACAAGGGTGAATTCACAATTCCGGAAAACCAAAAATATGTTTACATTCAAAGGAAGAATGAGTTCTGCATAAACTATAATTACAATGGCATTTTTGATTATATGAGTCATTAGAAGCCTGCTTGACCATATAAAATACATTTATCAAGAAGTAGCAAACACACTATGGTAATTTATTTTGCATAGTTGCTAGCACTGCTTATCTGAGCTGGCTAGTTACATTGGGTAAGCTGAGATGAGCAAACCACTCGAGATTTGGTTTGGTTCAGGTTCGCCGATTTTTTTTTTTTTTAACTCCTTTTATTGAAGTTTAACAGAAAGGCATGATACTACAAATAATAGCAGTGCTTCCCGCGCAGGGGAAATCATTAGACACCAGTACAGTAATAATAAGAGAGGCCCCCCAGTAATGGTACATCAAGATACCTGGACCCGATACAGTAATTAAACACAAGCAAAACACACATGAGGTAAAGTAGAGGCATGTCCAATCCCAAGGGCTTCCGTGCCATTAAGGAGCATGGGAGCTGGAGCCGTCCGGCGCTGAGTACATATGTGAGGTCTGCAAGGTCAGAGGAGATGTGCACCACCCTCCCAACACCATGTGGAATTTTTGCGGACATCGCCGAATTTTTGAAACTGTTTGGTTTGGACCCGGATAAGTTCGGGCCAAATGAAGTTGCTCCACTTGCCCTGAAAATTGGTATATAATCCCTTCTAGCCTCCTAGGACTTTGCTTTTTCCTTGTTACAATACGTAGGGCATCATTATACATGTTACTATCCACATGATATTAGGTAGCTTGGTTGTCCAGGTATGTCTCCTTGTCTGCATTACACATGATTTGGTGGGGTTTCTTTTCCCTGACCGATCATGAATTGTGCCATGTGATGTTTTGTTTATTATTATCTCAATAAAATTATATATTTTATATAACCAAATTTTTGTGTATTTATAGAATGTAAGGCCTCTTTCACACAGGCGTCACGGATTTGATCCGGATGCGTTCAGGGTGCGTTCAGGAAAAAAGGTGCGATTTTGTTTGCGAGTGCTGTCAGTTTTGTATGCGATTGCGTTGCGTTCATGCGTTTTTCCCGCGCGTGTGACATGCGGATAACATGCGTTTTTCACGCGCGTGAAAAAAAACTGATCAATCCACTACATTCACCTGTGACAGTCAGCACATATAAATACTCCCAGCTTGCATGTTTTTTTTGGACAGCTCCATTTGTTTGGGGAGTTTTTGACATCTGGTTGGTGTGTGTGTTTTGGGATTTTCCTCTGCAGGATGTCCACTTTCACCCTGTCCACAACTGACCATGTGTGGTTGCACTCACTGGTGTTTCGCTGTTTTGGTGAGTAGCCAGCAATGATTGAGGAGGAACCGCGGAGGAAGCGGATGTGGGTGCATCCCATAATTTCGCAGCGGGCCAGCAAAGGTCAATTTGCAGGCTTGTACAGTGACCTCCGTGCGCACCCTCCAAAGTTCTTTAATTATTGCCGGTGGCTACCTTTGATCGGCTGTTGGGGGAGTTGAGGCCTGCCTTTCCAGGATACCAAGATGCGGCGGAGTGTATCACCTGAAGAGCGTCTTATTATTACTTTAAGGTAAGACGATATATGTTTCTCACTCATACATATGTGTCACTGTTTGCAAATACTTAGCTGTTTGTTCTATGCCCTGTCTTTTCAGAACTGAATGTGTTATATGTATAAGTACCTAAATAGTATGAATCTTGGATTTTTCGTTTGTTCCTTTTAATTAATATAGTGTGTGTGCATTTGCCTGGGGCATTTGGTTTAAAAGTCAGTAGGTGTCCTACCAAGTAATTGTCTAGTCACACCAGATTTCAGTTCTGCATAGGTAAATGATGCAAATCCTGGCTATTATGATGAGGATACGTCACCTGTGTGTTGTTGAATGTTTTTATGCCAAATTTTTGTTTTAGACATGAACCTATATAGGAATAGAAAGCTTAGACACTGCCAAAGTGTGAATGTGGCCTATTTGAAATGCAACTTGCCATATAGACATTAGCTTTAAATAATGTTAATTATTGTACTAGATGTCTAATTTAATTTTTCATTTTTTTTGGCAGATATCTGGCGACGGGACATTCTTTTTCGGCGTTACATTTTGAGTTTCGTATGGGCACCTCCACAATAGCTGGCGTGGTACGGGCTACATGTTCCGCCATTTGGATGAGACTGAAGGCTTCGGTGCTGCCACATCCGACCAGGCAACAGTGGCTTGATATAGCCCAGGGCTTCCTGGAGAGGGCTCATTCCCAAATTGTATTGGTGCCCTTGACGGGAAGCACATACGGGTTAGAAGCCACCCAACTCCGGGTCCCAATACTATAATTATAAACAGTTTTCTCTGTAGTTTTGTTGGCCTTGGCTGACACAAACTACAGGTTTATAATTGTAGATATTGGGTCCTATGGAAGTACTGCAGATGCTCGCATCTTCAGAGCTTCCAGGATGGGTCGCTGGCTTCAGTCCAACCAACTGGACGTACCACAGCCAGCAAACCTCCCTGGCTCTACTGGCCCACCAGCGCCTTATGTGGTGGTAGGGGACGAGGGTTTTGCCCTTTCTAGCCAACTCATGCGGCCCTTTCCTAGACGAGGGTTGGATGCCAAGAGGCGCACTTTTAATTATCGGTTAAGTAGAGCCAGAAGGTTTGTGGAGTGTGCCTTTGGTATTTTCACACATAAGTGGCGGGTTTTCCTGTCGCCCATCCAACTGGCCCCCCAAAATGTCAATGTGGTTATCAAGGCATGTGTAGTGCTGCATAACTACGTACGCACCTATGAGGCCACACCTGATGAAGACACACAAGTCGAAAGTCTACCATTAGGAAGCGACACTATCCAACTAGGACGATCTGGACTTGCTGGACTCAGAGTGAGAGAGTTATTTGCCGACTATTTTTTGTCCCCTATTGGTTCTTTCCCTTCTCACCAGTAGTGTTTTTTTTTGTTTTGTTTTTTGGGGTGGCCAGTATTTTGGATGAACCAGGATGGTTATTTTTTAGTTAGTTTTGCCATTTGTTAGTTAGGGACTCGCAAGATAATGAGGACCCTTGACGTGGGTTGCGAGCTTACATACTTTGCTTACATATTGTGTTATCCACATGGTATGTGATATATGTACTAATACCTCATTAATATAATAGCTCCACATTGTTTGACAACTTTTGCAATGTCTATTTGGTCCTAATTTAGTTTTTTATATGCAAATGAGTATATGTGTCATTCAGAATAAATTGAATGTGTAATATTGGTTATATGGTGTACTAGGAGTACAGATTTGTTGGTCTACCATGTTATGTATCTATGTGTAATAAAGCATACTTTGCCAAAAGACGATTTAACTATGTTTTGATGTTTGCAATTAAAATAAAATCCTAAATTAGATGTGTAATCTGTGCTTACTAAGGTTTATTAAAAAAAGAAAAATCTGTATTGTAAATGTGGATGCGGCATAAACACAAATCTGCAACATTATAAACTTGAAAATAAATAGTGTTTTATTGCACACAATGGTCCAAAATATACTCTGGTATATCAAATAAACATTAATTACATCAAACAAAAATTATAGATTTTCATAATGGCTTGTGGGCGAGGAGGGTTCCTGATAAGGAGGGGCTGAGTATTGGGAGCCCCCAGCTTGACTTGTTGCCGGGCCCTGATAATGAGCACCCGAATATTGGGCCTGCGAATGAGCCCCAGAATATTGGGCCTGTGAATGCGCACCTGAATATTGGGCCTGGGAAGGGGGCCCCAGGCATTGTGATGGGCCAGCTTGACTCGCCAATGGTCCCGGGGGCCTATAGCTGGCCTCACCCTGATACTGGGGCACATATGGGGCCATTGGTGGCCCATAATGATGACTTGGGGGGGCAATTGTTGTTGGACCTGTGAGGACTGTGAAACTGGGGGGTGGTGGGGGCCAAACATGTGCCCATGGAGGTGCAAATTTTCAAGCGCCTCAAACATTTCAGTGGGATCATGGGGGGGAGTTGCTACCTCCAGAATGATCTCGAGAAAAGTTCTCGTCCGTAATACTCGTTCTGGGGGTAGCTGGCGCATATAATGGGCCAGACTACGGGCAAACATGTCATGGTGATCCTCCTGCCGGGCTTGAGCTAAATAATCTAGAACCTGAACGTTAACGTTCGACTCTGCAGGAGGATTTGCCCGTCGTCTGGACCTGGTGGGTAGAGTCAGAGGGGGGGGGGGGTCGGGGAATCAGCGCCTGATGCTGCTTGAGGCTCAGAAGGTGCAGGTCCAGCCAGACTCTCCCGCTGAGCCGATGTCGTCTCCTCCTCACAGGCGCTTGAAAGTTGGGGAGCCGACTCCTCACCTTCCTCCTCTAGGTTGTCCTCTGTTCTACAAAAGTAAGCAAAAACATGTAAATGACGATATGAAGAATATGTGGGGCTTTAACTAAAGATGGCCCCAATTCCTGACATGAGCTACACTAACTACATTTGTCTCATAGTGCTAACTGGGCTCCCAAATATAATACATATGTGGTAATTGGGGTAGTACAGATGTAGCAGGGATAACACACACACTCTGAAATTGAAGGTCTATACCCCTCGTTGTATCTTTAACCTAAAGGACTAAAAAAGATCATATGTCACATAAAGCATGTGGTTAACCCTGCTACATCACTAACCTAGGGATTCATACCATAAATCGAACTCCACTTTGATTTAAAATATCCTACTTTTGGTCAAGAAAGGAGCAATGTGAATGGTTGCTATCATCAACTATGACATTTCACATTAATCAATTCTAAACATTCACAGGAAATAAGAATTCTAAAGTGTGCATAGTTTCACATGTAGTGGTCCGTGTGTAGAATGGACTTACAGACGCAGCTCCATGACAGCGCGGAGGAACATCAACTGCTCCCGGAAGATGTAGGGTCTTTTCTTGGGGGGACCAGCCCCGCTCCGCCCATGAATTTTCATTTCTTTGCGGAACTGGTCACGGCAGCTCCGCCAACGATTCTTTACCTCTTCAACTGGTAATACAAAGAGAAGAAAGGGACATGTATCAATTTCTACAGTGAAATGGACACTAACATATAACTAGGCATATATACCAGGGACACTAACGTATAACTAAGCCTATATACCAGGGACAATAACGTATAACTAAGCCTATATACCAGGGACAATAACGTATAACTAAGCCTATATACCAGGGACACTAACTTAGAACTAAGCCTACATACCAGGGACACTAACATATAACTAGGCATATATACCAGGGACACTAATGTAAAACTAAGCCTATATACCAGGGACAATAACGTATAACTAAGCCTATATACCAGGGACAATAACGTATAACTAAGCCTATATACCAGGGACACTAACGTAGAACTAAGCCTATATACCAGGGACACTAACATATAACTAGGCATATATACCAGGGACAATAACGTATAACTAAGACTATATACCAGGGACACTAACGTAGAACTAAGCCTATATACCAGGGACAATAACGTATAACTAAGCCTATATACCAGTGACACTAACGTATAACTAAGACTATATACCAGGGACACTAACGTAGAACTAAGCCTATATACCAGGGACACTAACGTATAACTAGGCATATATACTAGGGAGGAGCAAGGAACAAACATGTATACATTTATTACTTACTTAAATTCTTTCGGCTTTGGCCTTGGGTCCTTTCCCATATGGGGGCAAACAGATCCTGGGTTACCTCCACCCAGGCAGCGTCCTTTTTGTAATGGTCCTGGTACTCCCCTGACCGAAGATCCCAGAGGCAGGGCCTGTCCTGCACCAGAACATTTAGTTTCTCCACGTCCATGGCACGTGGTGTTTTAGGCATTGTGGCATCTTTTTTGGCTCCGCAAGGGCTTTGAAATGATGCAGCCAACTTCTCCCTCCTGTGCTGACACAAACCAGACGCAGGCAGACGCAGAGAAACTCCTACTTCATGTATTATAGCCCATGAGTGTTGCTAAGTTACTTGCGTGAAAAACAGAACGCAACGCAGTGTATCCGGATGCTTTGCGTTTTTCACGCAGTCCCATTCACTTCTATGGGGCCTGCGTTGCGTGAAAAACGCACAATATAGAGCATGCTGCGATTTTCACGCAACGCAGAAGTGATGATTGAAAATCCCCGCTCATGTGCACAGCCCCATAGAAATGAATGGGTCCGGATTCAGTGCGGGTGCAATGCGTCCTCCTCACGCATTGCACCCGCGCGGAAAACTCGCCCGTGTGAAAGGGGCCTAAGAGTTATTATTGATGCGTGGTTGGTTGAAACCATGACTTAAAGGCCAGTGCCGTACTGCTACGCTTCGCTGATCGGGTGGGTGCAGGAACTGCGCCTGCCCGATAAGAGGCATGGACCCCTCTTCTGCTGCATATGCTAGCATACATGAAAACACAGATGTCGGCATATTAACCCATTGTATGCCATGGTCAAAACTGACCGCAGCATGCAGAGGGTTTGCAGGGGCTGCAGTGACCCGATGTCTAAGAAGGCAGCCCGATGCCTTCCATATGCATCAGAGCTTGCCTTTTACGGGTTCCTGTGAGATCCAGCCCCTTAGGCTGGCTGACAGGCAATATATTACAATATAGATGTATTGTAATGCATTGCAGAAGAGATCAGACCCCCAGAAGTTGAAGTCGCAGAGTGGGACAAAAATAAAAGGTAAAAAGACATTTTAAAAAAGTGTTTTTCATAATTAAAAAAATATAAAGTTTCAAGTATAAAGAAATGCCCCTTTACCATAAAAAAAACATAAAATTAACCTAATCCAGCCTGTACAGCCTCAGTGCAGGGCAGACATAGGAGCCCCAGTTACAGAGGAAATACACCCCCCAGAGAGGCCGTACAGCAGTATACAGTGTTGTACAGCCTCAGTGCAGGGCTGACATAGGAGCCCCAAAAAAATTATTTTTGGTCACCTTACCCCAAGAAGTGCAATATTGAATGATCAAAAAATCATATGAACCCAAAAATGGTACCAATAAAAACATTAACTCTTCCCACAAAAAAAGAGCCCAAAATCAGCAGAAAAATTGAAAAATATGGCTTTCAGAAACTGGAGACATAAAAACCTGATTTTTTTTCTCAGAAATGCTTTATTATGTAAAACGGAAACAAAAATGAATAATAAGTAGTCATATTTGGTATTTTTGCATCCATATCAATCTGCTCTATAAAAAAGCACACCTGTCAGGTGAACATTGTAAAAAAGAGAAAAACAAAAACGGTGCCAGAACAGCCATTTTTTTGTTACCTTACTGTTACCTTACTTTACTGTTACCTTTACAGCAAACAAAAAATCATATGTACCCCAAAATAGTACCAACAAAACTGCCACCTTAACTCATAGTTTCCAAAATGGGGTTACTTTTTGGAAGTTTCTACCGTAGGGGTGCATCAGGGGGTCTTCAAATGTGACATGGCAAATTAAAATTATCACAGTGAAATCTGCCCTTCAAAAACCATACGGCATCCTTCCATGTACCCTTACATCAGTTTACAGTCACATAGGGGGTGTCTCTGAAAACTTACAGAATCAGGGTTATAGATATTGAGTTTTGTTTGGCTGTTAACTCTAGCTGTGTTACAGGAAAAAATTTATTAAAGTCTGCTAATAAAGTGAAATTCTAAAATTTAATCTACATTTTCCTACATTTTCTTGTGGAAAACCAAAAGGGTTAACAAAGTTTGTAAAAATAGTTTCGAATACCTTGAGGGGTGTAGTTTCTAAAATTGGGTCATTTATGGGTGGTTTTTATTATGTAAGCCCAGCAGTGACTAAATTACTGAACTGGTCCTTAAAAAAGTGGGTTTTGGAAATGTTCTTAAATTTTAAGATTTGCTTTTCTATTCTAAGCCAGGGATGCTCAACCTGCGGCCCTCCAGCTGCTGTAAAACTACAACTCCCACCATGCTCTTCTGTAGGCTGATAGCTGATCCGGGAATGATTAACAGCTGGAGGGCTGCAGGTTGAGCATGCCTGTTCTAAGCCTTCTAATACCCCCAAAAAATAAAATGACATTTACAAAGGCCGGCAGGTCTGTTTCAAACAGCAGAGACCCGCAGCTAAATACCACAACTGGCAATAATGTGGATCAAAGTAATTAAAGCCTATAGATGCTGTGATCAACTGACATCACGGCAACTAAAGGGTGAAAAACGGCTTCTTACTGGCATTCTCTGCAGCCAGTCAGGATGCTGGTAATTGATTTTAATATGCTGAGTCTCGCTGAAGAGACTCAGGGCATTAAAGTTGCACTTCTTATTTTGGCCAACAGGTAGCAGGCCAACATAAGAAATTAGCAATTCTCACTAATAAAAGGATTTTAAAAATCCATGATTGCTCAGAATTTTAATTGGATTTTGTATCCTCAGATACAAGCTTCAAAGTCATAACAAAAAAGTAAAAAAAACGAAAAAATATATAAATAAAGAAAATATAAAAGTTTTAATTACCCCCTTTCCATATAATAAAAAAATAAATACATAAATAAATAACAAAAAATATAAACATCATGGGTATCACTGTGAAAACACCTGTACTATTAAAATGGCGAATGGTGTAACGGAAAAAAGCGTCAAAATGTCCAATTTGCCATTTTTTCATTGCTTCTCTTACCCCAAAAAATATGCAATAAAATGTGATGAAAAAGTCACATACTCCAAAATAAAAACTATAGATTGTCCTGCAAAAAATGAGCCCCCCACACAACTCAGTAGATACAGTTGTGTTCAAAATTATTTAACCCCCACTGAAATTGAGTGTTTTGGCCAGTTTGACATTGATTTTGATCATTTCAGTCATCTTGTTTACAATTAAATCAAAGAGGCACTTGTAAGTCAGACAAATATAACATAACATTTATAATCAAATAACCACAAATGTCTTTTCTGTGCTCACATCATTATCAGTTTTATTTAACCCCCAAGTGACATTCAATCTTAGTACTTAGTACAACATCCTTTTCCAGTTATAACAGCTTTTAAACGTGAAGCATAGCTTGACACGTGTCTTGCAGCGATCTATGGGCATCTTCGCCCATTCTTCATGGGCAAAAGCCTCCAGTTCAGTCACATTCTTAGGCTTGCGCGCTGCAACTGCTTTCTTTAAGTCCCACCAGAGGTTCTAAATCGGATTTAAGTCTGGTGACTGCGATGGCCACTTCAAAATGTTCCAGCCTGGACTTGGAGGTATGCTTGGGATCATTGTCCTGTTGAAAGGTCCAGCGTCTCCTAAGCCTCAGGTTTGTGACGGACTGCATCACATTTTCATCCAATATCTCCTGGTACTGAAGAGAATTCATGGTACCTTGCACACGCTGAAGCTTCCCTGTACCTGTAGAAGCAAAACAGCCCCAAAGCATGATTGACCCCCCGCCATGCTTCACAGTAGGCAAGGTGTTCTTTTCTTCATAGGCCTTGTTCTTCCTCCTCCAAACATAGCGTTGATCCATGGGCCCAAACAGTTCTAATTATGTTTCATCAGTCCACAGAACACTATCCCAAAACTTTTGTGGTTTGTCCACATGACTTTTGGCATACTGCAGTCGACTCTTCTTATTCTTTGGAGGCAGCAAGGGGGTGCGCCTGGGAGTTCTGGCATGGAGGCCTTCATTATGCAGTGTGCGCCTTATTGTCTGAGCTGAAACTTCAGTACCCACATCTGACAAATCTTTTTTCAGTTCCTCAGCAGTCACACAGGGACTTTTCTCCACTTTGCGCTTCAGGTAGCACACAGCAGTCGAAGTCAGCATCTTCTTTCTGCCACGACCAGGTAGCGTTTCAACAGTGCCCTTTGCCTTGAATTTGCAAATGATGCTTCCTATGGTGTCTCTTGGTATGTTTAACATCTTTGCAATCTTCTTATAGCCATTGCCCTTCCTGTGAAGAGAAATCACCACTTCTCTGGTCTTCCTGGACCATTCTCTTGACTTCACCATGTTTGTAAACACACCAGTAAATGTCTAGAAGGAGCTGAGTATCACAGTCATTTTAAATCTGCCTAATTGGTGCTTATTATGCTTGATTGCTGCTCCTTGACATCCACATGTGTTTTCAATACCTGATCGAAAAGACTTGAATGAACCTCTGTTCTTAAGAGTGGTAGTCTTTAAGGGGTTGAATAATTGTGTCAATGAAGAAATCACAAAAAACCATTTAATACTGTATTTCAAAAACAATTGATGTCATTTTAGTTGCATTTGGTTCTTTAAAAAGTCCTTGTAAGATTTCATTTTGAACACAATTACAAATGTACACTAAATTCCCTAAAACCCTTTACAGCATTGGGGGTTGAATAATTTTGAACACAACTGTATAACTATAGAATATGGTGATGAAAAAAAAAGTTTTTCTCAAAGGTTCAATATATTTTTACACTATTTAACCATAAAAAACCTATGTGGTATCGTTGAAGTTGTACTTACCCAGAGAATGAAGGGCACAGGTCAGTTTTGCCACAAACAGAACACTGTGGGAATAAAACACGCAAAACGGTGGGAGGAATTTTTTTTTTTTCCAATACCACCCCATTTGGAATTTTTTTATCGTTTCCCACTACATTGTATTCCATATAAAATGGTTGCAATAGAAAGTTATGGCTCAAGGAAGATAGGATAGGATTTTTCATTATTCTTCCCTAAGGGTTAAACAAAAACGGATGATTAAGGGCCAGGCCTGATGCTCAATTTCATGTTATCATTCACAAGTAAATTGTGTATTGGTGTGTTACTAATCACCTATATGCTTGTTTAATTAAATTCATTAAACCCCCCCAAGCCACCCCTCAATATTGTGTCCTTATTCACTGATGCATATGGTTTTTCAAAGTTCTCACTATTATTCTTCATCATCCTCATACGCAGCACATGTCAGCACAAATCTGTTTAGAAAGGATCGTCAAAACCGGAGAGGTGGAGGGTCTGCCTCTATGTGAAGTCCTGTCTAAATCCCGTAATTCGAGAATACATCTCTGAGGGACATGAACATGTGGAGTCACTGTGGGTAGAAATTCATGGAGCAAAAAACAATAATAAATTACTAATAGTAGGAGTGTATTATAAACCACCCAATATACCAGAGTCCACAGAAAATCTATTACTAAACGAGATAGACGAGGCGGCAAATCATAATGAAGTCGTTATTATGGGGGACTTCAACTACTCAGATATAGACTGGGAAACTGAAAGCTGTACATCCCAAAAAGGAAACAGGTTCTTGGCAATAACCAAAGACAATTACCTTTCCCAACTGGTTCAGGACCCCACTAGAGGGATGGCCATACTGGACTTAGTATTAACCAATAGACCTGATAGAACAACAGATGTGCAGGTTGGGGGACACCTGGGAAATAGTGACCATAAAGTAATAACCTTCCAATTATCATTCAAACGAGAGTTTCTAAGGGAGGAACAAAAATACCAAACTTCAAAAAAAGCAAAATTTAGCCAACTAAGCGAGGCCATAGGCCTAACTAACTGGGACAAAGTCCTCAAAAATAAAAATACAACCATAAAATGGGAGATTTTTAAAAGCATTGTAACATCTAATTGTGATAGGTACATACCTTATAGGAAAAAAAGGCTAAGGAACAATAAGAAACCAATGTGGATAAATGGAACCGTAAAGAAAGCAATAAATGACAAATAGAAAGCATATAAATCACTAAAACAGGAGGGGAGTCAGGAAGCACTGATAAACTATAAGGAAAAAAATAGAATATGTAAAAAACTAATAAAATTTGCCAAACTAGAGACTGAGAGATTAATTGCCAAAGAGATGCGTACTGAGTGTACTAGTTAGGTACACTGTCTTGATACTGTATGGCGCACCAAGAAGTGATTATGAAAGAATGGGTTGCTATCAGTAAGGAATTGGCCCAGAAGTTGATTAAGAGCATGCCCAGTCGAATTGCAGAGGTCTGTTGCATAGATTGGTCTTCCAGGAACCAGACTATGTGAAGCTCAACTTCAGAAAATTCAGCTTCAGCCAATGTCACATCTTTTACCAGGTTTGTAGCCTGGGCTATGGATAGCACATCCCTTACGCTCGTGGATGGAGCCAGAAAATCTTCTCTTCCTGGTCTGTGCGCAGATGGGGTGGATTCAAAAGTTTAAGCATGTGCCAAGGACTGCGACTGGGTCACTGTAACTAGTGGGGTACCTCAGGGGTCAGTATTGGGCCCTATTCTCTTCAATATATTTATTAATGATCATGTAGAAGGCCTGAACAGTAAAATATCTATTTTTGCAGATGACACTAAACTGTGTAAAGTAATTAACATTGAAGAGGACAGTTTTCTGATAGATTGGGGGCTTGGGCAGAGAAATGGCAGATGAGGTTTAACACTGACAAATGTAAAGTTATGCACATGGGAATGAATAATGCAAGTCACCCGTACATACTAAATGGTAAAACACTCGGTAACACTGACATGGAAAAGGATCTAGGAATTTTAATAAACAGAAAATTAAGCTGCAAAAACCAGTGTCAGGCAGCTACTGCCAAGGCCAATAAGATAATGGGTTGCATCAAAAGGGGCATAGATGCCCATGATGAGAACATAGTCCTACCACTTTACAAATCACTAGTCAGACCACACATGGAGTACTGTGTACAGTTCTGGGCTCCTGTGAACAAGGCAGACATAGCAGAGCTGGAGAAGGTTCAGAGGAGGGCAACTAAAGTAATAACTGGAATGAGGGATCTACAGTACCCTGAAAGGTTATCAAAATTAGGGTTATTCACTTTAGAAAAAAGACGACTGAGGAGAGATCTTATAACTATGTATAAATATATCAGGGGTCAGTACAGAGATCTGTCCCATCATCTATTTATCCCCAGGACTGTGACTGTGACGAGGGGACATCCTCTGTGTCTGGAGGAAAGAAGGTTTGTACACAAACATAAAAGAGGATTCTTCACTGTAAGAGCAGTGAGACTATGGAACTCTCTGCCTGAGGAGGAGGTGATGGTGAGTACAATAAAGGAATTCAAGAGGGGACTGGATTTATTTCTGGTGTGTAATAATATTACAGGCTACACCTACTAGAGAGGTCGTTGATCCAGGGAGTTATTCTGATTGCCTGATTGGAGTCGGGAAGGAATTTTTTTCCCCTTAAGTGGGGAAAATTGGCTTCTGCCTTACAGGGTTTTTTGCCTTTCTCTGGATCAACTTGTAGGAAACAGGCCGAACTGGATGGACAAATGTCTTTTTTCGGTCTTATATACTATGTTACTATGTTATGCAAGATTGATGGTAGAACAGGTGTAGTACACTTTTCGCTTATTCCACCCCCCACCGTTAAAAAAAGAATTTCTGTGAAAATGGAAAATGAAAGGATTTCCTTGTAGGCAGCTGCTTTTGAGGTGTGCAGCAGCTGCAGTTCTGCTAGCAGGTACAGCCAGCCTCAGCTCCTCTCTTCTCACTTCCAGGATGACAGCTTCTCTGCTTGTCCCTATTCTACACATATAATTCTTCTTCTTTGTAATTCAAGCCTTTCCCTTCACTGTCCCTGGCAGTACCAGCTTCATTAATTTCTGACTGTCCCTGACTCCCTAAGATTGTTTTCTTGGCAAACACTGCTAAACTCATCCACCCTCATTCATAGCCCAGAACAGAATGACATTCTGCTCGTTCTGCCAGGTAAACTCCCTGCCTATTGCAGCACTGGCTCATCCAGGCTTTCTCTTGGCCTGTAAGCAAATAAGGGCAAGCCCTCCCACCCACTTCCTCTCAGGAACTTTTTCCTCCCTATGTGCACTAAAATGGCACTATGTGCTGTTTTTGTGGATTCATCCGAAACAAACCTGAAAGGATTCGGGTTCGTCTGCCATTCAAAACATAGCAACGTTTGGACTGAACTCGGTTTAGTCTGAACTGGTTCACCGATCCTTAGGTGTTATATGTCACAAAACAAAGGGGGT
This sequence comes from Bufotes viridis, assembly GCA_033119425.1. Classification (NCBI taxonomy): domain Eukaryota; kingdom Metazoa; phylum Chordata; class Amphibia; order Anura; family Bufonidae; genus Bufotes; species Bufotes viridis. The sequence continues at coordinate 166,693,656 of CM065589.1, forward strand.
CATTTATTGTGTACTTTTGTAGCAGATTTGGTTGCAAAGGTGAGATGGCTGAATCTGTGGCATTTCCCCGTACACGCCACTTTTCTGGGGTGGCGGGAAAAGTTGGTATGGTGTGGACGGGGAAGGGGGCAGGCCAGCTTGTCTCATGTATCATTTTCTTTGCCTGCTTTTGGCATAGAAAATGACTTAAATCTACGTCAGCAAGAGAGCTGGCGTAGATTAACGCAAGTCGCACCGTCTAAAACGGCGGTCTTAGAAAATGACCCCAAAAGTCTTCTTTCAAAAGTTTCATGAGTAAAGCACTCCTTCCTAAAGGGTCCTTTACACAGGCCGAGAATTGGCCAGATAATTGCTAATAAGCGTTCATGTTAACACTGGTTAGCAATTATCTGGGGGTGTAAAGGTGCCGCCAATTACCTGATGAACAAGCGAAACACTGGTTCACTGGTTAATTGCATTTTTCATGCAGTCACCTGTATCATCGTTTGGCGACAGCAGATTGTGAAGTCTAAACAGCACTCTGGTGGCGGCAAACAATGATTATGTATGAGGACAAGCGATCTTCTTCACTAACGAGCTAGAATTTGCTGGGTTGGACTGCTAAATTGTACTGTGTAAGCAACCTTAAGGTAGGGTTTATAATCTGTAATAGTAAAATTATCATACCGTATTATCCAGTAAATAGAAGATAAGAAAAATTGAGTTCGCTTAGGGTACTTTTACACTAGCGTTAGAGGAATCCGGCAGGCAACTCCGTTGCCTAAACTGCCTGCCGTATCTGGAAATCTGTGTGCAAACGGATACCATTTGTTTCCGGATCTGGAGCCAGTAGACAAATGCATTGAAATACCGGATCCGTCTCTCCGGTGTCATCCGGAAAAACTGATCCAGTGTTTATCTTTTTCACACTATTAAAGGTCTGCGCATGCGTAGACCAGAAAACCGGATCCATTACCAAGTGTTCCGGAAAAATGGATCCGGTTTTCCGGTCTACGCATGCGCAGACCTTTAATAGTGTGAAAAAGATAAACACTGGATCCGTTTTTCTGGATGACACCGGCATTAATACATTTAAATGGAAAATAACACCGGATCCGGAATTCCGGCAAGTCTTCTAGAATTTTGACCTGAGAAAATACTGCAGCATGTTGCGGTATTTTCTCCGGCCAAATACCGTGAAAGTGACTGAACTCAAGAGATCCTGATGCATACTGAGCAGAATGCTTTCAATTCAGAATGCCTTAGGACAAAACTGAAGCATTTTTTTCTGGTATTGAGCCCCTAGGACAGAACTCAATAAAGGAAAACTTTAACGCTAGTGTGAAAGTACCCTTAGTGGTTGATATATTTTAATGGCCAACTGAAAAGATAACAAAATTGCAAGCTTTCAAGTCTACTCAGGTTTCTTCCTCAGGCATGTTAAAACATAGTATATATAGACTAACATATTTATATGCGACAGTACTCAAAAACAGTGAGGTAGTTGAGACAAGTGATGTAAAGCAGATCAATGTGAGTGGAGGAATAAACAAACTACAGAGATGTTGAGATGAGTGAAGAGATAAACTGTAAAGATGAGTGAAAGTCTTAAAATTCACTTTGTATCCGATTCAGCAAATTCTAGTAGAGTTTACACCACAATCGATTTGTCACAAAACGAAGTTGTTCCAATTGCCCTGAGAATTGGTACATAACACCCTCTGGTCTCCTAGGACTAGTCTCTTAGGATTTTTTTTATGAAAAGATGTTATTTTTATTTATTTTCTTGCGACTTTTTGCTCTCCCCCTCCTTATAATCCCTTAGTGACCACCCATACGCCTTTTTACGGCGGTCACTAAGGTGCCTTAGGCTGGCTGCTGCTTTTTTACGGTCGGCCAGTCTAAGCGCTGCTTGAGTTCCCTGTGGAGTGCGGAGCAGTGACCCGGCTCTCACCTGAAAGCCGCAGCCCTGCTCTAACAGCCCGGACCAGCAGGAGTGCCAACCCGGGCTGTTTAACACTTTACATGCCGCAGGCAATGGCATCCGCCGCAAGTAAAGTGCTTACAGAGGGAGCGGACTCCCTCTGTCTCCCATGGGCACCCTGTGGGTGCCGATGTGTGTGAATGCTGGAAGGTGTCTGATGTAGACCCCAGACCAGCCTTCAGTAATTTCCAGCAGGCTGCACGTCTCTGGCACAGCCTGCTGGTCAATGTTAGAATAGCATTGCCATTAAAATGCAATGCACTATAGGTATAGTGCATTGCATTTAAAAAGCAATCATAATACTGTCTGTTATAGTTCCCTTGTGGGACTATTAAGTGGTAAAAATAGGGGGAAAAAACACATTTATTAAATTAAAAAATTCCATTAAAAAATTACGCTTTTTTCCATTGAAAATATAATTTTAAATGAAAAAAATTGCAAAAAGGAATCACATAAATTGCTAGTTTTTTTTTAGTTGCCACATAAAAAAACTTAATAACAAGCGTTCAAAAAGGGCCATTTACTCCAAAATGATGCCAATGAAAAATACAAGTCGTTCCGCAAAAATTAAGCCCTCACACAACTCCATAGAAAGAAAAATAAATAAGTTTTGGGTCTTGGGAAGCGGCAATGCAAAAACTATTTATTTCTTTTAAAAATAAGGGCTTTCATTGGAAAAAAGTAGTAGAAAATAAAAAAAGATATGTATTTGGTATCACTGTAATTGTACTGACCCAGAGAATAAAGATATTATGTTATATATATACCGAAAAATGAACGTCGTAAAATTTATAATGTAAAAATCAGTATTTCCCTCCCAGAAAGAGTTAATAAAAGTTAATCAGAAAGTTATGTGTACCCCAAAATTGCGCCATTCAAAACTACAACTTGTTCCACAAAAAGCAATCCCTCATGAAGCTATATAGACAGAAAAATGTAAAAGTTATAGCTTTTGGAACGCGAAGATGAAAAAATAAAGAAAAACACAAAACAGTCTGGTCACTAAGGGGTGACACTGACACATATAGCTAGGTGTAAACTACTGGGGTAATTTAGAACTGGTTTAGTTGCCTATATCAACCAAAAATGAAAGGTGGAATCTAATTGGTTTCTATGGACAACTTAGCCAGTTCCAAAAATTTCCCTTACCTGGGCAAATGGGAATTACATCTTGTGCACAGAGTTAGGCCTCATGCACAAGACTGTATGGATTTTGCGGTCTGGAAAAATCAGATCCGCAAAAAATACCGATGACGTCCATGTGCATTCTGTATTTTGCAGAACGGAGCAGCTGGGCCCTGATAGAACAGTACTATCCTTGTCCGAAATGTTCTATTTTTTTGCGGAACGGAAATAATGACATATGGAAACAGAATGCACACGGAGTAACTTCTGTTTTTTTGCGGACCCATTAAAATGAATGGTTCCATATATGCAAAAAGAACGGAACAGACACGGAAAGAATATACGATTGTGTGCATGAGCCCTTATGGGAACAAAACAGTGGCTTGTTGCGGCCAAGTGTCCAAAAATTGTGCCTTACTGGGGGCACATCTCTGTTTATACATACACATATGTTGCTAATGTCAGCAGAAAGAGTGGCTTGTTCTGCACAAGCATCTAAAAAGAATGCCTTAAAGGTGGCTTGTTGCGAACAAGCCTGGAAAAATTCTCTCTTTTAATTGGGAGCTGCAGAAGCATGGATGTGGAGAGGGTATGGTAATAGTAGTACATGGCTGCAATAGTAGTGACAGCAGTAGCAGAACAGCTTGGAACCGACAAGGTAGTCGATGTGTATGTGGCTGTTTTGGGGTAGTAGTAGTAGAATAGTAGTGGCAGTAGGGGAATTTACAGCAAGGAGTAGCTACTGCGGCAGTGGTGGCAGCCATATGGTGCAGAACTTGATGGTAGGCAGGCAGACAGAGGCAGCAATGTAATGGTCCTAGAAGCTATATGGTACAGAACATGATGGTAGAAAGGCAGATATTGGCAGTGGCATGATGGGAAACCATCAGCAAATGCAGAGCTATTCATCGACCTTAGACAGAGGAGTGTGCAAATACTCAGATGATGTTGGAGGCGCAGATGATGTTGGAGTTATGGTCTGCCTGCTCAAAAGTCCAAGGGATTATGGAACACAAAAAAGTTCACATAGGGCTGAACCTGGGTGTTGAGGAGGTAGGTCTCCATTTTCTAATTTGCCTCAGCCTGCTGTGGGACATAAAAGAATTGCTGCATAATCTTGATGATGCTAAACTGTCTGCTTAGGCTTCTGCTGCTTGTGGTAGCAGAGATGGTGAAAGGTGGGTTGACTCTGTGGGGGTGGAGAGGGGTCTCAGACATGTGGGTGGCAGGCATCTGATCTCCAAAAGTTGCTACATGCTTTTTACACAGTGTTTCTAGGTAATAACTAGTGTTGAGTGAGCATGCTCGGCCGAATACCACGTGTGCTCGAGCGCGATGATCAAGTCAGTGTAGTTAAATCTAATTTAGTCTCTACTTATGAAAAGTTTCTGGTGGGATTTGAACTCCCAACCTTCTATATTACAGCCAAGAATCTTAACCACTACCCTACAGAGCTGCATTGCCAATTACTTTAAAAAAAAAAAAAAAAGGGAGAGGCTTCTGCTGTATAGGAACACTTACTAGTAGTAATTTGTTTTAGTAACTGGCCATGCAGCTCTATAGTGTAGTGGTTAAGGTCCTTGGCTGTAATGTAGTGATCGTGAGTTCAAATCCCATCAGAAACATTTATATATTTAATATTTTTTTTAGCAATTGTAAAAAATGTATGGCACAAAATAAATGTGTAATTATATATATATTATATATATGAAATCATACTTCTGATATATATGAATGCATAATATGTGGGAAACTACTACTGATGTTTTAGCCATATATTTACTTATATTATAATAGATTTTATATTATAAATATATAATAATATATGTAAATATATTATTGCTAAAAAACCACTACTAGTAAGTATTCCTATACAGCAGAAGTCTCATATTTTATTTTATTTTAGCACCTGGCCATGCTGCTCTAGAGTGTAGTGGTTAAGGTTCTTGGATGTAATATAGAAGGTTGTGATTTCAAATCCCACCAGAAACTTTTCAGAAATAGAGGCTAAATTAGATTTAAATACATTGGGTGTCCCCCAAGCACTGGCTCCATATATCTACATATCTACAAAATAGCCCAAAATGGTCGCCAATGCGACTAGGAATTTGCAAATGGCGATAAGAAATTTAAGTCTTATCGCCATTTGCGACTTGTCCCACCGCCGGGCTGCAGCTTTAAGAAAAAAAAAAAACTCTTCAGCAGACTCACCACGCAGCGAACAGCACAGGCAGCGCAGCCTGAAATAACCAATAGCAAAGCTCCATACAGTAAGGAGCTTTGCTATTGGTTAGTTTGGGAGGGCGCCGGAGCCATACAGCGCACTGCAGCAGAGAAAACCGGCGGGAGATGAAAGGAGGAGGGGCACGCTCTGGGGGTGCTAAGGAGCTGAAGCCTTCAGCCCAAGCATTAAGATGGAGCCGCAGAAGAAGGTGACAGCGCAAGGTGCTATGTATCGATGTATGTAGGGAGTGTGTGATCATCATATACTGCACTACACTACATACATCATACAGTACACATGTATACATCACACATCACTACATACATCACACACTGCACTACACACATCACTACACACATCATACACATGTAAACATCACACACTGCACTACACACATCACATACTGCACTAGATACATCATACACATGTATACATCACACACTGCACTACATACATCTCACACTGATGTATGTAGTGCAGTGATGTATGTGTTGCAGTGTGTAGTAAATACACAGCAGGCAATTATAGCCAAGTGATAACGTACAGGGAAGTTCCGCCATATTGGACTGGACTTTATCACTTCGCTATAATTGCTTCATGTTATTTAGACCAGTAATGGTTCCCTGCATACCCCCCTCTTAGGCCCCGTTCACACCACCACTATTTACTTCTGTTGTTCTGCTCCATTTGATGAACAGAAAAATTAAAATAATAGAAGTGTTGGATTTTTGTCATACATTTAACATATACAAAAAAAAAACCTCTGTTGACGGACGCCTCAGACAGATGCCATACTGTGGCATCCATCCAATAGAGTTCCATTGTACAAAAAACCATATATGCTAATTTATAAGTTTTTTTTGCAGAATGGAAAATCGTAGTGTACCACGTCTTCTCATCCTGTAAAGTGCAGAAAAAATATATACATTTTTTGTACAATGGAACTCTATGGTGAGGGATGCCGCAGTATGGCATCTGTCTGAGGTGTCCGTTATGTTTCGGTCATAGTATAATATAACATATAACCGAAACATAATGTGAACCTGTGTGTATATGAGGCATCAGTGTTCGGTCAGTGATTTCCATCAGTGATTTTTGAGCCAAAACCAGTTGCGGCTCCGTACACAGAACAGGTGCAGATCTTTCCCTTATACCTTATGTCTGTGGAGGCTCCAATCCTGGTTTTGGCTCACAATGACTGATGGAAATCACTGACCAAACACTGACATGTGAATGAGGCAATTTTTTCTATCATGATTATATATCTATTTAAATTTGGCGACTAAAAATTTTATTTGGCTCCTAAATTTTTCAGTTTAGGAGCCAATGGCTCCTAGGTAATTTTTTTAGTCTGGAGCCCTGCCTTTTTTCAAAAAGTTACAATGTTAAATTCTTATTCTTGTTCAGTATGGAAATTGTTTTGTCACTTTGTGTACAACACGTATCTTACATATCAACTTTTGATGACTGCAAATCAGTTCTGTTGCCTGGTAATCCCCAGCTTTCTATACATACATAAAACATTTTCTTTTTACGTTGATATAATTAGCAACTAAAATTTCAATATTAGAGCCTTAAAGTGATGCTTAATTAGTTGACTGAGTGCTTTGCTTTTATCAATGTTGACAGATTGTAATTAGAGCAGGCTGCAGTAGGACTAGCATAACAGCTGATAGATGTTTCAACAGCTAGTATATCTCCATAAACACAGACAGACAACTGATGTGTATAGTATATTAACTTTGCAAATGTGGTGAATAGTAACTGTAATGTGCAGGTAATGGAAAAATACAATGGAGTTCATCTAAAACAGTCACAACATCAATTCCTAAAATGTTGGACAATCCAATTTAAACACAGTATATATACTTCTTAAGTAATACAGAAAGATGGGGTGACTTTTTTTTATTGGGCCTGCAGAATCTCTTTGCCCTACTATAATCAAAGGATAATTATTTCCTGTATGGGAGTAGAGAGGAGAGCTATTAGTGAATAAGTATTCTGTAATTACTGAGCAATCAGGAGGCATTACATGTTCCCCATACAATAAATTATTTTACTGACTTTCATAAAATAACATTCCATATCAATAGATTAAAAAGTGATCTAGTGATTTAGGTTTAGAGCTTGGATTAACAACAATCCCTCCACATGGCACCTGGAGATAAAAAAAGGATGGCCTATCGAGTTCGACCTGTTATTATCCACCTATGTTTATACTATATCCCTATCTGCCCCATCATAAAGAGAACTGCGTAGCTGCTCAATTACAGCTGCACAGCACTCTCTATCCCCTCTCTGTTCTGATCTCTGCAATCTGTGCAGGAGCAACAGAAAGCTGAACAATCTGGAATCTAAGGATAAACCAGATCGAAGTTTATGCTCTGGTGTGTCCAGGGAGTGGGGGGAGGGGGTCCGCCCCGGGTGCCAGCTGTCAGGAGTAGAGTTGTTTCGGTACCAAAATTTTGATTCGGTATCGATACCATAAAAAAGTATTGCGATACTCGATACCATTCGATACCACGCAAAAAAAATAAAAACGCCAAAAAAATCCGCGTGCATTCCACATTTTATGAAACCGCCGGCTCATAATACAACAGTCCTATCCTACTTTTTTGTGGGGACAAGACGACTAAAAGAAAATGGCGAATCGTGCATTTTTTCTTTTTCTTTTTTTTTCTTTTACGGCGTTCACCGCATAAAAGTGGATTTTTTAATAGTTTGGACTTTTGAGACGTGGCGATATGTAATATTTTATTTATGTATTGTTTATATATTTTATATGTAAAATTGGGAAAGGGGGGATTTATAATTAATATTTTGGTGTACTTTAACTTTTTTTTTTTTTTTTTTACAGTTTATTTATTAACCATTTCCCCCTTAGGGGCTAGAACCTGGGATCTTCTCATCCTATTCACCCTAATAGAGCTCTATCAGGGTGAATAGGATCTCACCCTCTCCCTGCTGCCCTGTGCACAGTGCACACAGCAGCAGGGAGCAGACCAAGGCAGCCAGGACTTCAGGAGCGTCCTGGTTACCATGGTAACCAATCGGAGCCCCAGCATTACAGTGCTGGGGCTCCGATCACTGCCACTGCCACCAATGAGGAGGAGGTGAGGGGACCCTGTGGCCACTGCCACCAATGAGGAGGAGGTGAGGGGACCCTGTGGCCACTGCCACCAATGATTTTATTACTGGGGGGAAGGGGGGCACACTGCCCACTGCCCACCAATGTTTTAATACTGGGAGGGGGAGGGGGCACACTGCCCACTGCCCACCAATGTTTTAATACTAGGGAGGGGCGGAGCACTGGCCAGCAATGCCGAGTAGTTTCTTGTATAAATGCAGGCAGAAGGCACAGGCTGCCGGCACCTGCCTGTGAACGAGCGCTGCGATCAGAGGCTATTAACCCCTCAGGTGCCGCACCTGAGGGGTTAATTGCCTCTGATTGCAGTGCTGGGTCACAGGCAGGTGCTGGCAGGCTGTGTCTTCTGCCTGCATTTATATAAGAAACTACTCGGCATTGCTGGCCAGTGCTCCCGCCCCGCCCCCTCTCCCTCTATTGGTTGAAGCGGCAGCACAGGGGGAAGGAGAGACTGCCTCCTTCTACCTGTGCTGCCGAGGAGAACATGGCCGCGCTGAGAGCGGCGCAGCCATGCTCTCCTATACTGGGCTGTGCAGTAGTGCAGCCCAGTATCGATAAAATACTTTTCCTGGTATCGAGTGCGATACCAGAGAAAAGTATCGATCGGGTATCGAAAGTTCGATACCCGAAACAACCCTAGTCAGGAGGGTGCCAGAGAAGCAATGACCGCTTCCATCAATACAGATGGAAGCGCTCATTGCTGGAGCGCTGACGCCCACTGCCCACATACTGCGGCGGGGCACGGGAGCGCATAGTTCCCTGCTCTGCCGCCAATCACTTCCCACCAAAAGCTTCAGGCCTATTAGGCCTGAGGTCTATGTGCATGATGACATTATCGCGCGCGTCTGTGCCTGGACGCAGCAGCACAGTGAAGTGTGCGAGCAAGCGCCTGGACATAGGTGAGTATTCAGCTTTTAGTTTTTTTTTTTAGTTTTTTTCTTTTATGTGCCAAGTAACTTTGGGGGACACAGGAGGACATGTTGGGGGAAAATATTATGGTGGGATACTGTGTGGGGCAAATAATTATGGGATGGATTACTATTTGGGGGCAAATTACTAAATGGGGGCAATATGGGGGAAACTACTGTGTGGGGCAATTACTGTGTGTGGGGCAGTGTGGGGGAAACTACTGTGTCAGAGCAGTGTGGGGTACTCTACTGTGTGGGGGCAGTGTGGGGGACACTACTGTGTGGGGGGCAGTGGGGGGAACTTACTGTGTGGGGGAAACTACTGTGAGGGGGAAATTACTGTGTGGGGGCAGTGTGGGGTACAGTACACTACTGTGTGGGGTACAATGCTGTGTGGGGTACACTACTGTGTGGCGGGCAGTGTGGGGTACACTACTGTGTGGGGAAAATTACTGTAGGGGGCAGTGTGGGGGACACTACTGTGTGGGGGCAGTCTGGGGACACTACTGTGTGGGGGGAAGTGTGGGAAACACTACTGTGTGGGGGCAGTGTGGGGGGACACTACTGTGTAGGGGCAGTGTGGGGGACACTACTGTGTGGGGGGCAATGTGGGGGACACTACTGTGTGGGGGGCAGCGTGGGGGACACTACTGTGTGGGGGGCAGTGTGGGGGACACTACTGTGTGGGGGAAAATACTGTAAGGGGGAAGTGTGGGGGACACTACTGTAGGGGGCAGTGTGGGGGACACTACTGTGTGGGCGGCAGTGTGGGGTACACTACTGTGTGGCGGGCAGTGTGGGGGAAACTACTGTAGGGGGGCAGTGTTGGGGGACACTACTGTGTGGGGGCAGTGTGGTGGAAACTACTGTCGGTGGGCAGTGTGGGGGACACTACTGTGTGGGGGGGCAGTGTGGGGGACACTACTGTGTGGGGGAAAATACTGTAAGGGGGAAGTGTGGGGGACACTACTGTGTGGGGGGCAGTGTGGGGTACACTACTGTGTGGCGGGCGGTGTGGGGGAAACTACTGTAGGGGGGCAGTGTGGGGGACACTACTGTGTGGGGGACACTACTGTGTGGGGGCAGTGTGGGGGACACTACTGTGTGGGGACAGTGTGGGGGACACTACTGTATGGGGGCAGTGTGGGGGAAACTACTGTGTGCTGCAAATTACTATATGGTGGCAGTATGGGGAAAATTACTATATGGGGGCAGCGTGGGGGGCGTTGCTATTGCGGAGGCACTGAAGGGGCAATTATATTGTTTTTGGGGACACTACACAGGGATTATTGCCTGGAGCACAATATAGGGTGTTATTATTACTGGGGCATGCTAGGGGACATTATAGCTGCTGTGGACACTATAGGGACATTTGGGGTAATTCATCACACTGGTGTAAAGTAGAACTGGCTTAGTTGTCGATAGCAGCCAATCAGATTCTACCTTTTATATTTGACAGCTCTTTTGGAAATCCTGCTCTACTTTACACCAGTTTCATAAATGACCCCAATAATGTCTATTAGTATCACTATTTTTTTGAGCAGTATAGTACCTGGGACATTGGGGAGCACAATGGGCACAGTATTGGGGGTGGCAGCAGGATGACACTGTGGGGACACCAGAATAGGGACATTGATGGAAAAACTGAGAAATCTAACATGTCTGTATTACAAACTCTGTAGAGACGAAATGCGGCTAAAAGAATTTGTCATGGCGTTCTACTACATGACAGGAGATGTCCCTTGATGTAAGAGGTATGTGGTCAAGTATTGGGGGGGGGGGTCAGAGAAAGGACCCGCCCCGGGTGCCAAACACCCAGGCACGCCACTGCCTCACTTTCCTACACATGGCTACAAAGGCTTAGAGGGAACATTGCTCAGCATAGAGTGTTCATATGACATTGTATGTCTCTTGTTTGTTTTTTTGGTGAGCTAAAACTGGCCTAGAATTTAAAAGGATAGAAAATTTATTACACATCATATAAGTTTGAACTTTTTTATGTGAAAGTACTTAAAATGATTGTGCAAAGTTTGCAACTTGGCACAACCCCCACTAATCCCAAGAAAAACCTTTGGCTGTTTCCAGCTGTCCCGTTAAGAATAAATGTAGCAGCAATTTGCATTATTGACTGGCTGGCGGTTGCTCCATCAGATCAGGGGAACAGGACCCCCATTCCCAGAATCTGCAGGGGTCCCAGCAGGCGATACCCAGCAATCAGTTATTTACCCCCTATCCTGCAGATAGGGGATAACTTTTAAACTTGGAACAACCCCTCTAACGTTAAAATAATAAAATGTGTGCACATTGTAAGCTCAATAAATAAGGCAGGAAACCATAAGAAGTAAGCTTTAAAATGAAATAGCTTTTGATAGCTCTTAACCTCTTATCTTATATTATGCCTTTATTGTCACATCTAATACCAATAATCATGGTTCTAATTATTCATTTCACTGATTAAACTTTAATTCTTAAATGATACGAGATTAGGATTTTCCTCGGCTACACCAATCTATATTTCTCTTTGTTTAGAAACTTATAAATTTAAGAGTGCTGGCGGATAAGTGCTGATCAGGGTATAGAGAAGCACAAATAGAAAACTGAGTAGTGCACACAGTTAGATTTTTGTGTGTTATTCTCCTTTTTCAGAATTATATTACATATATTCTTGGTGTGTTATTTTAAGATAGATAGATCGATAGATAGATAGATAGATAGATAGAGGATCGATAGATATGGGATCGATAGATAGATAATGATGCGGAGCAGATAAGTATACTCAGGGCTGGGACAAGGTATTTTGGTGTCCTAGGCAGAGCAGGCTTATTGCGCCCACCAGCCTCCCCCCACGCCCACTCCCCCCACCCCCGAATCAATTCACATTGACCCAACTTTTCAACAGAGATTAAAACGCATCTTATAAGAAACATATGTAAAGCCAGTGATTTACAGGTGACGTCTCCACTGAGTCTTGAGTTCTTCACTTTCCTTTTCTTCTCCATTTGGTCCAAACCATCATGCGCAGACATCTTTGGTCATGGGTGTACCCCACCCCCGTTATACAAAAAGACACTAGGAATATAAAATGGCGTATAGTAGATGAGGATGTTACAGATATTATGTTAGGGCACAGAAAATTAGGTTACACCACTGCCTTCACTCATTGTTTTTGCCATCCATCCCCACTTTCTTTAGCAAAGAACCCCCTATCTAGCTGCCCCTTTAACATGCCCATCGTGTGGCTTCCACCAATACTGCTGCTGCCCCATGTGCCCACATTACAGTACCTCCTGACAGACCCTAAAATTAATACAGGCCCGTGATTAACCCCAAATTCATACAAACCCCAGAAAAGACTCAACATTTATACAGAGCACATATTCAAACAGACCCCAGGATCATATGCACCCCATAACCTCCTTCCCTTAAATGCAGACCTCAGCTAAAACCCCAAATTAATGTGGCTCCCTATATACCCCACTCCACCATACCTTGATTGGGATCTCATCTCAGACCCTAAATTCATGTACCCCCTCCCACATATCCCTGCAGACCTCCTATCAGACCACAACATTTTGTACCCCCACCTCCCTCCCTCAGATCCAACCACAAGATCAATGTGCCCCCTCCCTCAGATCCCTGCAGACCTCAGTTCAGGCCTCAAAAATGTGTGCCCCCCCACCTCCCTCCCTCAGATCCGACCACAAGATTCATGTGCCCCACCCTCCCTTCAGATTCTTGCACACCTCAGATCAGGCCACAAAATTCATGCTCTCCACATAGATCCTTTCAGACATCATATTAGAACACAGAATTCATGCCCCCTCCCCCACAGATCCTGCAGACCTCATATCGGACTACAAAATTCATGCCCATACCCCCTCCCCCCACACACACACAGATCCCCTCAGTATCAGATGACAAAATCCATGTCCTCCCCCACAGATCCCTGCAGACCTCATATCAGAACACAAAATTCATGTCACCCACGCCACAGATCCCTGCAGACCTCATATCAGACCACAAAATTCATGGTCTTCGATGCCTGAAGACCTCATACCAGACCACAAAATTATTGTCCCCTCACACACAGATTCCCGAAAACCTCATATAAGACTACAAAATTAATGTCCCCTCCCACAGATCCCTGCAGACCTCAAATCAGACCACAAAATGCATGCCCCCCAATCCCTACAGACCTCATATCAGACTACAAAATTCATACACCCCCTGATCCCTGCAGAGTTCATATGAGACCAGAAAAATTCATGCCCCCTCCCCCCACACACACACAGATCCCTGCAGACCTCTTATCAGACCACAAAATTCATATATATTCGTAATTCGAATATTCAAGATTTTTTTTTTCATCTGAACACGATTCCTCCCTGCTTCTTGCTTGTGGGCCAATAAGAAGGCAGCAATGTCTTTGTCTGAGCTTAGCAACATCTCTAGTAGAGATGAGCGAACATTTAAAAAAAGTCCGTTGTTCGGGGTTCGGGTGGTGGTTAATCGCGCATCCCGTTATGGATTCCACTATAGCACATATGGAATCCATAAGGGGCGGCTGCCACCTACCCGAACTGTTGCACAGCCGAAGGACCTGGCGTGACGTCACTGTCATGTGATCAGTGCAGGGGGCGTGGCTCAGCACGGGATCAAATCCATTGTGCGGACCGAAAAGTTGCGTTGGTGTAACTTAAAGACACTAGTCACTGGAAGTGCCGTGAACTTTTTCTTTTATATATATATATATATATATATATAATATTAAAGATAGTTAGTGTGAGACAGTCAGTGTAGGTTAGATAGTGATATAGTGTAGCTGATAGGTTCCAGTGCAGGGTGTTAGGTAGTGTGATAGGTTCTGCTGTCCATACATACTGTACATGCTACAGATATAGTGCTGTGATATCACAAGTTCACAACAATACTTAGTGCACCAATCAGTAACATGTAGTCAGACCTGCTAAAATGTCAAGTTGCCCGTATTGGGCAAAAATAAGCGCATCAATTGCCAATTTGTGCAATCGTGAATATATTGGAGCACTCTATCTGCATGTAAAGCAATTGTAATGTTCTGCCATGCCAACCATTTTCTCCACTCTCAGTAAATTTCTAGCAGCTTGAAAAATGTAGCAAAAGTGACCCACGCCTGTATTGCGTGCGCAATACACGAATATTACACTGCCTATTTTCACAATCAAGAAAAACATGGACATCGGCGATGTGCGTTCCGCAATTTCCGGCACTACATAGAAAATGCGGAACAAAATTGCGGACGTGTGAATGGACCCTAAAAGTATCATAACTCAGGACCAGAGCCTCAGATCAACAAATGAAGAACAATGTTTTAATCAGATGAACCACAGCTATGTTTCGATGCAAACAGCTGGATATGGAGGTCACTGGTGACAGATTCCCTTTGTCTGACAATAAGTGCTTCTTTTTTGCATTTCTAAAAATTAGGGAATTAGCTGCCATAATATGTTAACAAATACGGATATGCAGCTATGTGTTTTTCCCCAGGAAATCCCTTTAACATAGCAACTAAAGGACCAGCAATGAGATGAGACAGGAGCCACTCTGAAACTGTAATGAAATCTCCTGAAAGCAGCTGTTCTACATTCTAGTACAATTATCCTTAATTTCCTACACTAACTTATAACAGATCTGTGCAGCTAGGCTTGAAATCTTCCACCTACTCTCACTAAAAATAGTGTTCAAATGCTAAAACCTTTTTGTTGACTTTATATGAGTATTCAGGTTGGTATACAATGTAGACAATAAATTGGCACAGCTAAAAAAGAATAGATCAAAGGAAGTGGGAAGGAACAATCTAAGGTTTAACACTTTCAGCCACCGTAACATACTGGTAATTTAGACTATATTAGACTTCTTTCACACTGGCGTTAGGCTTGCCCGGCAGATATCCGGCAGACTTCTGGCAGCACACATGTGCAAACGTTAGTACGGATCAAGCAGGCTGTTCCCCTGCCAGAACAGCCTGCCGGACAAGCCTAATGACAGTGTGAAAGAAGCCTTAGTAACTGCCAAATAATCCAGACACCTTAATAGATATTGTTTATTTGGCACAGCATAAATTAAGAGGGGGATTTAAAAAGATATGTTCTGGCCTAATAGTAATATTCTTATGACAGTCTACAGATATGGTGGATATGACTGCTTGCCATAAAGGCTTGAGTACTGGGCAGAACCACCATATATGTAGGCATATTCCTTTGCCATTTGAGCATCTCTATTTAAGTGTCTGCTCTTTCTATACTTAAGACCATCCCCATATACAACTGCCATTGATTGACAGCTATCTCTGTATACACACTTACACAGGGAATGCTATCAATCACTGATAGCACCTCCCCATGTACAGCCAGGCATGGGATTCAGCCAGTTCCCTCCAGTTCTCCAGTAGTTATCCGGTTGGTAAAATTACAACTGGATCGGAGAACCGTGTTACCGGCTAAGTCCCTATCCGGTGCTCTGACGGCCGCAGGGCAGCTGGAGATGTTTCTTTCCATTGCTCCACGTGCCGCTGATAATTTTGCTCCATAGTTGGGTGGTATGTGTGTGTAGTGTATTTATGTATGTGTACCATTCATATGGTGTATTTATGTGTATGTGTTGCATATATATGGTGTATGTATATGTAAACGTGTTGTGACGCCGCGTGTCCGGTTTTGAGTAGGGAACCTGTTGTTAAAAATGAGCAGTCATGAGTAAGGACTACAAGAGTTTGAAACGCGTTGACGGATGGATTTGTGAGGATTTTTTATGGAGTAGCACTGTATGCCAAGTAACTGGAAATAAATAATTTACGCTCACAGGATTCTTATGGTGCTGGATTTTCCTCTGTCTCTACATCTAAGCAAGGTCTAACCTTACATCCCCTGCACCTTAGGATAAAGCAAGCCAGATTTTATAGGGCAGATGAGCTGGATTCCTGCAATCTACAGCTATCAGTGGCTGATAGTTATTTATGTATACACAGAGAATGCTATCAGTCACTGATAACACCGCCCCTGTGTACAGCTATCAGTGACTGACAGCTATCTCTGTATACACACTTACACAGGGAATACAACCAATCGCTGATATCACATTTCCTGTGTATAGCTATAAGTGACTGCAGCAATCTATGTATACATACTTATACAGAGAATTATATCAAACACTGATAAGTGATAACACATCTCCAGTGTATATCTATCAGTGACCGACAGCTATCTATGTATACACACTTAGATAACAATCACTTATAACAACTCCCCGTGTACAGATATCAGTGACTGACGGCTATCTTTGTATACACACGTACACAGAGAATGCTATCAATAACTGATAACACCTGCCCAGTGTACAGCTATCAGTGACTGACAGCTATCTATGTATACACACTTACACAGAGAATGCTATCAATCACTGATAACACTTTCCCAATGTACAGTTATCATTGACTGACAGCTATCTATGTATACACACTTACACAGAGAATGCTATCAATCATTGATATCACCTCCCCCATGTACAGCTATCAGTGACTGATGGCTATCTCTGCATACATACTTACACAGAGAATGCAATCAATCACTGATAAGTGATAACACATCTCCAGTGTATATCTATCAGTGACTGACAGCTATCTATACACACTTACACAGAGATTACTATCAATCATTGATATCACCTCCCCCATGTACAGCTATCAGTGACTGATGGCTATCTCTGTATACATACTTACACAGAGAATGCAATCAATCACTGATAAGTGATAACACATCTCCAGTGTATATCTATCAGTGACTGACAGCTATCTATGTATATACACAGTTACACAGAGAATGCTGTCAAGCACGGATCATTATTAAAGCCTGAGGTATGAGCAGTCATGTGACTCATGTTAAATTGTCCTGGACAAGTGCAAGCAAATTTTCCAGGAAGCGTTTGCTCCGAGTGCCCTTTTTGTCTAACTTGATAAATAACTTGCAAAGTGTCTTGCTTAGATTTGTGGCTCGCTTATCTTCCGTAATACAAGGTTGCCTGGGAATAAATCTGCATCAGTTAATCAGGGGATAAAGAGCTGTGATTGAGCAGACAGCTTCTGGGCAATGCTACAGTCATTTAAAATGATCCCAGTAATTGTGTAATCCATTAATCAGACTCAGATATCATGATAACTCACCTGATATATCACAGAACCTATTTCTAGTCAGCCTAACATCCCATATCTTCCAGAATCACTCTGTGTAGGCAGAAACATAAGTCATTTCACATTGATGCTGCTGGATATGGTGTCAGTATTTACTTTTACACTTTGTGTTCATATCATACTTGAGACTTGTCATTATAAAAGAAAAAAAATTCGCATGACAGAACAGCTTCTAAACTGAGGCAAATAATTCAATGAGGTTTCTCAGAGTTTAAAGGTACTGCATTTGTGATGTGATGTCACCAGGTGGGCAGAGGTCCTGTCATGTGTGTCAGAGAGAGGTTAGTGGTTTCTCTTCCTCTATAAGTTTTCACATACTCGGAATTGTATTCCTTTATGTATAATAACTCCCTGGGAGTTATTAATGACGTCCTAGAAATGTTGGGAGTTGTTTCCCTCTCCTCTTATATCCCTTAACATGTAATGGTCACTGATGTCCCATAGAAACAGCATGGCCATGTTGGGAGTTGTAGTTCTTTACTCTTATACCACTCTCCATATAATGTCTACTGATGCCCCATAATAACAATCTGGATATACTGGGAACTGTAGTTCTCTCCTCTTGTATCCCTTTCCATGTAATGTTGACTGATGCCCCATAATAAATGGTCATGTTGGGAGTCATAGTTTACTCCTCTTATACCACTCTTCCTATAATGTCTACTCATGCCCAATAACAACAATCTGGTCATGCTGTGAGTTGTAGTAGTTCTCTCGGGTGACACATCCAGGCTGTTCATCTTCAACAGTGCCTGAAAACAGTCCATTTTTGTAACATCTTAAGCAGAGGCCACTGTAACATCAGCCATTTAAAGAGTAACTAGTTGTTTTGCTCATCCCCAGTTGTAACCCATCTTTCACATGATCCTGAAAGGCAAATCTGCTTCTACTTGTTACTATTTAGGAGCAAAAAGGGAGATTTAGGGATGTAGTAGGGTTAACACTCATGCTTTATGAGACGTGTTATCTAAACTAAATGCAACTAAACGCGTTAAGCAAATGCTTTTCAATGGCTTTTGTTTCAAGATAACGCTTGAGTGAGTTTTGAGTGAGGGTTTGAGTGTTACCCCTGCTACATCTGTATCTTGGTACATTTAGTATTCTGTAGTTTTTATTATAGCTCCATATGGTTGTAACCCAGCTTTCCCAGGATTGGCTGTGGCACTATTTAGGAATAGAGAGTGGGATTTATCTTGGTAGATTTTGTATACTGTTGTCTATAACAGTTCTACGTGGTGATAACCAAATCTATTGTATACCATTACTAGATAAAAAATTCCTTTTAACAAAATAGCCACTCTCACTGAGTAGACAAAATTTATACTGAATAAACACTGGCATGGTCTTCAATTGAAATGCTAATAAAACAAGGGAAAACAACAAACATTTTGGGTTTAGTTCCCCTTTAAGCTGGCTATACACATTTAACAGCGATAGACTAAGTGATAGTTCAGCCATACCTTTCAATACATGCACATTTAGTTCAGCCAAGCATATATGTGTTGTAAATGGAAAGAGAGGAGAAAGTGCTGCCAGACACCTCTGGCGATGGCTTATCTCCTTAGCAGATGCGGACTGGTCATAGTCTCTACAGGGAAATTTTACAATGGCCAGATGCCCAGAGGGCCTCCAGAGCCCTCCTCTTGACCGCCGGCCATAATGATCTTATTCTCTAAGCATTAATTAATACTAGGGGCATCAGGTACTTATGCATTTGGTTGCCAGCTGCATGTGCCTTCCATAATTCAACTGAGGACAGCAATATAGTTGAATACTGCAGCATGGTAAGCAGTATTTTGTGCTGCACTGTGGTATTTGGTTCTGCTGGGGTGGTATTATTTGTCCCTGCCTGCTTGTGTTGGTTCTGCCTTCAATGAACAACATGAGGCAGTTTTTAGATTGTATTGAAGAGCCCTTTTAAGTTCCCAGTCCACTCCAGCTTCTTGGTGATCAAAAGGATTGCGTGAAAGGCTGAAAGCATTCATTCTGACAGAGCTATTCTCCTCCAACATCATGTGTTATGGCCAAGTTGGGAGCAAACCAAACACATTCGACTGCCATCTGAATCCACCATTTGGCCGATAATAAATTAAAGTGTGTGGTGGTCTTTAGTTTTAGTTATGCTAGGTTCACTTCTGCTTTAGAGGCTCTGTTAGACATTAATGAGTTTTAATGGCAGAATCAATTAAGGGTAGTGGGAAAAGGCTTTATAGCTGAATTTATGAATATTCACCATTAGTGTGACATGTCTAAATAATAATTCAAACAAAATGATAGCTTATCTCAAGGAGACCAGCTACAGAAAACACAGTGGAGCCTCAGTTAAGAGTCTTAACACAGTAATCCAAAGTGCAAAGCTCCCTGGGAAACAGTAATATGCAAAATAAATGTGGAGCCCCAGTATTGGGTCCACAACACAATGAAAGCCAGATATCCTTCAAAGGAAGGAAAACCGAGCAAAGGGGTGTCTCCATTACAGAGATCACCAAACCCACCATATCAAGTGGCCCCTATGTCAAGATCCTGCTTTTTTACAAGCTTTAAGGATATGACGGGAAATCCAAAGCCAGTTATCCATCCACATACAGCTGTTTCGGGGTGTTGCCCCTCATCAGCGTGGAGTAGGATTCTGGATAACCGGGAGCAATGCCTTGGAGACTACTCAAACAAAATGTTAGCTTATCTCAAGGAGACCAGCTACAGAAAACACTGCAGAGCCTCAGTTAAGAGTCTCAACACAGCAATCCAAAGTGCAAAGCTCCCTGGGAAACAGTAATATGCAAAAATAATGTGGAGCCCCAGTATTGGGTCTACAACACAATGAAAGCCAGATATCCCTCAAAGGAAGGAAAACCGAGCAAGTGGGTTTCTGCATCACAGATCACCAAACCCACCATATCAAGTGGCCCCTATGTCAGATCACGCTTTTTTACAAGGTTTTCCCCGTCATATCCTTGAAGCTTGTAAAAAAGCGGGATCTTGACATGATAGATCCCGCCACTTGATATAGTGGGTTTGGTGATCTCTGTGATGGAGACACCCCTTTGCTCAGTTTTCCTTCCTTTGAGGGATATCTGGCTTTCATTGTGTTGTAGACCCAATACTGGGGCTCCACATTTATTTTAAATAATAATTCAAACAGATTTTAGAAGTTGCATGTTTAGTGAAATGTAGATTCCTAAAGATTTGTTGGGTCATTTATCAAGCTGGTGATAAGTAGAACTGGCTTAGTTGCCTATGGCAACCAATCAGATTCCACCTTTCATTTTCCAAGGGAGCTGTTAAAAATGAAAGGTAGAATTTGATCGGTTGCTATGGACCACTAAGCCAGTTCTACTTTTCACCAGTTTGATAAATGACTCCATTGATTTTTAGCAAAAAAGCAATCCATAAGGGCAAATGAACACTCCAAAAAGTTAGTGCAAACTTCTGGATAAGCAAGGGTATATTAACAAATAAAGTTCATAAAGTATCAAAGAACCATAAAGTCAATCTAATCATTAAACAATTGAAAGGCACTAAAGGCTTCAGTGGTTTAAAAAAAACTGTAATGGTTAAGATGGGAATGCAAATAACATATATATGTTGACCCAGTCGGATAGCCACTTGGCATTAGAAAATAAATTTAAAGTTTTCTCTTCTAGGGCAGATTGGCTCAGAAGTGTCTTTGCTGTTGTCTGGATCAATAGAAGAAATCAAATTGGAGATGAGCGGATCGATTTTTCTCATCAAGCAGGGTTCTGCACTGCGACAGAGTGTTCGTGAAGTTGAGGACACGTTCCCTACCACTCGATTGACATGCCTGGACCTCTCAGCTGCCCTGACAGTCTCACGGCTACGCAGCTGCCCCGAATAGCAGCGCAAGTTCAGAGGATCAGCTGGAGTAAGAACTGTTTGTGCGCAGCCACCCAGAAGTGTAGCAGCGCACATACAGGGATAGCTAAGATGTTCACTCTGTTAATCAAGCGCCTGGGAAGCGTCATCCACAGTTTCAGGAAAACGATGTCACAATTGTAGAACCCTGCTTGATGAGACAAATCGATTCTTCAGCTTTCTTTTCTCCATAGCTTCTCTTTTCAACTGGTCGATCCTAATGGGTATATATCTTTTTGGCAACTATATGAACAGTGTAAACTTTGCAACTGCTACATGGGTTCATCACCAGTTACATCTTTACTGAACAATGACTAGTAAGTTGAAAGAGTTGAAGAATGTCATTAGAGATTAAGTGGAATTCGATCCAATTTTAAGGATAAATTCAATTTGCCGCACAGCCGAATTTCCTCGTGCTTGTAGTAGCAAGTCGATTTAACCTGAAATAGTGTAAAAAACAAAAAATTATGCTTACCTCATCTGAGAGTGAAAACTGTGTAAAATTAACAGAGAAAAAAAATTTAATCCTACTTACCGCCTCCATTTGCTCGAGACGTCCTGGCCGCAGCCATCTTGATTTAAGATCTCGGGCGAAATCCTGTGCATGGTGATGTATGACGTCACCACGCCGGCCAGTGTGACAAGATCATCTCAGGCCACACAAGATTTCGTGCCAGATCTTCAAGCAAGATGGCGGCGGCTGGCCCGTCGCAAGCAAATGGAGGCGGTATTATTTACATTTTTTTCTGTTAATTTTACACCGTTTTTACTCTCAGATGCAGCGATCATGTATGAATGCGGCATTTGACGGGTACAGTGATGAGGAGCAGCGCTATCGCAGCTCCCTTTCATTGCTCCCACTACTTACAAAAAAATGCACTTTGTGACAAAATAATTTATCACGAAACAAATGTATTTGTAAGATTCAGCGAAGCAGCCGAATCAAATTTTCCAAAGTTTGCTCATCTCTAAATATCATCTAGCATCTTAGGTACAGTGCAAGAAAGTTCTTTTACCAGATAAGGCCAAAACTCAGCTTCTTGGCCAATCTCAACACATCATCAAAAATAGAACACCTAAAACATAAAACATAGTAGTGGCAGCTGTAGAGTTGTTGCTTTGCAGCAGGCTGGGATGTTTGTGGTAAAAACAGATGAAATCATGGATTTTTTATATTTCTTAACAAAGTGCTGTAATAGCTATACAAACATAAATCCAAAGCTACACACTTATGGGTTAAAAACAATGCACCGGAGAAGAATACCGAAAGCTTGCAGATACATTGACATAGGTTACTTAACACTGATCAGAAGGGTTAACAGCGTTATTTTGAATTATTTTGCAATTATTAAATGTAATGAAAGAGATATATAGAACCTAATTAAGTCTCAATTTCAGGAATAGCACAACTAGCTCATGAAGTGCAAAAAGTCTAAATAATACTGCACATTTCTTTAAAAAAAAAGTAGTTCTGAAACATAAATTAAACTGTCTGGTTTATCACAAACTGAAGTTTATGTAAAAAGGAGCAGAAGACATTATCATTGTGAGATAAGAGCAATAAAGTAAATGATTGTGCTATCACTTGATTGCCACCAGGAGGAGTCTGCCCTCTTCTTATCTCAATCACTTTGTCATGTGGTCATGATGGTGCTCAGTTCCATCATTAGACAGAAGGTGCAGTTGCCATGACAAACAGACCCAAGGGATGTCATCCTGATCATTCCTTCAACAAATGGCCCTTATAATTATGCCCATTTAGACTGATTTGATGCAATTACTATTTTACATGTTGCATTTTCTCTATTTATTCTTCATAGAGCTACAAATGCTTCACTGCCTTATTTTTTCCCATAGTTATAGATGTGATATAAACTCATATATAAGATAAATTGTGATTTTCCTAACTGGTTTAATTCCAAATCTATGAGAATTTTACTATGCAGGCCAAACATTTTTAGTAATAACCTTGTATCTACTTCTTTTAAAAGTATGATTTTATTGTTTCTAAAACTTCAAGTGTGAACTTCCATGGCTTTCTTTTGATTTCAGACATAGTTTTAATACTTTTCCAATTAGATATTTAAAAAAAGTAAAACAAGTATTTGTACATTTTAGGATTGGAGGCAGCTAAACATATATTGAAGGGGTCCAGGAAATTTGCTACTCAAGACTTCAATACAGTCACCCATGCAGAATGTTACTCCTGCTCTGGTTGACTCAGCCTGACCCTCTTTTACATGGTCACACATTTTTTTCAGAGGTGGCCACCTAGCGCTGTCACCAGTTGTATAGAGATGGAGCAGGAATGCTGCCACAGGATGAACAGCAAAAAGAAAAAGCCCATGGGCAAACTCTGGTCAAAGGTATAAGAATCCTCCTTAGATGAAAATACAACTTGTCCTACAGAATCAAGCCCACATATGGGGGGAAAAAATGGAAAAATAAAAAAAAGTTTTAGAAGCAGGAAGTGAAAAGGAAAAATTGTAAATCTCTGTGTTTTTGGGTTACAATTAAAAATAAACAATAAAAAAAATTAAGATCATAGGCATCACCACCATCAACGTGTCCCAAAATGCCAGTACAGTATTATTAAAACGTCAAAGTAATCCATAACGGAAAAAAAGAATCAGAAAGGCCGATTCTCCATTTTGTTTTGACTTTACCTACCAAAGAAATTGAGTAAAAAGTGATCAAAAAGTCATATACACCTTCAAAATAATATCAATAAAAACTACAGATTGCCCAGCTAAAAATGAGCCCTCACACAACTCTGTTTTCTGGTTATGACAAGTTATCTCCTATCCACAGGATAGGGGTTAACTATTAGATCGGTGGGGATACAGCGCTTGGCTATGTCCAGAATTCCCATAGAAATTAATGGAGCGGCTTCCCATATGTGTGACCGCCACCCCATTCTTTTCAGGGGGTCTGCAGGAGGTACTGTTCTCATGATCATGGGGGTCCCAGTGGTAGGACCCCCACTGATCTAATAGTTATCCCCTAGCTTGTGAATAGAAGATAACTTTACCAGAATACCCCTTTACTTATAAAAATAAAAATAAAAGTAATGGGGTCAGATTATAGCAATGAAAGGAAAAAACTATTTTCCAAAGTTTTTATTTTTTCAGTATTAAAACACAAGAAAAACGCATAAAGAATGTTGTAAAAAAAAATACCCATAAAACAGGGGCAGAATTGCAATTTTTTTCCAGTTCAACTCAATTTGGAATTTTTGCTCCAGCTTTCCACTATGTTGTATGCAATTTTAAATGATGCCATTAGAAGGTACAACCTGTCCTGCAAAAACAGCTATGTAAACAGAAAAATAAGAAAGTTATTGCTCCAGGAAGGCAGGGAGTAAAATATTAAAATACAACCAGGACACAGTGATGGGGTGGGTTATTGCTGTTTCTCCCCACCCTGCTCAGCTTGATTGACAGGTCACTCTTTAATTGTGCATAGTTGAAGAGTACGTTCACATGGCGACATTAAGTCGCGCAACAAATAGGGCACAACTTCACTGCAACATTTATCGCGCGACAATAAGTCGCACTATTGTCGCGCGACAATTTTTATAATGGGAGTCTATGGTTTCGCATTGCGAAATGCGACATGCTGCGACTGCGACGCGACAGTCACAGAAAAATCCATCTTGAATGGATTTTTTGGCGACTGTCGCGTCGCAGCTTGTCGCATGTCGCAATGCGACTCCATAGACTCCAATTAAAAAATTGTCACGCGACAATAGTGCGACTTATTGTCGTGCGACAAATGTCGTCCTGTGAATGTCCATTAACTTGTCAATTAAGCTGAGCTGAGTGTAAAGAATCTGGCAGGGAAGCTCACACATGACACTTCTCTCTATTGCAGTTCATCTATAAACTGTTTCCTGGATCAGGCAGCATGAAGCTCTTAAAAGGTTCACTTTAATGTCTTGTATATATGATTTTAGTTATAACCCAGTCTGCTCCCAGCGGATCGATCCCCACAGGTCCTATTCCAGTCCCCATCCGTCTCCGCTTCCTGGTCCCTTTGAAAACCCAGGATATACAAACTGCAAGTGGGAGAGAACCCCAGATAATAAAAACCAATTAAATGGGTGCTATACTACCATACCCAGTATGAATTAGCAAAACCACAAGAATAGATGGTAGACAATAAAACGTGTCCACAACAAGAATGTATAACAAAAATATATTACCTTTATTTAAATATCAGAAAATCCATGTATAACCAAAAACACATAAAAACAATTAATTGTTTTTATGTGTTTTACACGGTATGGATTTTCTGATATTCAAATAAAGAGAATATATTATTGTTATATAATCTTGGTGTGCACACGTTTTATTGCCTACCATCTATTTCGACACCAGGGAAACGTCAGGAGATGCCTGCTCAGCCAATCTCTGGTGGCAGCGGTGACCAGTGTCAGCCTGGCATTTCCTGAGTGTCAAGACAGGACCATTAAGCAGAGACAAGCAGGGACCCAGTAAACATTGGAACAGCAGGGGACCAATGAGCTGACAATAGTTCTCCTTCTCCTAAGGCTACATGCACACGACAGTTGTTTTTTGCTGTCCGCAAATCAGGATCCGCAAAAAAAAACTGATGGTCCATCAGTTTTTTTTTGAGGATTCCTTTGTTTTCACAGATCCCTTGTAATAAATGCCTATCCTCGTCCGCAAATGAGAAAAAAGTAGGACATGCACTACTTTTTTTACTGAAGGGAAACACAGACAACGGACGTGGAACACAAACGGATGAACTGTCAGCATTTTTTTTGCTGACCCATTGAAATAAATGGGTTCCTATCCGCAAAAAAATTGGAAGCCGAGAAAAACAACTGTCGTGTGCATGCAGCCTAAAAATGATTCACACTTTATCTGAGAATATTTTGTCACTGGATATTTTGTCACATAAGCAAGAAAAGTTTTAAAAAATAAACACTTAAAAATAAAAACTAAGAAGCTAATCATAGAAAGGTTAAATACATGTGTCTTTGTCATGGTATTTGACACAAAAGGGTTAAAGAGCTTTTATATCCAGACAACAAGGTGCTCTTGTGGTAAATGCCAGGATGTGATAGAGATAAGAGGCTGAGCTCTGAAAAGGTGACAAGGCCTTCCTTGCTGCACATAATACTCCTCTAGCGCAGTCAGGAGGCATCCTTTATTTCAAAGCACTACTGCTGATTTGTGATAAAAAGGGAAGCATGGGAGAGAGCTACAAATCCTTTATAGGGTACTGGTTGTCAAGCAATCACAAAAAGATGCAGTCGCACGTCAGTGATTTTATTTGCCATAAAGGCCATGGTTGAGTAAACCGTGTCCCCTGAAATGCAAGCTTCCTGGCTTAGCTCAGGTAAACATGCTCTATTTGTCCAGTAAATAAGGACTGCAAGCTATAGGAATATAATGGGTTACGCTTATGTAGACATATCCTGGCGACATTGAACTTTTCAACCAGATTTCCAGAGCAGAGGCCTCATTATGCAGTTTGCAAGAGGCAGAGAACGCTGAATAATTAAAATCCCTATTAATCCACTGCTCTGTGAAATAAATAGGGTAGTGATGCAGAGACCAGGTGCTGAGGACAAAATGTCTGCAAAACGTAGCTCTGGGTATTATTTTGTGTCATTTGTGCCATATCTACAGTATATTTGTTCGCACTATGAAAATGCTATGGTTTTATTACTTCAAAATAATACTATGAAATATGCAGCTCTATGTATTGTCTTATGTTAGAATGCTTTCTGGCTGGAAACAATTGGGTTAATGATTAATCTCCCACTGGGGAACCAGTGAGGCCCCTTCTTCACTCTATCATCACTATGGAAGGTAGATAGGGCTGTATATGAGTGCCTTGATTGTCCTTAATGTTCCATTACACACAATTACACCTCAGATTAAACTCTGCCATTTGTTGTTATTGAAAGTGGAAGTGAGGGCAAAAAGAAAGAAAAGATTGCAATTAACCCCTCCAGATTGCTGCATTTTGCAGTACAAGATCTCAAATTACACTTCATGGTAATTGGATTTTATTTTCACATTTTAATCATCCTTTCCATGCACACAATTTCCCAAGGAGATTCCATATGCAATGGTTGGGTGATTGTGGTTGAGTTTTTGTTTTACTATGCAAATCCATTTTACTTTGCTTCATGCTTTAAAATAAACACTTTTTGTGACCTTTTTTTCATGTATCTTTCTTTCAAGTGTTTCTTTTTTCTGTATGTGTGGGGATGGGGGGGTATTCAGACTTTGACTTATTACATCCCATTTTTATATTGTATTTGTAAGCCCTATAGGAAAATCGATTGGAAAATGCATTAAAAAAAAATACCCAGAGAGAGCGATAGGTTTAAAAAAATGCCACTGACCCACAATACGCAGCAAAAATAGGAAAAACAGCCACTAAAAAACTAATTCATCATTGTTTGTGCACCAGGAATTTTTGCACACATGCCAGTTTTGAACTGGTAGACTGTAGTAACTGTTACATCTCAAGATAAAAGTGTCATGTGCCAAATTTCTCAAACAACGTGTGCCATTTGTTAATTTGTTGTTAAACAAAATCTAACTTTAAAAATTGTCCTCATGTGAATAAGGCTACTTTCACACTCGTGTTTGGTGCAGATCTGTCATGGATCTGCACAAACGCATCCGTTCAGATGATACAACTGCATGCATCCGTTCAGAACGGATTCTTTTATATTATCTTTGAAGGGATTCTGTCACCAGTTTTCACCCCTTTGAGCTAAACATATGCTCATGCTCAGGGTCTGTTCATGATTCCTAATGTGGGCTTATAAATGCGATCTGTAGCTTAGTTTTGCCAAACAACAGGTTTTACTAACCTGTCAGTCATAAAAATAAGGTGCCCAAGGGGAGGTCCAGGGATGTAGGGTGCCCGGCTGTAGCCATTGCTGTTGGTGCCCAGCGCTACCTTCCCAGAGTTCTGCGCCGCCTCCTACTTCTCTGTGCCGCCTCCTTCTTCTCTGTGCCGCCTCTTCCTCCCTCCCACTCCTCCTGCTGTGAGATGCCGCGCGTGCACACAGGCTCAGCCTGATGCACACGAACTGCTGGCACCGTCTTCTTCTAGCGTAGTGCGCATGCTCCGGCACTTCGCTAGAGAAGAAGCATCCATACGGGCGCATCAGGATGAGCCTGTGCACAATCGCAGCATCTCACAGCGGGAGGAGGGGGAGGGAGGGAGGGAAAGGCGGCACAGAGAAGTAGGAGGCGGCGCAGAACCCTGGCAAGGCGGCGCTGGGCACCAACGGCGATGGCTGCAGCCGGGCACCCTGCATCCCTGGACCTCCCCTTGGGCGCCTTATTTTTATGACTGACAGGTTAGTAAAACTTGTTTTTTGGCACAACTAAGCTACAGATCGCATTTATAAGCCCACATTAGGAATCATGAAGAGACCCTGAGCATGAGCATATGTTTAGCTCAAAGGGGTGAAAACTGGTGACAGAATCCCTTTAACACTGCCAAGACGGATCCATCTTGAACACCATTGAAAGTCAATGGGGGACGGATCCATTTTCTATTGTGCCAGATTGGCTCAGTTTCATCCAAAGCGGAATGGAGGCGGAACTGAGCCAAACTGATGCATTCTGAGCAGATCCTTATCCATTCAGAATGCATTAAAGGAAAAACTGATCCGTTTTGGACCGCTTGTGAGATCCCTGAACGGATCTCACAATCTGAAACCAAAACGCCAGTGTGAAAGTAGTCTAAATTCCCATTATTGTTTGTAGTGCACTTTTTATATTTGATTGAAGCTAACATTTTAATATGGCCTGTGGCAGAACCAAGTAGGGTGTACGCATGCTTGAGAGGGCTTTCAGAAAATTACTATGTGTTATCTAGTTACAAGTCTCACGGGCCCTCTTACAGCAGCCTGGACTGGTCCAGGAAATAGACATTAGTACTAAAGCTTGTTCCTAATAGCTAACGCATGCAAAGGTGTACCAATTGGCTGACAAACAAGCAAAAACTCATCTGTTGGGTGATTGCACCTTTCATGCTACACCTAAAACCTTAAGGCCCTATTCACACATCCGCAATGTAGTCCGCATGTTTTCCGCAATTTTGCGGAATACATGCGGACCCATTGACTGTGAATGGGGCCGGGAACGATGCGGAGAGCACACACTGTGCTCTCCGCATCCGATTTTGCGGAGCGCGCCGCCGATTTTCCGGTCCGCGGCTCCGCAAAAAAAATAGAGCATGTCCTATTCTTGTCCGCAATTGCGGACAAGAAGAGGCATTTTCTATGGAGTTCGGGCAATGTGCGGTCCGCAAAAATGCGGAATGCACATTGCCGGTGTGTCCGTGTTTTGCGGATCCGCAGCTCCGTGGATCCGCAAAACACAACGGATGTGTGAATAAGGCCTTATTTGTTGGCAGCATATCATCCTGTGTAAACAGTGGATGTGCTGCTGACAATATACAAAGTGAATGGGGTCGAACAGTCATAATACTGATCATACATCTTCCTTTGATTTTGCATCAGGCCATATGAAAGGCCCTTTAAAGGAGTTGTGCCCAGTATTACAGTTATCCCCTATGCATATCAGCGGTGGTGTGACCGCTGGGATTAAAGATGGCGAGGTTCTTTTAAAAAAAATGTATCTTTGTCACGAAGTGCATTTCCTTGTATATAGTGGGTGCAATGACAGTGAACGCCAATTGCGCCGTCCCCATCATTGAACCCCTCAGATGCCGTGTTCATCGCTGATGGCGGCATCTGAAATCCATAGTAAAGCATTTTAGCATTTGCAAATAAAAAATAAAAAAAATTGTACTTACCTCATCCATTTGATCACTAAGAAGCCGCCGCAACCATCTTTCTTGAAGATCCAGCGCAAAATCTTGTGCGGCGCGTGATGACTCATGTCACCTGACATGGTGGCGTCATACGTCACTGTGCATGAGATTTCGCTTGGGATCTTCAGGCAAGATGGCGGCCTCTTTGCACTCAAATTAGAACACATTAACAACATTTTCTAAAATTATCATCGCAGTCTATTGGTAGATTCAAAGAACTGCATAGAATGCCATGCTAGTAAAGTTACATCTCTCTGGGATGGAGATAGTTAAGTCCTCCTTCCTAACGAATGTAGACATGGAAAAGCGCCTACATTAACCTGAAGCTTAGTGGATTTTCAACCTCAACACTTGTTATCGTGCAGGGTTAAATTATCGCAAAGATCTGTTGATGTTCTATTAATATGACTAATATATATATATATATATATATATATATATATCACATTATCCATGTCCTATGAGTATTCTGTGTTTTATGCCGTATTAGTCATCCTTGTTTTAACATGTTTATGACGGAAGAAAGGAGGCTCGAGCTCTGCTTAATTAGGCAGCGCATGAGTTAATGGATTAAAAAGTATCAGCTATTACCTCCCCTATATATACTGCTATTCATTTCATATATGTTAGTCAATGATTAAGACCGAGGTCTCAATCGAAAAGCATCAGGCGATATGACTTTGTGCGTTTTTTCATGTTTTTTCTGCAATAAAAAAGATTTTGATATTTTACTTGCTGGATGCATCCTTCAAAAAGTGGTAGAACCTAGCTTTAAATTGTTTTTCCAATTTATGAATTTTCTATAAAATATTATGGATTCTAGAAGCTTCAGATTTATTTTTGAAGTTCATTCTAATGGTGTGTCATATCAGAGGCAATTGCATTCACAAGTCTTTGTAAATTAGGCGCATCATGCAACATAATGTACATTGTGATGTTTCCAGTGTAAACCTATCAGGTACATAACACCAGAATGTTTTACAATGCTCTCTGAATGTAAACATTCATGCAGAAATATTTTGTATGTACTGAATGCTAGAATGAATGACAGTGTAATTAGTTGGTAATTCCCGTTTTACCCTGCTACAATGAGGCCATCAATGTGTACTATTATAGTAATTGACTTGTATGAGGTGGTTATTTCATTTTCTTTCTGTCCCAAAATTGGGAGATTATGTTCTCCTATCTCCAATGTCAAATTCAGTTTTATTGAAGCTATTAGATCAGTACCATCAGCTTTTCATACTGGCCATACAGGAAACCTGAAGACAAGCATTTCCTTTTTTTCCTTTCCGCCTGTTAGAAAATGGTTCCAGCTTTCAGCTTTAGCAACAGTACAAGAAAAAAATAGATGCTTGAATGCTCTCAGAGATAATAAATCTAATGGCCCTGAAATAGGACCCGCAAGAATACAAATGTTTTTAGAGCCTGAAAAGCAGACTGCAATCTCAATCTGTTCTAGAGCTGTCACAGCTAAAAGGTAATTCTGAGTATTAATGCTATCTTCTTAGCTGCCAGCTAGGAAAATGTATAAATACAATAGTAAGCACAAAGATGGATTTACAAATCTATCAACTCATTTAACCATCAGTTATCATGATATAAATTATAAAATGTTATAAGGTTGAAATATTTTACGTTTATTTGGAGTCGAAGGCCAATTCATATTTTTGTTGAAATAATATCAACATCCAGCTGAAGACAAATGTGTAAGGCAAAAAAATAAATAAAAGGTTTTAAATCTACTGTAATTCTCTGTACATTGAAAAATTTGGTATTTTTTTCCCAGGAATAGAAATGCCTTTGAAGACAGCCATTGGCATATTTAAAAGGTGACTCTACATAAATGTGATCGTCTTGAAGACCACATTGAAACATTTTTGTTGGCTAAAAAAGACAACATAGAGGATGAATCTCCTTTGGTGTAGTAGTGCTGTATATGCATTTCCAAAAGTGAAATACAAGTACAGTAAAACCATTTAACAGACGTCAGCCTTTTTTTTACAGGACCCTATTTTATTATCCTTGATCATCATTTTTGTCTCCAAAAATAATATCTTGACAAAAGAAAAATATTCCTCCTCTGCTCTCCCTGACATCATGGGGATGCTTCTACAACTCTCGCGCATGCACCCTGTCACGAACCACTGTGCCACGTGTCCTACCTCCTCTAAGGGCGTTGTGTAAGTGAACCTTTCACAGTTATGGATGTACAAAGAAGTACAGCCATTATGAAAACTTTTTTTGAAAACTGAGGTACAGTATGCTTTAAATTGACATTCAGAATTGCACATTATAAAATTATGAGTTCAATAAAATGAATTTTACTATAATAACAAAATAACCATTTACACTTGGCTTTTGGGAAATGAGTGTCAGTGTACATTTAGCACTTATCCCTCTTGCAATTATTCACTTAAATAGACTTTCTGCTCCTAGTCTTGCTCTGCAAGTATCAAAATCGGCTGACAGAAAAGAGCCAACTTCTCTAGTTCCAATATATTACAAAATGGATTTCCTTTTTAAGCTTCACTGAATTGACCAAATGTGCTCAGATGTGGAATTCCACACTAAAGAATCATGTTGATCATGTGGAAAATTAAGTTCTGGAAAATAATAGAGCACGCACATCTTATCATGAAATCTAAGGCTTCATTCACATCACCATTCAGCGGGAGAACGGAAAGAATGGATTCGGCACATAACTGAGCCAAACAGAACTTAAGGACCCCATAGACTATAATGGGGTCCGTTAGGTTTCTGCTCAGAGGAAGATTTTTGAAGCAGAGACAAAAGTCCTGCATACACTACTTTTGTCTTCTCATGGATATAACTTGTTCATGGGCCATGGTGAGAAAATTTATACCTAGGCCCATTGCCTAACATGCAGCAATTTTACATTCAAACCTAAATGTATTTTATTGGGATTTTATGTGATAGACAAACACAAAGTAGCAAATATGTGTGAAGTGAAAAGAAAATGATACATGGTTTTCAAATTTTTTAACAAATAAAAATCTGAATAGTATGGTGTGCATTTGTATTCAGCCCCTGAGTCAATACTTTGTAGGACCATCTTTCACTCCAATTAGAGCTGCAAGTCTTTTGGGCTATGTCTCTAAAAGCTTTGCACATCTAGAGGTTGAAAAATTTGACCATTCTTCTTTGCAAAATAGCTTGGATGGAGAGCACCCGTGAACAGCAATTTTCAAGTCTTTTCAATGGGATTTAGGTCTGAACTTCAATTGGGCCATTCTAACACATGAATATGCGTTTATCTGAACCATTCCATTGTTGCTCTGGTTGTATGTCTAGGGTAAATGTCCTGATGAAAAGTGAACCTCAACCCCAGTCTCAAGTGTTTTGCAACCTCTACCAAGTTTTTCTCAAGGATTGCCCTGTATTTAGCTCCATCCTTCTTCCCATCAACTCTGACCAGCTTCTCTCTCCCTGCTGCAGAAAAGTATACCCACAGAATCATGCTGGCACCACCATGTTTCATGGTGGACATGGTGTGTTCAGGGTGACATGCAGTGTTAGTTTTCTTCCTCACATAGTGTTTTGCACTTAGGCCAAAGTTTCAACTTTGGTCTCATCTCACCAGAGCACTTTCTTTGAACATGTTTGCTTTGTCCCCTACATGGCTTGTGGCAAACTGCAAATTGGACTGCTTATGGCTTGCTTTCAAAAATGGCTTTCTTCTTGCCACTCTTCCATAAAGGCCAGAGTTGTGGAGTACACAACTACTAGATGACCTGTGGACAGATTCTCCCACCTAAGTGACCACGGGCTGCTTGGCTGCTTCTCCAATTATTGCTTTCCTTCCCTGGGCTGTCAGTGTAGGTGGACGGCAATATCTTGGTAGTTTTTCAGTTGTGCCATACTCCTTCCATTTTTGGATGATGGATTGAACAGTGCTTCATGAAATGTTCAGAGCCTGGGTATATTATTTTTATAACTTAATCCTGCTTTACACTTTTTCACAACTTTATCCCTTGGTTTGTTCCTTGGTTTTTATGATACTGTTTGATCACTAATGTTCTCAACAAACCTCTGAGGCCTTCACAGAATAGTTGTAGTTATACTGAGAATAAATTACACACAAGTGGCTTTATTTACTAATTAGGTGACTTCTGAAGGCGATTGGTCACACTGGATTTTATTTAGGGGTATCAGAGTACAGCGAGTTGAAGAAAAATTCACTCCACACTTTTCAGATTTTTATCTATTAAAAATTTTGAAAACCAAGTATAATTTTCTTATCACTTCATGGATAATTGCTACTTTGTGTTGCTCTATCACATAAAGTATATTTATAAATAACCAGTTTCTAAATAATAAATCAAATAGCCTAAGCTATAGAGCTCTGTTTTTGGCCAGTTTGTTTTTTATTTAAAATATAACCTTTATTTTAATCTAAATAAAATATCCAAAAGAAGGACAATCCATGTGATTATTTACAAAAAAGCCTTATGTGATTCTAAAAACCATAAAAGGGCATTAGTATTTTATCTTTTATTTTTATATATCATATACAGCGGGATTTGAACCTTGTTCTGTGTAGAAGCAATAGGATGTGTTATTTCTCATACCATCCTTGCTCTTTATCACTTATTACTTTTATACCTTGCACACTGCTTGTTGCTACCTGGTTTCAGGGAAAAACATAATGCCCTGAATTTTCCTTATTTGTAACCACTGTATCTGT
Organism: Bufotes viridis; assembly: GCA_033119425.1. NCBI lineage: Eukaryota > Metazoa > Chordata > Amphibia > Anura > Bufonidae > Bufotes > Bufotes viridis. The sequence continues at coordinate 166,728,667 of CM065589.1, forward strand.
TTTAGGATCTTACTTAAAAATAAACAGAGATTGTATTCCACGATTAAAGTCATAAGTCATAGGGATAGCTACATAAGCTATCCCTTGCTACCAAAAGCTTAACATTCCGTTATATTTATATATCCTTATCTTCTTTCTCTATCACCTTGAACCTAGGGAAGACGTCTGCAGTCCTCCTCACTAGAATACCTACTAATGTGGAAAAAAATGTGGAAAATTTCAAGGGGTATGAATACTTTTTCAAGGTGCTGTACACACCATTTTGCACCAAAAGTGTGCCATAATTATGTCTCAAACTGAGGCAACTAATAATTGTTATAAATATCTATACAATATTGGCGACAGCACTCGTCCTAGAATTTGGCTTTTCTTGGGTCCCCTTCCCAGTAGTCCTCCTCCCTTGAAAGATAAATAATCCAGTAGACATTAACTTCAAACAGCACACTACAATTGCAATTAATTGTGAATTATTAACCCCTTCAGGACTATTTTTCACCTTAACCCCTTAAGGACTCAGCCTTATTTCCCCTTAAAGGGGTTCTCTGGGAAATGTAACAATGAAAATATAGAAAATACTTGTTACTACAAAAAAACTTTTAAATGCCATTAATTATGTCTAATGCCTCATTTAGGCTAGGGGATAATCAGTGAGGAAGCTATAATGGCTGCTCTTACAAATCCGTCCTGCACCCCTCAGGAAGGCCAGATACAGAATAGAGCCCTATGTGACATCTGATTTCTCAGCGCTGTGAGACTGCATTTTTTTGCAAAGATAAAGGTGAGATAAGAGATCCACTGTGTCTCTGTGCTTGAGATGGCAAGTTGGAGACTGAAGAGGGTGGAAAGAGGAGCAGACACGCAGAAGGCAGTGTATTTACCTTATCTAGTCGGCTGAAGTGTTTTATAATTGCGCTCCTCCCTCACATCAGCATGTCTGCTCCTTATTCCTCCCCCTTCAGTCTCCAACTTGCCTTCTCAAGCACATGGACACAGCGGATCTCTTATCTCACCTTTATCTTTACAAAAAAATGCAGTATCACAGCGCTGAGAAATCAGATGTCACATAGAGCTCTGTTCTGTATCTGGCCTTCCTGAAGGGTCACGTGCAGGATGGATTTGTAAGAGCAGCCATTATAGCGTCCTCACTGATTGCCCCCTAGCTTAAATGAGGCATTATAAATAATTAATGGCATTTAAAAGTTTTTTTGTAATAACATGTATTTTCAGTATTTTCATTGTTACATTTCCCGGAGAACCCTTTAAGGACCCAGCTATTTTTTGCAAATCTGACCAGTGTCACTTTATGTGGTGATAACTTTAAAACGCTTTTTCTTATCCAGGCCATTCTGAGATTGTTTTTTCATCACATATTGTACTTCATGACAGTGGTAAAATGGAGTCGAAAAATTTCATTTTTATTTATAAAAATATGACAAATTTACCAAAAATTTGGAAAAATTTGCAATTTTCCAAGTTTCAATTTCTCTACTTCTATAATACATAGTAATACCGCCAAAAAAGTTATGGATTTACATTCCCCATATGTCTACTTCATGTATCAATTATTTTGGGAATGCCATTTCATTTTTTGGGGATCAATAAACTAAACGGTCAGAAGAACTGGACAAAATCCCTTTAGGGGTCTCTAACTAACAGCGTCTTAATATAAAAATATATCTTTATTAGTTCTTGTTTAAAACTGAAAAGGGAAAAAGAAAAAAATGTATCTAAAAATATCAGTAACAGTGAGACCAATTCAATTAGTAGCTACTAGTGGTTGCTAGCGGCAACTAAGGGACTTGTGGTATCTGAACTATAATACAGTCACCCGCAGGTGCACTATTAGTATAGATGATTGAGGTTACATAGTATCAATGATTGGCACACAACTGCAATTTACAGGGGCATGTTAGACAATACCGTGTGCTGCAGCCTGAATTAGGTGTCTGTGGGAGTTGGGTGTTATCTTTATCACAGTGAAAGGTGCCACATCCTTTAACAGTCTATCTATGTGTGGCCTGTAATTTGGTTACAGGCTACACACATGTATCGACTGTTTCAAAGAGCCTGGCGTGTGTTGTGAACCAGTAGGGGTCAAATTTAACCTGCGTTGCATGCAGCTTTAAATAACAGTCTGTTTGCGTGTGACCTATTTAATTTCCAGGTCACACGCTTGTATCAGCTGCCCTGGAAATTTTTCAAATTTTTACATACGCTGCAGCTCAGTTGAAAACTAAGTGGCTATTATACACTGACACTGTGTATCCCTTTTTTCGTCTTTACACACTCAAGCTCAGGCATACCAATTGCACATTCAAAGCTGCTTTCCAATTATACACTTGTAACAATTTTTCCCTCAGATAGCCCTTGCGCTACACTTATATTGCTCACTGTTAACCTATATGTTAGCCTATCCCGACATGTTTCACCACTGTGTGGCTTCATCAGGGGAAGTGGGGTATAGCAGTGCACGCGCATAATAGTGGCCACATTTATCTAGTTCCTGTATCCTACCTTCTTTTCGAGTATCCAATCCGGCCACTGGATTCCTTAACTGACAGGTATTTTCTCCTACCCCATGCCGGCCCATAGATACCATTGATTAACTAACTGGGTTATGGACTGGCAGGAGTTTCCTCCTATCGGGTGCAGGTGCGCACATATTTGATTGCGAGCCACATTGTGAAAGTCACATTTTAAATTTAAATTTTTTGGGCGACTGTCTTATGTAGCGGCTCATTTTTTGCGGGATGAAATGACGGTTTGATTGGCACTATGCATGTGACACTTTAGTCGCTTGCTATTACCCATTTTGTGATGTAAGGTGACAAAAATGACTTGACACGGTATTTATATATATTTTTTTTCTGTGTTCACCTGAGGGGTGAGGTCATGTGTTATTTTATAGAGCACGATGTTACGGATGCGGTGATACCTAATATGTATACTTTTTTTATTTATTTAAGTTTTACACAATAATATTATTTTTGAAACCAAAAAAATCATGTTTTAATGTCTCCATAGTCTGAGAGCCATATTTTTTATTTTTTGGGGCGATTGTCCTATGTAGGGTATAATTTTTTGCGGGATGAGATGGTGGTTTGATTGCTACTATTTTGAGAGGCACATGCCTTTTTGATCGCTTTTTTGTAATGTAAGGTGACAAAAAATGGCTTTTTTACACCATTTTTTTACGGTATTTACTTGAGGGGTTAGGTCATGTGATATTTTTAGAGAGCAGGGTTTTACGGACGCGGCGATACCTAATATGTGTAGTGTATTTAATTTTTTTAATTTTTATTCAGTGATATGTGTTTTTTTATTTTTCACTTTTTTTTACCTAGACCCACTTGGTTCTTGTAGATCCAGTGGATCTGGTGTCTGTATAATACAGTACAGTACACTATATAGTGTACTGTGCTGTATTTTTTTACTTTACATAGTCTCATCAGACTTCTGCCTTTAGTAGAAGACTAATTAGACTTTCAGTACCATGGAAAGCAGGACGCCTCTGAAGGCGCCCTGCTGCCATGGTAACCATCATCCACTGCCAGAACGCATCAGCGGGTGATGGGGATGGAGGGGAGCAATATAAGTGGCTATAACCCTTTAGGTGTTCCACAAGAATTAAAGGAAAATAGAGGAGAAATTTTGAAATTTTACTTCTTTTTGTAGATTTTCCATTATAATCTGTCTGTCAGTCACAACCAGGCCTCTGCACTGATGATCATGAAGTACTAGCACGTCAAAGGTCGGAAAGTCACTTGCTGCCATAATGTATTAATACATCAAGGGTCGTTAAGGGGTTGAAGCCATATAGAGAGAATTACAGCTAATATAGCAACATTTCCATCTTTTTTTCAAGCAACCACTGATGCACGTGTGGCCTGAACTGGCTGGATATATTCACAATTAACTGCAATAATTGGTATAAAGTTAGATTTAGAGGGAAATTTATCAAGACTGGCATTCCCATACAACAGTCTTGATCCCATGTGCCCTGAAATAAGATCCCCCTAATTTCTTAAGAGGCAGAGGCTCAAGTCAGTCAAACCAATCACTTGCTAAACTGCATCAATCAACAAACATCCCGCTGGAATTCTCCACACAAACTTCAAATGGGAAAGGTGGTCATCAATTACATTAACATTGTGGCTAAGCTGCATCATTTGGGGAAATAACACATGCTCCCTACATTGCTACACATGATAAATTTAGTCGTGCAATGCCTTTTGAAAAAGTACTGTGCTGGCCAGCCAATCTTATATGGCAAGGTACTCCCTTCTGGACTTGCAATGACAAAAGGTCTGCCATTGCACCACTTGATCCACGACATTCCAACCCGCTGGAATTCCACCTTCCATGTGCTAGAGCAGGGGTCCTCAAACTACGGCCCGCCGAGGAAACTGACCCGGCCCGCCGGGTGTTTCTCACGTCTCGGCAGGGTGCTGCCAACCCCTCCCAGCAGAGACGCGAGGGGGCTGCGGCGGACGAAGAGAGGGACTGACAGTGTAGTGCGGCTGAGCTCTGTCTGGTCCGCGGTACAGGAACTTTTGTTTCCTGTATCCTGTACCCGGCCGGATGGACAGGAAGTGCTCACTTACTGTGCGCCTTCTATCGGTCGACCGGGTACAGGAAACAAATGCTCCTCTACTGCGGACCTCACAGAGCTCGGCCACGCTACACTAGGGGAGGGGGTGAGTAATAAATGAACAGTGTGACAAGGTGATGAGGGAGGGGCGAGTGACAAGAAGCGGGGGGGGGTGACAATGGAGGGGGGCTGAGAAAGAGTGACAAGGGAGGGAGCGGGCCTGAAAAATGAAAGTGACAAGGGAGGGGGACTGAGAAATGACAGTGACAAGGGAGGGAGGGGGCCTAAGAAATGACAGTGACAAGGGAGGGAGGGGGCCTGAGAAATTAGTAACAAGGGAGGGGGGAATGAGAGTGACAAGGGAGGGAGGGGTCCTGAGAAATGAGAGTGACAAGGGAGGGGGGAATGAGAGTGACAAGGGAAGGAAGGGGGGCTGAGAAATGACAGTGACAAAGGAGGGGTCTGAGAAATGAGAGTGACAAGGGAGGGGGCTGAGAAATGAGAGTGACAAGGAAGGGGGTCTGAGAAATGAGAGTGACAAGGGAGGGGTCTGAGAAATGAGAGTGACAAGGTAGGGAGGGGGGAATGAGCGTGATAAGGGAGGGGGGGAATGATTCCCATTGAAATACTGATAAATATATACAATTACTTATAGTTAAACTATAGTCCGGCCCTCCAACAGTCTGAAGGACCGTGAACTGGCCCCCTGTTTAAAAAGTTTGAGGACCCCTGTGCTAGAGCATATGTACGAGCAGTATAAAGTGGTGAATGATTTCTTCTTGTACCAGACCACCTCAGCAGGAAGCATGTGTTGTTCTGAGATTAAGTAGTGGCAGCTCATAGACGCCTGTCATGTACTTAACCACTTCAAAGAGGCCACAAAATTTGTCAGTAGGGACAACTGCAGCATAAATGATGTAATTCCCCTGATATTTATGTTAGAATAGATGCTCACGCTGATGCTCCAAGGGGCGACAGCAGAAGAATAACAGCTAATGCATTTTGCTGTCCATCCAGTAGCTGTTGGGGGCCCACAAGGAGAAAGTCCCATAGAGAAGCAAGTGGAGGATGAGAAGGAGTAGCTACCACTGGAGGGAGGAGGAAGAGTCGCATGTGTAGGAAGACGATTCTGCCACTATCTAATCTGGGGATCATGACGACAAAGCCACTGGCCACAGGGACCAATCATCTCAGTGGAGTATGGTGACAGAAGCTGTATGCTACCTTGCTTACCTACTGACAGACGTATCGTTACCATGAAGCAATCTGATGATTAATAGATAGCCATACTTTCAGACTCTCACTATCAAAGCAAAATAGGGGAAAATTTTGCTGTTTCCCAAAAGGGAGGACAGATTGCTTTATTATCAGGATATACTGTGTACGCAGCTTGCTGCAGTTTTTGATGAGCAGACATCTGCCACCCATGTGTCTGACAGGGAGGTCCCTCTTGGCCCCCCACCAAGTCATCCACCTCCTACCGTCTCTGCTACCACAAGCAGCAGCAGCCAGTTCAGTCTCACGGGGCAGTGTTTTCAAGTGCTGGGCCAGGCTGATGAAAATCAAACAGAGATGTACCATGTGAACATCCAGGTGTAGTCTTATCGCATTCCCTCACTCCATGAACTTCTCAGCAGGCAGGCAGAATGGAGCAGTGGCCAGAAATGTCATCTCAGAGAGAGTTTCCACATGGCAGGTGCATCATCACACCCAAATGGACAAAGATGTCCTCTGTCAGTGTACAAAATATCACTTTTGTCAAAATTAATAAGGCATAATACCATGAGGATTTTCAGACATCTCCAGATAAGGCCAATGAATATATCTGCCATTGTTGGCAGAGGCTATTTATCGCCAGCTCCATTATGCTGTCTGTCTGACTACCATAATTTTCCTTACTGGATGGCTGCTGCTGCTGCTGCTACTACTGTAAGGAGTGCCAATTCCCTTACTGCCAATTCCATTACTAATACTGCCACTACCATTACCCCTACACAGCTGCCACCACTACAAATACTACCACAACAAAGCTGCACACACAAATAATACCTTATCTATTCCACACTGTGCTGCTACAGCTGGCTGGTTATTAACCCTACACAACTTATCTTTTTCAGGCTTGTTCAACTTCAGAATAAGCCACTGTTTGTTCTGACAGTTAACACTTGTGTGTGTATAAATACAGGGAGTTATTCTGCCTCTGTTAATTATGATTATTATTATTATTATTATTATTATTATTATTATTAGAGCGCCATTCATTCTATAGCGCTGTACATATGATAAGCGGTGCACATTCATAGTGCAGGCAATTGCATTAAGCATGAACGAGACTAGTTACAGACTGGTACAGAAGGATAGAAGGCCCTGCCCGCGAGGACTTACAATCTACATGGTATGGGGGGAGGGAGACAGTAGGTGAGGGTGAAGCTAGTCATGGCAGTATAGAGGCAGCGGGGTCACTGGTTGTAGGCTTGTCTGAAGAGATGGGTTTTGAGATTTCTTTTGAAGGATTCCACTGTAGGTGAGAGTCTGATATGTTGGGGTAGCGAGTTCCAGAGTATGGGGGATGCACGGAAGAAGTCTTGGATGCGAGTGTGGGAGGAGGTGATAAGAGGAGAGGAGAGAAGGAGGTCTTGTAAGGATCAGAGATTGCGTGTGGGGATGTATCGGGAAATTACCTCAGAGATGTAGGGAGGGGACAGGTTGTGGACGGCCTTGTATGTGTTGGTTAGTATTTTAAACTGAATTCGCTGGGCAATGAGGAGCTAGTACAGGGATTGGCAGAGGGGAGAGGCAGAGGAGTAACAGGGTGAGTGGTGGATTAGTCGGGCAGCAGAGTTGAGGATAGATTGGAGGGGTGCAAGAGCACTAGATGGAAGGCCACAGAGGAGAATGTTGCAGTAGTCTAGGCGGGAGATGATAAGGACATGTACAAGCATTTTTGCAGAGTCAAAGTTGAGGAATGCGTGGATGCGGGAGATGTTAAATTAACATATAAACATTAAATGGTAGGTAGTAATCTGGACACACCAGCGATGCTGATGTATGCTTGGATAAGGAGGATTACTTCAGATGTTATTAGTTCAGCAGCTACTGAGAGAAAAAATGTCTCCTACATAAGCTCACTTGATGATATCATCAAGTCATGTGACAGATACAGTGGCTTCCTAGTGACATACAGGGAATTGTATGCTAGCTAACTAAACTGATTAAACAGACAACCACTATATGGGGCAATTATTTCTGGAACACAAAGCATAATACATATGCAATGTACAAAATATAGACAGACTTGTTCTGAAGAACAAGTCACTGTTTCTCATGCCATTGATGTATGTGTATATACAGGAACAGGGATCTGCTCCTCTTAAGGTATAATTAAGGCATAATTTTTGAATGCTTGGTCCCAACATGCCACTGTTTTTCTCCCCATAACACTGTATGTCTTTAAACACCGTTTGCCCCCAATAAGGGACAATTTTTGGAACATTTTTAATTGAACATTAAAAATGTGACGGCACAGTGTGTTTTTAAACAGGATGTTTGTTAACACCATCCACCATGCATTTACCCATAGCTATGTACTGTATGCAAGTATCACTCTAACATTATTGGCCATTGCATTCAAGAGATTAAAAGGGGGGGGGGGGGAGAGGATAAAGAGCAAAAAAAAAATTAAAAAAAATTAGAACAACAAGATAGAAAAAATCTGAGTCCCAAGAGACCTCAGAGTGTCATATCCCAATTATCAGGCCAAGTAGAGCACTTTTGATTTTGATAGAATCGATTCAGCCATGAATTTTTTTTAAATCAGACAAATCAGACATGAAACAAATTTCAGGAAGTTTGCTCATGTCTAGATAGAGTGATTAAAGGGATTCTCTGGTTTCATAATGACATCTTTTATGTGTCCAGAGAACCCCAAACATTGTATATTTTTGCCCCATATACCTGTTCTTCATGTCAGCACTTTCTTTGCTCCATTCTCAGCAATACTGCATCTTGACAGAATGTTTACCATTTTCATCAACTTCCTGTTGGATTTTCTAACAAAACATAGCATGCTTTGCTCTGTAATGCTTCACAGGGCTTGCTGCGCCTCCCACACGGTTCTCTCTGTCGTGGTCACGTACCCTACACCTCCCCTATGTTAGCTAAAAGGAGCAAGCCCTGTAACACATTACAGAGCAAAGCATGCTGGGTTTGGATAGAAAACCCAGAAGGAACCTAATGAAATTAGGACGTTCTGCATGTAAACATCCTGCCAGAATGCAATGATGCAAAGAATAAGGGAAGGAAAGTGTTCACATCAGTGGCGTAGCTAGAAATGACTGGGCCCCACAGCAAATTTTTGAACAATGCTTCTCCTCTTCTTTGCAAACCGCTCCTGTGGCAAGTAAAGATCGCACTCACTAGGCTCGGCAAAGCCCGTGCATTTCCTACAGTGTCATTGTACAGGGTGGGCCATTTATATGGATACACCTTAATAAAATGGGAATGGTTGGTGATATTAACTTCCTGTTTGTGGCACATTAGTATATTAGTATATGTGAGGGGGGAAACTTTTCAAGACGGGTGGTGACCATGGTGGCCATTTTGAATCCAACCTTTGTTTTTTCAATAGGAAAAAGGTCATGTGACACATGAAACTTATTGGTGTGCTTGGTTTTAATGTAACTTTATTCTTTCATGAGTTATTTACAAGTTTCTGACCACTTATAAAATGTGTTCAATGTGCTGCACATTGTGTTGGATTGTCAATGCAACCCTCTTCTTCCACTCTTCACACACTGATAGCAACACCACAGGATAAATGCTAGCACGGGCTTCCAGTATCCGTAGTTTTAGGTGCTGCGCTTCTCGTATCTTCACAGCATAGACAATTGCCTTCAGATAACCCCAAAGATAAAAGTCTAAGGGGGTCAGATCGGGAGACCTTGGGGGCCATTCAACTGGCACACGACGACCAATCCACTTTCCAAGAAACTGTTCATCTAGGAATGCTCGGACCTGACACCCATAATGTGGTGGTGCACCATCTTGCTGGAAAAACTCAGGGAACGTGCCAGCTTCAGTGCATAAAGAGGGAAACACATCATCATGTAGCAATTTCGCATATCCAGTGGCCTTGAGGTTTCTATTGATGAAGAATGGCCCCACTATCTTTGTACCCCATATACCACACCATACCATCATTTTTTTTCCAACAGTCTTGGAGGGATCTATCCAATGTGGGTTAGTGTCAGACCAATAGCGGTGGTTTTGTTTGTTAACTTCACCATTCACATAAAAGTTTGCCTCATCACTGAACAAAATCTTCTGCGTAAACTGAGGGTCCTGTTCCAATTTTTGTTTTGCCCATTCTGCAAATTCAGTGCGCCGATCTGGGTTATCCTTGTTGAGATGCTGCAGTAGCTGGAGTTTGTAAGGGTGCCATTTGTGAGTAGCTAATATCCGCCGAAGGGATGTTCGTCTAATGCCACTCTCCAGTGACATGCGGCGAGTGCTACGCTGTGGGCTCTTGCTGAATGAAGCTAGGACAGCCACTGATGTTTCTTCATTAGTGACAGATTTTATGCGTGCACATTTTGGCAAATCCAACACTGAACCAGTTTCACGAAACTTAGCAAGCAGTTTGCTAACTGTAGCATGGGAGATGGGTGGTATCATAGGGTGTCTTGCATTAAAATCTGCTGCAATGACCCGGTTACTGCGTTCACCAGACATCAACACAATTTCTATCCGCTCCTCACGTGTTAACCTCGGTGACATGTCAATGGCTGTAAACAAAGAGAAACTTGCTAACTCATGAAAGAATAAAGTTACGTTAAAATCAAGCATCCCTTGATCTGATGAACGCTGTATGGCACCAGACGGGGTTACAAGCTGAGTGTATCTGGCATGCATGCTGCACCTGCACTCCCTGGATTTTGTGTGGCTGATATGGCCCATAAAAGGTAAGAATTAATGTTAGGGACCACTCATAGAGACAACCGTGACGTGGTGGGTGGCTTACATAATTTGGCCAAAATATAAACTAATGCCTCTTCTAACATCCAGCATAGTGGCAGGACGGAGCTCTAGCTGCAGTGTGCCATTGCACCTTTGTTTTTACGTTTGTAGGAAGTTAATATCACCAACCATTCCCATTTTATTAAGGTGTATCCATATAAATGGCCCACCCTGTATATAATAGTGTTATCTAAAGCCATGGGAAATAGTTATTGAAAATGCTAAAACATATAATAGTAGTGACATTCCCCTAACCATTAGATCCGAATTTCTCTGCTTTTCGGTTGTATGTGGCGTTCCGTGTGGTGTCTTGAGGCGGGACGCCACATACAACTGAAATGCAGAGAAATTTGTATCTAATGGTTAGGGTAATCTCACAGGGAAGCGTGTAAGGATGTAAGCTATTCTGTTACCGACTATTACGCTGGATGCCACGTCCAGGCACAGGACTCCACCGTATCCCCCGCAGTGAGTAAATAAACCCCTAACACTATCTGTGACTTTAAATTTACCTTGGATCTCTTAACTTTTACTTAAAACTGTATGATATTTAAACGTCTGGACTAACAAAGATATCAACTTCAAAGAGCACTTCAAATATCTATACCAACTGTCTCCAATATATATTTTTTTTAACTACAATATTGTTATTTTGAATTAATTTTTGGTAACTATCTATCTTTTAATTTTTATAGCATATATTTACTACTATTATATGTTTCAGCATTTTCAATAAATATTTCCCATGGTTTTAGATAAGAGAGTGCCAGATACTTTTTGTTACACTAGTTTATTCAGTTTCCCTTTTTGATTAGGTGAATCAAACAGCAGATTTGCACTTCCGCCATCAATACTAATACTGGAGCCGCCTTAATCCCTTTTCCTCATTATAAATAATGTAATTTTATAATACTGTTGAGGGGGCCCAGAAAATAAAATCTTTTTAGTCCTACTCCTGGGTGGACTCTTTCTAAGTTCACGCCCCTAAGCAGCTGCTTCCCCTGCTTCCACTATAGCTACGCCCCTGGTTCACATGAAAAACGGGTATATGGGGCAAGATGGAACCTGAGAATTCTCTGAAGCAAGTCAGTAGTATTGTAGAAATAAATGTATTATTTTATAGAAACTTAGGCTCTGATTTATCATGCCTTCACTCCAGAATTCCGGCTTCAAAAATTTGCAAATGGGGTTCTTTTTTTAGACTTTTTGGGCTCACTTGTGCAAAAATGTTGAGACTTTTTGTATTTTTACACCACTCACTCCAGCTTTGAAATATGAGTGGGAAAGTGGGTGTAGCTAACTGTTATTGTGTTTCACTTATTAGATTTAGAACTGAGACTTTAAAAAAAAATTGCAAAAAAGTTTGAATCTCACTCAAGTAGGAGGCTTATGTGAAAAACCAGAGTAGCTTTTCTAGTCAGAAGTGTTAGGTTTAAGAATAAGACAAATTAGTCTGCTTCACACTAGTGTTTTTGCTGAATCCAGCAGGGCGGAGGAAAAACTCTTCTGTTAGTGATAATACAACCATCTGCATCCATTATGAACGGATCCGGTTGTATTATCTTTAACATAGCCAAGACGGATCCGTCATGAACTCCACTGAAAGTCAATGGGGGACAGATCCGTTTTCTATTGTGGCAGATTGTGGCAGAGTTAAACGGATCCGTCCCCATTGACTTACATTGTGGGTCATGATGGATCCGTCTTGCTCCGCATCCCATGACGGAAAGAAAACCGCAGCATGCTGCGGTTTGCTCTCCGGTATGGGAACGCAACCAAATGGAACGAAATACTTTTTGGAGCTTTCCGTTCTGTTTAGTTAAGTTTTGTCCCAATTGACAATGAATGGGGACAAAACAGAAGCGTTTTGCTCCGGTATTGAAATCCTATGACAGATCTCAATACCGGAAAATAGCAACACTAGTGTGAAATAGCAAGTCAAATAACATGCAACATATGATAAATGAGGCATAAAGTACGTCAATCCAGACTCAAGCAAAACTGACTTCAAATAATCCCCTCATGATAAATTCCCCCCTTCGTTTTTGTGCATATGATATCCTTCTCTAACAAGGTCTCTGATGTCATTGCCAGATTTAAAGTACTGAATTACTTGAGGGTTATATTAAGCAATCAGAAATTATGTTGCAGTGCCAAAGAAAGCTTAGAGCTATTTACCTAAAAATTTAAAAATAGGAATTTATCAGCACAATCAGTGTTAAAATGTATGGATAATATTTTTTTATGGTTAAAAAATAAAAGCCATTAGGTTTGGGGTCCTTGGTTTAGTTTTACAAATAATATTGCTTTCTGAAGGTTTCTTAAGCTACAATATCTGCAGGTTGATGGTGGGAGTACAGAGGAGATATGGTTGCTATTTTGGGTGGGTTATCGTTAATATGTTTATTCCATTCACTACAATGTCTTTTTAGGTGAAAACATAATAAAAATCAATCCTACTATTTCTATTGGGAAGTTGTTAACTGAACATTAGCAAAATAAAATATCTGACTGCAATAAACTTCAAAAAGCCTGTCTGGAAATAAACTTCAAAAAGCCTGTCTGGAAACAATTGATAGCGATTAGTGTTGCGCAAGCATGCTCGGCCGAACATCAGTTCGGCTCAAGCATCACGATGCTCGGCACATCGCGGTGTTCGGCGATGCTCGAGTCTCCTCCCCGCACATTACCTGTGGTACCTCTCCTGTATAACGTTTCCGCATCCCAAATATCAGTGACATTGACTGTCATTTTTTGTTAGCCACTGTTGACAGCAGCATCATTACCTATGGTACCTCTCCTGTGTAACATTTTTGCTTACCATATATCAGTGACAGTGACTGTAATTGTTTTGTTACCGCTGTTGACAGCAGCGCATTACCTGTGTTACTTCTACTGTATAACGTTTCCGCATCCAAAATATCTGACATTGACTGTAATTTACTTGTGCATACACTTAAAAAAAACTGCGCTACTGTACGTGTGACATACTTGCAAGCATATATACCATTTAATATGCTGAAGGCGAGCAGTAAGGGACCGGGAAGTGGCCGTGCTGCTGATGGAGCACACAGAGGCTGTGGCCCTGGGCGTCGTGAAACTGTGCCTGCTTGCAGAGCACAAGGTACACACTCATCCATAATACCAAGCTTCATGTCCCAGTTTGCAGGGCTGCGCAGGACACAACGCTCAAAGTCAGACCAGTGGGATCAGGTGGTCGGTTGGATTTCAGCAGATAATGCTTCCAGTCGGTTCAGCACCACCCTTTCTTCCACAAAGTCCAGTCTTAGTAGCCAAGAGTCTGGTGAACAGAATCCTCACCCTGATCCTCCTTCCTCCCACCATTCAAAGGAGCTCTTTTAATTGCCATTCCTTAATTTGGGCCTCTCGCCAAGCCCGCTTGAAGAGGTACATGAGGAGATCTTGTGCCCTGATTCCCAAACTCATGAGCATCCACAGTCAGAAAAAGATGACGGTGGGGAACGGCAATTAGTGTTTCTCGAGTTGGATGATGATGATGAGACACAGTTGCTAAAAAGTCAACCGCAATTAGTCTCAAGAGACTGATAATGAGGATGAGACACAGTTGTCAATAAGTGAGGTTGTTGTTAGGTCAACAATTTAGGAGGATGACCAGAGTGAGGAAGTGGAAGAGGAGGACTGTGGACGATGAAATCACTGACCCAACCTGGGAACATAGCAAGCCGAGTGAGGACAGCAGTACAGAGGGGGAGGGATCTGCAGCACCGCAACAGGTTGGAAGAGGCAGTGTGGTGGCAAAAGGGAGAAGGCGGGACACACCAAACAGCCCTGCAACTGTATTTAGGAGCACCCGCAGTCTGTTCCGCAGTCTGGCGCTTTATTGATGAAATTGAGGACGATAAAAGAATTGTGTCATTTGCAACCTGTGCCGTACCAAAATGAGCAGGGGCGTGAACACTATCAACCTCACCACCACCAGCATGATCCGCCACATGGCATCAAAGCACCCTAATAGGTGGGACAAACATCTGGGTCCACAATCAGTGTCTGCAGGTCACACCACTGCCTTCTCTTCCCCTGTGTTACATGCTGGCTAATCCCCTTTCCAAGTCACAGGCCCGGATGCCTCCCTCCCAGCACCTGGACCTTCGCAAGCACCATCAGCTAGTACGTCCACTTATCCACTTCTATGTCCCAGCACAGCGTACAGATGTCCATACCCCTGGCCTTTGAACGAAAGCGCAAATACTCAGCCGCCCACCAACTGGCCATAGCCACTGGTCAGCCGCCCACGCACTGGCCATCGCACCTTTCCAAATTGCTGGCCCTGGAAATGTTGCCATTTAAGCTTGTGGACACTGAGGCTTTCCGCAGCCTGATGGCAGCGGCCGTCCCTCATTACTCAGTCCCCAGCCACCACTATTTTGCCCAGTGTGCCATCCCTGCCTTACACCAGCATGTGTCCAGTAACATCACCCGTGCCCTGACCAACGCAGTTATTGGGAAGGTCCACCTAACAACTAACACATGGACAAGTACTTGTGGCCAGGGACACTACATTTCCCTGACGGCACACTGGGTGAACATTGTAGAGGCCGGGAGCGAGTCGTACCCTGGGATGGAAAGGATTGCGGGCCCTACTTCCATCAGGATTTCTGCCACCACCTACATTTGTGGCTGCAACCCCCCCATTCTTCTCCTCCACCTCTTCTCTCGCCACTCAACCTACAACCAGGCATGGTTGTGTCTGATAATGGCCATAACTTGGTGGCGGCTTTGGAGTTCGGCAAGCTCACACACATGCCAGACTTGCCCACGTGTTTCACTTAGTGGTTCATTGGTTTCTCAAAACCTACCCCAATTTGCCTGAGCTACTGGTGAAGGTGCGCCGTGTGTGTGCTCATTTCCAAAATTCATCTACAGCTGCCGCCGGTCTGGCAACGCTGCAGCAGCACTTGCAATTGCCAGCTCACCGACTGTTGTGCGTTGCTCTGGAACTCCACATTCCACATGTTGGCCAGGTTTTGTGAGCAGCAGAGGGCAGTAGTGGAATACCAGCTGCAACATAGTCGTCAGCTTCCACTCTTCACAAGCGACGAGTGGGCATGGATGTCTGACCTCTGTGAGGTTTTACGCAACTTTGAGGAATCAAGACAGATGCCGCTATTATCAGCGTAACCATCCCACTTCTGTGTCTACTGCTCACAATGAAGGTGGACGCTTTGCATGTGGAAGAGGTGGAAATGGGGGAATACAGTACACAGGGTGATAGCCAGACCACACTTATTTCGTCTTCTCAGCTCGAATTGGATGATGTTGAGGAGGAGTAGGAGGAGCAGCAGGAGATGGTTTCCTCTGCTACAAAGGGTAGTACCCATAGTAGGTTTATTTCATCTGTTCAGTGTGGATGGGCAGAAGAGGAGGAAGAGGATGAGGACACTGAGAGTCATCCTCCTGATGAGGACAGCAAAGTCTTGTCTGTTGGGGCTCTGGCACACATGGCTGACGTTATGTTATGCTGCCTTTCCCGTCACCCACCTGTTATACGCATTTTGGCCAAAACCGATTACTGGTTGTTCACCCTTCTCGACCCCCGTTACAAAGAGAACTTCTCATCTCTAATTCCTGTGATGGAAAGGACTAGCAAAATGATGCAATACCAGAAGGTCCTTGTGGAAAAATTGCTCCAAAAATTTCCAGCTGACAACGGTGGTGGCAGAGTACATAGTTCCTTGGGCAACCGAGGAGGGGAGACTAGGGGAATACACAGCACTTCCAATAGAGGCTGGGCAACACTCTCCAAGGGCTGGAACAGTTTCATGACACCCTGCCAGGACCCTCACCCTGATGTGTGGCCTACTGTGACAAGGAGGGAAACATTTTGGAAGATAGTGAACGAGTACGCAGCAGAATGTGTCTGCATCCTCAATAAACCCTCTGTGCCTTACAACTGTTGGGGGTCCAGGCTGGATATGTGGCACAAAGTGGCGCTCTATGCCTTGGAGGTGCTGGCCTGCCCTACCGCCAGCGTTTTATCATAGCGGGTATTTAGTGCTGCTGGGGGCATAATAACTGATAAGCGCTTCCGCCTGTCAACTGAAAATGCTGACCGATTGACTCTTATGAAAATGAACAAGGCCTGGATTGACCCTGATTTCTCTACTCCACCAGAGGAAAGCAGCTGAACATAAAGGCCTTTTAAATGTGGGTTTTATGGTGTATAGAATACACTGTATTCCCATGCACCCCTTCCACCACAAAAAAGGGTATATGGTTCAATCTTTCTTTTTTCTCGTCCTCCTCCTGTTCCTCCATCATATCAACATCCTTTTTAGGCTGCCCTCGCTCCTAATGTTTTAGAGGGTCAGCTCAGCAGCGGGACATCAAACATCATTATTTCCATGGTCAGATCAGCAGCGGGCACTTGCCCCTAATGTTTTAGAAAGTCAGCTCAGCAGTAGAACCTCAACCATAATTTTTTCCATGGTCAGATGAGCAGCAGGCACTCGCTCCTAATGTTTTAGAGAGTCAGCTCAGCAGCAGACCCTCAACCATAATTTTTTTGATGGACAGCTCAGCAGCAGTCCCTTGCCCATAATTTTTTTCATGGTCAGATCACCAGCAGGCAGTCACCCCTAAGAACTGCAAAAAAAGGGGGTCAGTCAGCACATCCCAATGTGCAGGTGCACGCTGCCAGGGCTAGAAACACAAAGAAAAAAAGGACAATGCAACATCACTCTGCATACACAAATAAAGTACAACAATGCCATAATTATAAAAAAAAAAACATTGTGGTGCTTATGCTACTCTTATAAATTAGAGATACTAGGCAAATACATTTTGTACAAAATTATCTGGGCCTGTCTGCCAAACGTCAAGGCGATCTCTATCAGACGGGAACCTAACACTAAATACTACCTGTACTGTGCCAAAATAGCCACCATGAAATTCACGGAGTGCAAGTTACACATGCATGGTGGGTCACACGTTTGGCAGACAGGCCCAGATAATTTTGTACAAAATGTATTTGCCAAGTGTCTCTAATTTATAAGCGTAGCATAATGTCACTGCCTACCCAGGCAGGGGCCTGAAAAGATCTGACAGACTTGCTGCACGGGAATCTATCTGACAGATTTTTCTATTTTTCCCTTCTGTGTTTTGATTTGGGCAGAATCCCACCTCTCCTCAGGTTCTGCTCATTAACACTTCCACCTTCAGGATCTGTTCATGTTGTTAGCAGTCAGGGAAAGGCTCAGGGATTGTCAGGTGGTGACCTTACCCTGTTCCCTAGCTTTGGGGCCTATTTGTTGTTGTTTTTGGTGTTCTTCCCTTCTCTCACCTAGCGTGACATTTTAACCTTCCAATTCCATCATTTTGTGTTTTTCTTGCACTGTGCAGAAATGGAAGCTGTTCATTCTCTGGTGGATCGCATGCTGGGATTGTCTTTGGAGGTAGCTGACCTCCGTAATTCTGTTGCACTGTGTCAGAGATCTCTGGCGTCTAGCCCTGAATCGAAGGTCGCTCTCCCAGATAGGTTTTTTGGGGGAAGAGACAACTTTGTTCAATTCAGAGAATCTTGTAAATTGTATTTTCGTCTGCGGCCTATCTCATCTGGGGACAAAAATCAAAGAGTGGGGATTATCATTTCTCTGCTAAAAGGTGATGCTCAGTCTTGCGTCTTTTCTCTACCGATCAGTTCCCAGTCCCTCCGATCGGTGGATGAATTTATGATGATCCAGACCGGGTCTCTCTGGCCGAATCAAAGCTGCGTAGCTTGAGTTAGGGAGAACGTTCGACTGACTCTTATTGCTTTGAATTTAGAAGATGGGCGACTGACTCGGAGTGGAATGACCCAGCACTCCGTAGTCAGCTCTGTCAGGGGTTGTCTGAAAGATTGAAAGACGCTCTGGCATTTCATGAAAACTCTGATTCTTTGGAGGCTGCTATGTCCCTAGCCATACGGATTGATAGACGCCTGCGAGAGAGGTGCAAGGTTCCCCTCAATCGGGATGCACTATCACGTGGGGAGACTGTCTCTTCTGCCCCTCGGAGTATAGAGACACATGAGCCTGTGTCTGGAGATGAGCCTATGCAGCTTAAGGTCAGGTCTCTTCATGCTCTGGTGATAGGAACTTTAGGGTTCACAGGGTTTTTTTCTGTGGTAAAGAAGGACATTTTATTAAGATTTGTACTTTTATTAAACCTCAAGGTGGAAAAGAAAGAAAAAAGGGGTGTTTTTCCAATAAATAAAGTTCCTTTACGCTTTGTAGCGTGAATGGGGAGTCGGAAAAGGTATTTTTGTCTTCTACCTGCAGTACCCGATTACTCCTGCCTGCCAGGGTGGCGCTGACTTTGAATGTATTGAATTAGAGGTATTTGTTGACAGTGGTGCGGGAGCAAACCTTGCTGATTATCAATTTGTTCAGAGTCATAGTCTTAAAACAAGCGCATTAAGCAAAGGGATATTGGTGTTTGCTATTGATTCCACTCCTCTCTCACAAAAGTGTCTAACTCATATTGTGCTGGATATTCATTTGAGAATGGGTGATTCTCATGTTGAGTCCATTTCTTGCTTTGTACTGAAGGGTTTGCCTGCTCCTCTGGTACTGGGTTTACCATGGTTGACTAAACATAATCCTACCGACTGGTAAACTAGACAGATCAGTTACTGGAGTGAATTTTGTATGGACAACTGTCTCGGAGGATCTATTTCTGTAATATCCACTAAGGCGTTACCTCTGTTCCTTGCTGATTTTTCGGACCAGGAGTTACACCCCCCCCCCCCCCCCCACCAAGAGTATGATTGTTTGATCAATCTTATTCCCAGAGCTAAATTGCCAAAATCTTGGTTACATAACCTTTCCCAACCCAAAAGAGTAGCTATGCGAGAATATGTTACCGAGAGTTTGGCAAAAGGGCATATTAGACCATCTAAGTTACCTCTGGCCGCCGGCTTCTTTGAAAGATGAGACCCTTAAACCGTGCTTGGATTTCCACAAGCTGAATCTTATTACGGTCCGTGATCCTTATCCCCTTCCCTTGATCTTAGATTTATTTGATCAGATTGTCGGAGCCAAGGTGTTCTCTAAGTTGGATTTAAGAGGAGCTTATAATCTGATAAAAATCAGGGAAGGGGTTGAGTGGAAGACGGCTTTCAATACCCCTGAGAGTCACTTCGAAAACTTGGTAATGCCCTTTGGTTTAACTAACGCCCTGGCGGTCTTCCAGCACTTTAGCAATGACATTTTTCATCATCTGGTGGGAAGGTTTGTCGTTATCTACCACGATGACATACTAATTTACTCGCCCGATATGGAGTCCCACCAGGATCATTTGAGACAAGTATTATTGATCCTCCGGGAGAATAAATTGTATGCCCAGTTGGAAAAGTGTGTGTTTGCTGTTCAGGAGCTGCAGTTTCTGGGTTACGTACTTTCAGCCTCAGGTTTTCGCATGGATCCCGAAAAGGTCCGTGCTGTACTAGAATGGGATCTTCCGGAGAATCAGAAAGCTCTGATGCGGTTTTTAGGATGTACTAATTACTACAGGAAGTTTATCCTGAATTATTCCACTGTTGTCAGGCCTTTGACTGATATGACCAAGAAAGGTGTGGACTTCTCAGTCTGGTTGGAGGAGGCATTGCAGGCTTTTTCTGCAATAAAGAAGTGTTTTGCTTCTGCTCCCATTCTGGTGCAACCCGAGGTGTCTCAACCTTTCGTTGTGGAGGTTGATGCACCAGAGGTGGGAGTCGGAGCAGTTTTGTCGCAGGGTCCCTCTCCTGGCAAATGGCGCCCTCATGCTTTTTGTTTTCAAAGAAACTCTCTGCTCCTGAAAGAAATTATGATGGTGGGAAAAGAGAGTTGCTAGCCATTAAATTGGCCTTCGAAGAGTCGCGTCATTGGCTGGAAGTAGCGATTCATCCGATTAGGTAATTTCTGACCATAAGAATCTGGCTTACCTGCAATCAGTGAAGCGTCTGAACCCTAGGCAGGCCAGGTGGGCACTGTTTTTTACCAGATTTAATTTTGTGGTCACTTATCTCCATGGGGCAAAAAATGTCAAAGCGGATGCTTTATCACGTAGCTTTCCAGTTTCCTTGGGGGGGGGGAGATTCGGAGGATCCTGCTCCGATTTTGGCTGATGGGATGGTGGTATCCGCTCTTTATCCTGGACTGGAGGGGGAAGTGTTGGAGGCTCAAAGTGAGGCACCTGATTCCTGTCCTCCAGGGAAGTTGTTTGTTCCTTCTGGACTTCGACACAAGGTGTTCAAGGAACATCATGATACTGTCCTCGCGGGACATCCTGGGAGTAGATCCACCGTGGATCTTATCGCCAGGAGATTCTGGTGGCCAGGTTTACGTAAAAGTGTTGAGGGCTATGTAGCAGCTTGTAAGACCTGTGCACGTGCCAAGGTGCCTCATACTTGGCCTTCAGGACCGCTTCTCCCTTTGTCTATCCGATCTCATCCTTGGACGCATTTGTCCATGGACTTCATCACTGATTTACCAAGTTCTTCTGGGAAAACTGTGATTTTGGTGGTGGTAGACCGCCTCAGTAAGATGGCTCACTTTATACCGTTATCAGGCGCACTAAGCAGAATCTGTAAACTTATTTGAGGTGTTTCGTTGCCAAGAATCAGGAGGAGTGGTCTTCATTTTTGTCCTTGGCTGAGTTTGCCTTGAATAACCCTAGGCAGGAGTCCACTGATAAGTTGCCATTTTTTGGTGCATATGTGTTTCAACCTCAGTTTGGTACTCTTTCTGGGACTGAATCCTCTGGTATACCTGAAGAGGATAGGTTATTTTCTTCGTTGTCCTCTATCTGGCGGAAGATTCAAACTAATTTGGAAAAAATGGGCGAAAGATATAAACGGATGGCTGATAAGAGATGTATGACTGGTCCGGTCCTGTGTGTGGGTGATTTGGTGTGGTTGTCCACTAAGAACATTAAGTTGAAGGTACCCTCTTGGAAGTTGGGTCCAATATTTATTGGTCCTTACAAGATCTCAGCCTTTGTCACTCCGGTTGCATTTCATCTGAAACTTCCACAGGCCTGGAAGATCCATAATGTGTTTCACAGGTCTTTGTTGAAAAAATATGTGGAACCTGCTGAACCATCTCCTTTGCCACCTTCTCCTGTCTTGGTAGATGGTAATCTCCAGAATAGTCAACTCACGTGTTCTTTGTGGCTTCCTTCAGTACCTGGTACATTGGAAGGGATACTGTCCGGAGGGAAGAATGTGGGTTCCGGCGACCGATGTTAATGCTGGTCAACTTGTGAGGGTCTTTCACAGGGCACACCTGGATAAGGTTGGTCCTGGGTGCCCGGAGGTCACCCCTAGAAAGGGGGGGGGGGGGGGCGGGGGGTACTGTCACTGCCTGCCCTGGCAGGGGCCTGAGAAGATCTGACAGACTTGCTGCATGGGAATCTATCTGACAGATCTTTTTATTTTCCCCTTTTGTGTTTTGATTTGGGCAGAATCCCACCTCTCCTCAGGTTCTGTTCATTAGCTATTCTGTGGCTCTATTTATTCCTGCCTCTCCCTGCAGCCAGTGCCTCCCTGCAGCCATATTTTCTCCTGCTGTTCATCTTAAGATAAGATTTCCTTCCCTTAGTTTGTGTGCCTTCTTACTAGGCCTCAGGGAGACTCTGGTTCCTTCAACGGTGGAAGGAACCGGTTGGCTTATCTCCTTATCCCTAGCTGAGGGTTTGTTACAGTTTCACCTAATCCTAGGTTCCAGCGCATGAATACTTCCATCTTCAGGATCTGTTCATGTTGTTAGCAGCCAGGGAAAGGATCAGGGATTGTCAGGTGGTGACCTTTCCCTGTTCCCTAGCTTTGGGGCCTAGTCTGTTGTTGTTTTTGGTGTTCTTACCTCACCTACCGTGACACATAAGCACCAAAATGTTTTCTATTATTATGGCATTGTTGTACTTTATTATTGTCTGCAGAGTGCTGTTGCATTGTCCTTTTTTTCTTTGTGTTTCTAGCCATGGCAGCGTGCATCTGCACATTGGGATGTGCTGACTGACCCCCTTATTTTTCAGTTGTACTAGAGCTGGAGGTGTGGCTGACTCCAGTTGGTGTTGCACCCCTGACTAACCTGTCTGCCTATAGGCTGATTTTAATTAGAGTAAATATAAAGCTGTAGCCTGCTCCCATTGTATTCATTGGAAGCCATTTGCCACCAGGGGAAGCATAGAGTGGGCTCAGCATGCATGTTGGCACCTGCATCCCTGGATTTAATGGAGGCCGTTATGGCACCAAAAATTGTAAAAAGCAGAGTGGACCCAGCATGCATGTGGAACCTGCACTCCCTGAATTTTATGGTGGCCATTTTTGGCACATTACAGGTAGTATTTAGTGTTATGTTCCCGTCTGATAGAGATCACCTTGACGTTTGGCAGATGGGCCCAGATAATTTTGTACAAAATGTATTTGCCAATTATCTCTAATTTAAAAGCGTAGCACAAGCACCAACATTTTTTCTATAATTATGGCATTGTTGTACTTTATTTGTGTCTGCAGAGTGCTGTTGCATTGTCCTTTTTTTTCTTAATGTTTTAGAGAGCCAGCCCAGCAGCAGACCCTGACCCCTAATGTTTTAGATGGTCAGCTCAGCAGCAGGCCCTCGCCCATAATTTTTTCCATGGTCAGATCAGCAGCAGGCACTCGCCCCTAATGTTTTAGAGAGTCAGCTCAGCAGCAGACCCTCAACCATAATTTTTTCGATGGTCAGCTCAGCAGCAGGCCCTTGCCCATACTTTTTTCCATGGTCAGATCAACAGCAGGCCCTCGTCCCGAATGTTTTAGATGGTCAGTTCAGCAGCAGACCCTCACCCCTAATGTTTTAGATGGTCAGCTCAGCAGCAGGCCCTCAACCATAATTTTTTCCATGGTTAGATCAGCAGCAGGCACTCACCCCTAATGTTTTAGAGAGTCATCTCAGCAGCAGACCCTCAACCTTAATGTTTTAGATGGTCAGCTCGGCAGCAGACCCTCACCCCTAATGTTTTAGATGGTCAGCTCAGCAGCAGGCCCTTAACCATAATTTATTCCATGGTCAGAACAACAGCAGGCCCTCGTCCCGAATGTTTTAGATGGTCAGCTCAGCAGCAGACCCTCAACCATAATTTTTTCGAGGGTCAGCTCAGCAGCAGGCCCTTGCCCATAATTTTTTCCATGGTCAGATCAACAGGCCCTCGCCCCTAATGTTTTACAGAGTCACCAGCAGGCCCTTTCCCCTAATGTTTTTGAGGGTCACAAGCAGGCCATCAATCAAAGGGTGTGTATGATGCCCTGCTTTATGTGTAATAAAGGGTGTATTGGAGTGCCAGTTCCTTGTAATTTTTGGTAGCCCTTTCACTTGTACATAGGCTTTGAGTGTAGGAGTACCAGTACTGAACAATTCTACCCCAATGTGAATGAGGCCCTCCTTTATGAGATATACAGGTTGTATCGGAGTGCCTCTTCCTTGTAATTTTTAGCAGCACTTGCACTTACAAGTAAATATACAGGAAAGAATGTTTCCTAACAATTTTTTTTCTAAAATTGATTTTATGTTTGGTTTTGTGCTCATTATTGTCAGTCTGTAAAATTGCCGTACTACTCGGACAACATCGTTCCAAGTTGCGACCTGGGAGTCCAAGAAGCATCCAGACAATCTTCTCCATGCTGTTTCTGAACCATTTCAGTGGTGCTTCCATCAATTTCAGACCTTTTCCTGTGAACCAGACACCCTCCCCTCTTCAGAGCAGGGGGTGCCTGGTTTAATGCTCGGGTTCTCCCATTGACTTCCAATGTGCATCCCGGGGTGTTCTACTCGAGCACCCGAGCATCAACACTAATAGAGATGTCAATAAAACCGTTAATGTATTGCTGCTGGCTTACTACACATTACATGCAATATGTAGCAGTATAATATCAGAGTACCGATCATAGACCATTGCCAATAACCAATTTAGAAATGAATAATTGAAGTCATTTTGTAATAGTGTCCTATAATATAAAAAAAGGTGTTTTCAATGGCAGAATTAAATAAATGTAGTCAAAGGATACGAGCAAATCAATATGCCAAAAATGACACAAGTAATTATTATACATGGCACGGTACGGATGGCATGACATGTAAGACTAGTAGTTTGTTACTCATTGTGAATCAGAAAATATACCTGTGTTATTTGTACATGACATTTGTTCTTTTTGGCAGATGGATGTGGCACAGCACACCTTCCCCTCCCCTTTTTCCTGCCTGCATATTGTGTGTGATACATACAGCTCTCTAACACTGCTACCTGACGCCTACAAGATGTTGTCTTTAAGCTGCTGAACTCACCCAGCTGGGGAATCATCTCAGCTGTGGACGGCATTGATTGTAATGCTGCAAAGTGCCAGGAAGATAGGTATCCAGGCATGGCACAGAATGATAACTTAATTATCCAAGACAGAAATAGTTTCCTATTCCATGGAAGCAGTATAGCCTCAGAAAAAGTGAATTAATAAACTCATTACTGCACTGTTTACTCAATAGACAATAGCTACAAAGAACAGACAGTAACTACATCAGTACTTGTCTTCAGAACTTTTCATAGTTTTTATTCTGTTAATATTTTATCACTTCTAAAGCCATCTACCTTGGTTTGCCTCTTTAGAATGCAGCTGAATATCTTTCCAAATAATTAGAGTAAATTGTTGAGGACTTTCATGAACAAAATGTTATGGGCTATTGTAGGAAATACGAAAAAAAAAATTATTAATTAAAGCTTGTAGGTCCTTCATTTATATTCTGACATACACTGTCACTGGTGTTGTATATAGAGAAGTAAGGGGCCCATAGCAAAGATCAAACCAGGCCCCCCACACAGGATAGAAGGGTTTTCAATGATCCTTGGCCCAATTTTTCCACTGCCTCATTTGATAAAAGTTGTTCCTTTAGATTTAGAGGGTAGAGTCCTGACAAATGTTCACCTCCAGCAGAAGAGGAGATAATCCTAACTAAGACTGGGCCCCCTCTTGCTCTGGGCCACATAGCAGTCACATGGTCTGCCGTTATGCAAGCTATGCCCCATACTGTCACTTGACCCTTATTGGCCAACAGAAGCTTGCAGGTCCTTCAGCCTCACTGAAATAAACACAGTTTTACACCAGGTTTCTATAGCAACTCAGCAATTTTTCTTCACTGTTAGGGTGCAGTCACATGACCGTATCCATTTTTGCGGACCACGAATTGTGGATCCCCAAAAATGGATACTGTCCGGACGCAGTACATCCTGCCCTGTTAGAACTGCCTATTTTTGTCAAAAAAAGGCAGACAAGAAAAGGACATGTTCTAACTTTTCTGCGGGGTCGCGGACGTGCTGATTGGTTTGCATATGATCTGCAAACTTGCAGAACGGACTAGGAAAGAAAAGTATAGTCGTGTGAATGGGCCCTGAAAATGCCACTGTGGATATCACTGTTATAGGGGCCACTAAGGACATCACTGAAGGCCACTGTGGATGTCACTGTTTTGGGGCCAATGTGGAGTCACTGCTATGTGGCCACTGTGGAAGTCACTGTTATGGGGCCATTGCGGATGGCACTGCTATGTGGCCACTGTCAATGTCATTGTTATGGGAGCATGGTGGAGTCACTGTTATGGGAGCACTGTGGGTGTTACTGTTATATGGACAACTGTTGATGTCACTGTTATGGGAGCACTCTGGGTGTCAGTGTTATCGGGCCACTGTGGATGTCACTGTTATCAGGCCACTGTGGATGTCACTGTTATGGGGGGGCTGTGCATGTCGGTGATATGGGGCCAATGTGCACAACACTGTTATGGGAGCACTGGGGATGTCACTGTAGTAGGGGCACTATGGATGTTACTGTTATGGGAGCACTGTGGATGTCACTGTGATAAGGGCACTATGTATGTTACTGTTACTGGTTCAAATGGAGAAGATGAGGAAAGAGAACATGTACATCAAAGGAGACATCACTGGATGTAATAGGTATGTGGTGCTGTATTCTTCTGTATGTTTAGTAGCTCTGAACATACCATATTTTTCGCTCTATAAGACACACTCAGGCTTTAGAGGAGGAAAATAAGAAAAACATTTTTTTCATCAGACCTCAGATCAGACCCCCAATCTTCCTCAGACCTAAAATCAGACCCTCAACCTTCATCGGACCTCAGATCAAACCCCCAAGCTTCTTCACACCTCAGATCAAACATAAAATAAAATAACTTACCTCTCCTGCTCTGAACAGCACCACCACTCAGGAGATCCAGGGCACTCTTCCTGCAGCACTACAATGTGACCTAACATTGCATAGCATCAGGTCATGGTGCACACTATGTCCTGACGCTGTATGCAGTAAGGATACAGAGCTGTACCAGCAAAGGATCAGGGAGCGCTGAGTACAGCCAGCACCAGGAGTGATGTATTCACCACTCGCTACTCCTACTGTGTACTAATGAGCACTTCTGTAATGGAAGAGTTCATTAGTATTTGCTTCATAAGATGCACTGACATTTTCCCCCCACTTTTGGGAGGGAGAAAGTGCATTGTATGGATCTAAAATACAGTAATTTCTAAAGTAATTGTCATTCATCATGAGTCTTAATGTGGTGTCTGTCATTTTGACAGGAAGATTAGCGCCGCATGCTGCACTATTCTGTCATATCTGAAGGAATTGCTGTCAGGGGCTTAGAACAAAGTGGCATAAGAATAACCTACTTTAGTTAACATTTATCACTGTTTGCTTCCTTGGGGAACTCAGTTCAAGCTTCTTGTCAACTAGGGGGTACTTAGTGTGAAAAGGTTGAGCACCACTGTTCTAAAAGCAAACTATCCCTAATTTCTTCTGCTTGAAGAGAAGTAGATCTGCATAGTGCTGGCAATGATACCGTACAATCAGTCCATTAAATTATCAGAAGATGAAAATTATACAGATATTATTTTACATGGGCATTGTCCAATAATGTATATTATAAAATTGTTAAAACTGTAACACTGAAAAAAATATATAGAAATTGCTTTTATATAAAGAACCTTGTAAAAGTCTAACACTTGTATATAATAAATGCCTATAAGAGCTCATATAAAGCAAAATATAACTTCATAAACTTCTGATTTCCTCACATTCTAAAAGCACATGCCTATCAAATTGACTGTATGGTGTGTATGTGGTTATGATAGGAATCAGTAAACCCAGGTGACAAGAGGGACAGATGCAAGTGCATTCTGTACAGTACCTAGTGATACATGATGTTGGCAGTAGGTAAATACTGGGTGATCAATAAATAATTCCGTTCACTGGTAATAGTTCAGAGCTTGTATCTCAATAACCTACGGAGTACAGCCAAAACTGATTGTGAGGAAATATTCTACTGAAGTCATATGTCACTTAATGGGCACATTATCTTTCTGTGTGACCTCTCTTTATTTGATGTAAGGACTATCCTCTGTGACCACACATTTTCCAGAAACCTTATCACAAAAGAATTAACTTCTAAACCTTTTACTGCAAGATCAATCTCTCAATGCCTAGCAGAGCATGATCACTATCAAAGGCAAAATTTGTCACTAATATACAGCTTTAAATGGCTGGATAAGGGTGTACTACAGGTAAGCATTTAATGTTTATGTTTCTAGATATACACAGTCAGGGGCAGATTGGCCATAGACCTTACAGGGAAATTTGCCGGAGAGCGATGCCCACGCGGGTTGCCTGAGCCCTCCTCACAGCCTCCCAGTGAAAGTTTTTGGGGATATATTTTGTGCAGCTGGCAGTATTTTGTGATGGACTGTGGTATTTGGCTCTGCTGGGGTGGTATAATGTGCCAGAATATGGTATTGCTGGCCCTGCCTTCTATCAATTTGGACCCAACTACAAAATGGGGCCACTTTTAGTATTTTTTCCAGGGCCACTTTAAGTTCCCAGTCCGCCCCTGGAAAATTCCTTTAAGACTCCTAGATTTTCTGCCCATTAACTATTGGTATACTATATATTCTGATATGTATTACACATGATATTCACATATGACACATTCATTTTAACAACATTAACGAGTGTTAGTTATTGCCAAAAATTGCATTAAGAGTAAACATTTTGTTTACAGATAAATGGAGACTTTATTTGATTAAGAGGAACCATGTTCTGCTACTTGCATATTGGCTTCACACTTATTTATCTAGTTTACTCATTTTTATGGTGGTAACATATTCTGCTGCGCTGTACAGTTATTATGATGGCTTGCTATCTCCAATAGGGTCACAATCTAAGTTCCCTATCAGTATGTCTTTGCAGTGTCAGAGGAAACCAGAGTACTCAGAGGAAAACCACACGCAAACACAGGGAGAACATACAAACTCTATGCAGATGTTGTCCTTGGTCAGATTCGAACCTAGAACCCCAGCACCGCCAGGCACTAGGGTCTGTTGTGGGGGCAGTGGTAGCGACCGCTGTTGAGGCCTGCAGAGGCAGGGGGTCCAGGTCTTAAGACTCATCTGCCAGACTATATATATATAGTAAAGAAGCATGGATTCAATGTAAGAGTCAGAGGAATGCAAGGGAGTTGTAGCTGTTTGCTTTAATACCTCCTCCCTGTAATACCCAATAGGAAACTCTGGGAGGCAGCGAGGAAATTCAAATTAGGAACCAAGTTTGCTGAGAAAAGAAATTATTTATCTTGTAGATTTCTTGGCTGATGCTATTATATAGATTGTGGTTTCCATCCTGTGTATTGTATGGTCACCCACTGTCCCTGATGTAATTTCCTCTTTTTGGGGGGTTGTGAGAGTGGCCCCAACTGCCAGTACACACACAGTAATATTGACTACTGTGTGTGTGCCCAGGCAAGGCCCAGGCCATAATGGATGTTTGTCATCCATAACAGTGCAGGCCTCATTCCCCGGCCCTGTTCTCTCCAGCAGATGCGATACAGCGCTTATAGTGAAAATGGAGCAAGGTGAGTATTGTGAGTATGATGATAGGTACATTAAAGGGAACCTGTCAACATGAAAATGCAATGTAATCTACAGGCAGTAGAGCTGGAGGAGATGAGCAGACTGATATATATTTTTAAGGGAAAAGATTTGGTAAATCTTGTATTTAATTCATTTAAGTTTCTCCCCATTCGGGGCTTTGAAGTCAAGGAGGCGATCCTATCAGTGATTGACAGCTATCTCTGTATACACAGTCATAGAGGAGGAAGGCGGTCAATCACTGATAGGGCCGCCTGCTTGACTTTAAAGCTCCGAATGAGTAGGGATATAAATAAATAAAATATACGTTTTAATGAATCTTTTCCAACAAAACTACAGTATATATCAAACTGCTCAGCTCCTCCTGCTCTATAACATGCTGCCTTCAGCTCAGACACCATGTTCAATGTGACAGGTTCCCTTTAACAATTTACACAGGTAAAGTGAGATCCAACACAAATAGAGCACATGTAGATTTTTTTATATAGCAGGAAAACATGTTAAGAGGAATTATTTAAGTTTAATCCAAATTAATATGACATACTTGAGCTTCACATCAAGCAATGATACAAAGAAATATGGAAAAGTACATGTTGTATGCCACAATGAAGTTTGATATTGAGGATTGTAAAGCGCCATTACAATCCTTAAAGGCAGGCTTAAATAGATTAAACAACAAATTAAAATAAGATCCAATAAACAATATATGCATCCAAACTAGATATTATTGAGTAGAGACTCATTTTATATTCACTTTTAATGGTTATTAATTTCCAAGCTATCGTACAGACTATCCATTTCATTTTTAGATATCGAGTATACTCTGTATCTCTGTCCTGTGTATTTATGATGAAATCATATATAAACAGAACAGGCAGTTATGAAAAATAGATTGAAATGCATGTTTGACTCAGCAAGTGAATTTTTTCAGGTCTGAGGACATAAAGTTGTGTTCAAAATTATTCAACCCCCAATGCTGTAAAGGGTTTTAGGGAATTTAGTGTACATTTGTAATTGTGTTCAGAATGAAATCTTAAAAGGACTTTTTAAAGAACCAAATGCAACTAAAATGACATCAATTGTTTTTGTAATACAGTATTAAATGTTTTTTTGTGATTTCTTCATTGACACAATTATTCAACCCCTTAAAGACTACCACTCTTAAGAACAGAGGTTCATTCAAGTGTTTTCGATCAGGTATTGAAAACCCCTGTGGATGTCAAGGAGCAGCAATCAAGCATAATAAGCACCAATTAGGCAGATTTAAAATGACTGTGATGCTCCGCTCCTTCTAGACATTTACTGGTGTGTTTACAAACATGGTGAAGTCAAGAGAATGGTCCAGGAAGACAAGAGAAGAGGTGATTTCTCTTCACAGGAAGGGCAATGGCTATAGGAAGATTGCAAAGATGTTAAACATACCGAGAGACACCATAGGAAGCATCATTTGCAAATTCAAGGCAAAGGGCACTGTTGAAACGCTACCTGGTCGTGGCAGAAAGAAGATGCTGACTTCGACTGCTGTGCTCTACCTGAAGCGCAAAGTGGAGAAAAGTCCCCGTGTGACTGCTGAGGAACTGAAAATAGATTTGTCAGATGCGGGTACTGAAGTTTCAGCTCAGACAATAAGACGCACACTGCGTAATGAAGGCCTCCATGCCAGAACTCCCAGGTGCACCCCCTTGCTGTCTCCAAAGAATAAGAAGAGTCGACTGCAGTATGCCAAAAGTCATGTGGACAAACCACCAAAGTTTTGGGATAGTGTTCTGTGGACTGATGAAACAAAATTAGAACTGTTTGGGCCCATGGATCAACGCTATGTTTGGAGGAGGAAGAACAAGGCCTATGAAGAAAAGAACACCTTGCCTACTGTGAAGCATGGCGGGGGGGTCAATCATGCTTTGGGGCTGTTTTGCTTCTACAGGTACAGGGAAGCTTCAGCGTGTGCAAGGTACCATGAATTCTCTTCAGTACCAGGAGATATTGGATGAAAATATGATGCAGTCCGTCACAAACCTGAGGCTTGGGAGACGTTGGACCTTTCAACAGGACAATGATCCCAAGCATACCTCCAAGTCCACTACAGCATGGTTGCAGATTAAAGGCTGGAACATTTTGAAGTGGCCATCGCAGTCACCAGACTTAAATCCGATTGAGAACCTCTGGTGGGACTCAAAGAAAGCAGTTGCAGCGTGCAAGCCTAAGAATGTGACTGAACTGCAGGCTTTTGCCCATGAAGAATGGGCGAAGAGACCCGTAGATCGCTGCAAGACACTTGTGTCAAGCTATGCTTCACGTTTAAAAGCTGTTATAACTGGAAAAGGATGTTGTACTAAGTACTTAGATTGAATGTCACTTGGGGGTTGAATAAAACTGATAATGATGTGAGCACAGAAAAGACATTTGTGGTTATTTGATTATAAATGTTATGTTATATTTGTCTGACTTACAAGTGCCTCTTTGATTTACTTGTAAACAAGATGACTGAAATGATCAAAATCAATGTCAAACTGGCCAAAACACTCAATTTCAGTGGGGGTTGAATAATTTTGAACACAACTGTAGTTCTGTGGTTATAGCCTGTAATAGAACGCAGATCTGCATTCACAGTTCTGCTGATTATAATTGGAAACAGTCAACAAGCTTGTCCTCGAACATATCCCTTACAGCTACTTATGTTAAATAGGAAGGAATATATAGGAATTAGCTTTAAAATCTATCTTTATTAAATTACAGCTTAAAATGTTCATTGACGTGCTTACGTGTTTTTTTATTTATCCCTTACAGCTTAGTTAAAAGGGTTGTGCAACTACTAAATGTTATTTTAATATAATTTAGCATGAAAAACTAGTTACTTTTGTCATTTTATTTCTGTTCCAAAAATGCTCC
This sequence comes from Bufotes viridis, assembly GCA_033119425.1. Lineage (NCBI taxonomy): Eukaryota > Metazoa > Chordata > Amphibia > Anura > Bufonidae > Bufotes > Bufotes viridis. Next base: position 166,761,116 of record CM065589.1, read on the forward strand.
AGTTGTGAGATATTCACCTTACTTAATCATAGTGGTGCCCCCTGGTGCTTAACTGTATAGCAATGTGGTGGCGGCACATGCTCAGTTCTATCTTTCAGCTTGTACCAGCCATACCTACTGTTAGAAGCTGTGAGAGAAGGACATGCCTCATGAGCTGTCACAGGGATAGAGCTGCAGCAGAAAGGATACCCCCCTGAGAAAGTTGAGCTGCCAGTCTGATGAGAATCTAGCAGAGCAAATGGAGCAATAAATGGGAAGATCTTTGTATCCATGTGAGGTACAGGTCTGGTTCTAGCTTTGTTAGAAAGAAATTATCCTCTACTATATAATGTCTGATTTTCAGTTTTACATCAATCATGGCATGCCCTCATTAAAAGGGTTTTCTCACAAAGAACATTATTCCCCTCTGCATGGCATAGATGCTAAATATAAGATATAAGATAAAATATAGGGCCCCAACTCTAGGGCCCACAACAACCACTTGAGATCATTCTCAATTGTCGGTGCTCCTCGTGGTGATGACCCCAGCGAACTGACGTTTCTCATCCATCCTGTGGCCAGGTGATTCATTTTCTTCTTGGGAAAACAAAGAAGGATAGTGCAAAAAGCAGCCCTCAGAGTAGAGCTGCTAATACTGAACATGGGATAACCGGCAGTAACATGGCTGACTCTGAGTCTTTCTCTATCAGATCTAAATAACTTTCCAAGTTGACCAATGGGATGCACATTCACAATATCTACTACTGTTCCCACATCGAAGTGTAGACCATCCAACTGGTAGCTAATCGGTGGTGGTGTGGTGGGCACCAGAGGCGATGTACGCTTTCTGCTAGTAGTAAGACCTGTTACTGTATAAAACTGTTTGCGCTTACTGTCTGTCCTTTGCACCAGTCCTTTAAACTGGCTCTCAACAGTCTGTAGATTCTGTACTTCTTTCTTTCTCAGAGGATAGTAGTAGTTTTTGGGATGCAAGGATGAGGGTTCTTTACAACAGGTCTCACTTCTATACAGGGAGATGCTTCCTCTGCCTTAGACTACTTTCACCCTAGCGTTTTTACTGGATCCAGCAGGGTTCAGTAAAAACGCTTCTGTTATTGATAAAAAAAAACATCTGCATCCGTTATGAACGGATCCGGTTGTATTATCTTTAACATAGCCAAGATGGATCCGTCATGAACTCCATTGAAAGTCAATGGAGGACGGATCAGTTTTCTATTGTAGCAGATTGTAGCAGAGAAAACGGATCCGTCCCTATTGGCTTGCATTGGGGGTCATGCCATATTCCTCTTGCTCCGCATCCCAGGACGGAAAACAAACTACAAAATGTTGCGGTTTGCTCTCCGGTATGGGAACGCAACTAAACGGAACGGAATGCATTTTGGAGCATTCCGTTCTGTTCAGTTTAGTTTTGTCCCCGTTGACAATGAATGGGGACAAAACTGAAACATTTTTTTCCGGTATTGAGTCCTTATGACGGATTTCCAATACCAGAAAACGAAACGCTAGTGTGAAAGTAGCCTTAGCCAGACTAGACTTAACTTACAAGCTCCTGACTCAGAGGAGAAGGGCCTGCCCCACTGAGCAGGGCAAAATAACTAAGCGGTGTTGCCATTTTAGCTCTTGAGTTACAAACATCACAAACATCACACAGAAAAAGTGAGTTAACAATAATAATGAACATTAACCCATTAAGTAGCAAATTAATCATTTTCAGTAGCCCTCTGGGGCACTGCAATAGTTATCTTTTCCAGTTTCCTTTACTTCCTTTACTTCCTTTGCTTCAGGTTCCCAATATGCAAATCACTAGAGAAATGTTATGTGTGTGTGCTCTCGTAACCCTTAAAAATTTGCATTTCGTTTACTGGTACCCTCCAACAGGCATCACTGGATATAATGATAATAAATAAAATTTTAAAAAAGCAAATATATGATTTGGTCTTTTTCAGTGCCTCGACATCAATTTTTAAAACTGTGTTAACAGTGATCTCTGTAAGTTTTTGATTCCAAATTTCCAAATACTCTGCAGCAGTAACCACTTAATAAATAATTTCTGAAATTGCTAAATCAATAGACACTAACCAGCTCTCAGACACAAAACTAAGTGGTTTGCAGACATTTTGCCATGATACATAAGTGCTGTACTCCATGTATGGCTGCATATCTTATAAGGATATAAGAATGTGATAAATGTATTCTGGAAGAGTAGCTGATGTACGGCAGTAAAAAGAAAGTTTGGAAGAGGGAGAAGAAATAAACAATTGTCCACACTGTGCATGACCATCTGCTGCCCATAAAGTCTATGATACACTGGAGTCTTCTCTTCCGATCCACAAGGAGGACCACAAGCTGATTGTGACGCTCATGTCCTCTCAAGTATATGAAATTAAATGTGATGAGGTTCTAAGGTCATTCTCTGGTCTGACCAGGGCACCGACTTGTAAGTAAGACTCCCATCCGCCTGTGCGGCTAAAGTTAATTATCTGTAAATAGCTTCCAGAAACCTCAAATCAATTTATGAAAACAAAAATTAACTTTCCGTATAAACATAATTACAGAGAGATGGCGGTGCGCAGGCCAACGCATGTTTTGGAAGCTGGGCAGGGAGCCAAATGAGTTTATTAGGCAGTGTAATTAATAACGGTTTCTCTGGCTCCAGGAAGCTGTTAATATTCAGGGGAATGAGGATGTAATGGAAAACAATTGACAGGTTTAAAACTGTGCTAGGGTGAGAACTAACTATGGTGACTGGCAGCATTGAAGAGATTACTTCCTCAAAGTGAATGAGACAGCTGCTCGTCCTGTCAATGAAAGTTAGTCTCAAAGGTAGCATATATGAACTGAACACCAGGCAAATACTGTGAGGGTTTCTGTGGAATCTGCAGCTCACAGAACCTTTATATCAGTTAGATATACGTTGTAAGATAGATAGATAGATAGATAGATAGATAGATAGATAGATACTGTAGATCAGGGGTACACAACCTGCGGCCCGGGGGCCACATGCGGCCCTTGATACCATTCTGTGTGGCTCCCAACCATCTGGTAATAAACATGTATGTCTATGTCTTGTGGTTGCTCACATGTATCTTTCCATGTTTTCTCTCATTAGAGACTAGACATTAATGATATATACTGTATGTTCAATTTGCCATAAATACAGTATTTCAGTTGTTAATGCCCCTTTAAATTTTATTTTCAGCCCTTGACGTTGGTTTAGTCTGACAATGTGGCCCCCACCCAGAAAGCATTGTGCACCCCTGCTGTAGATAGATAGATAGATAGATAGATAGATAGATAGATAGATAGATACTGAGCGAGAGATATTAGATAGATAGATAGATAGATAGATAGATAGATAGATAGATAGATAGATAGATATGAGATAGATAGATATGAGATAGATAGATAGATAGATAGATAGATAGATAGATAGATAGATAGATAATAGATAGATAGATATAGATAATAGATAGATAGATAGATAGATAGATAGATAGATAGATAGAAAGATGGTCCTTAAAAGGGTTGTCGCCCTAGGAGCCTACAACCCCAATGGTTGGAACCTGTGTCCAATAAAAAAAAAAAAACTGCCCAGAGCATTGCCATCCCCACACCACTGCCCCATTCCCGGCTACTTCCCGTACCCGCTGGACTGGAAGTATCTTGGCCCTGCGACAACTGCAGTCAATCACTGGACTCACAGTGTGTGACAATATGGAAAATTTGATAATCCTAGTCCTACATTACGTTTACATTGTGGTGTTCCAGAAACAGATTTTTATTTTTTATGCACATTAGGTGCAGTGAATTCTTCATTTGCATAAAAAAGTATTTTCTCAATGACGCTACAATCAATTTCCACAATACAGGTATCATTTTAACTGAGGCTATATTCACATGACAGTGAACAAAAAATGACAAATACAAATGGACAGTTTCTCATGGACATTTTTCAACCATTTTTGCATATTTTTTTGGTGGTCTAAAAGTTTTTAACAGCTGTTTTGAATCTGTTTTTAACAGCCATTAAAAATTGATGATTTTCTTTATTTTTTTTCAAACCCCAACCCCTACAGCACGCATGCTCAACCTGCGGTCCTCCAGCTGTTGCAAAACTACAACTCCCATTATTCTCTGAGCTATCATCCAACAGAAGGGTATAGTGGGAGTTGTAGTTTTACATCTGCTGGGGGGCCGCAGGTTGAGCATCCCTGCCCTACAGTACACATGTTCTACTTAGTGGCCCCTAGCTGTAATAATATTCCCCATAGTGGCCCCCATCAGTAATAATGTCCCCTTTAATGGGCTCTAGCAGTAACAATGTCCATCATAGTGGCCCCCAGCACTAATAATGTTCCCCATAGGGGCCCCCAGCAGTAATAATGTCCTCCATAGTGGCCCATAGTATGCCAGAAAAAAAAATCACTTGTCTCATCCACTTGCACACACAGGGACAATCGTTCTTCACTCAATGCGGAAGGACCTGCTCTCTCAGCAAGATGGCGTTACTATGCGTTCGCATAGGGCCGTCATCACGCTGGGAGCGCAGGTCATTTTGCATCACTGTCTGTCTGCGCATGCAAATGGAGGAGGTGAGTATTTTTTTTTAACCCTAGAAGGACATTTTCCACTAGTGTACTAGTGTACTGGCTTTTTTAATGCATAACCAGTTCAGTATAAATAACATTATTAAAAAGATTTGTATAAATTATTTCATATTTTACTAAATTTGAACTGGAATAGCATGTTTTGTGGAGAATGAGTAATTTTTACGTCTTTGTATTCCAAGAGCCACAACCTTATTTTTCTAGCTGTGTAACTGAATGAGGGATTGTTTGTTTTTTGAAAGATGAGTTACAGTTTTCGTTACCACCATTTTGAGGTACATATAAGTTATTGTCTTACATTTTAGTAAAGTTAATGGTAACAGAAATAAGATATAAATATAGATATGGCAGAAGAGCCAAGTACTTAGACCCAATGATAGAACCAAGCTCATTACTAACATACAATATCATAACCAAGCTCAGCACTAAGAAATGCTAACAGAACCATGCTCAGAACTATCATACACTAACAGATGGCATCATAACTAAGCTTTGTACTTGGATAAGTCAATAGAACCAAGCTCTGTGCCTAGAGACAATAACAGAACCAAGCTCTGTGCATAGACACAGTAACAGAACCAAGCTCTCTGCATAGATTCAATAACAGAACCAAGCTCTGTGCCTAGATACGATAACAGAACAAAGCTCTGTGCCTAGATATAATAACAGAACCAAGCTCTGTGCCTAGATATGATAGCAGAACCAAGCTTTGTGCCTAGATACGATAACAGAACCAAGCTTTGTGCATAGAGACAGTAACAGAACCAAGCTGCATGTATAGATACAGTAACATAATCAAGCTCTGTGCATAGATACAGTAACAAAACCAAGCTCTGTGCATACAGACGGTAACAGAACCAAGCTCTGTGTATAGAGACTGTAACAGAACCTAGCTCTGTGCATAGAGATTGTAACAGAACCAAGCTCTGTGTATAGAGACTGTAACAGAACCTAGCTCTGTGCATAGAGATTGTAACAGAACCAAGCTCTGTGCATGGAGACAGTAAAAGAACCAAGCTCTGTACATAGAGACAGTAAAAGAACCAAGCTCTGTGCATATAGACAGTAACAGAACCAAACTCTGCGCATAGATACGGTAACAAAACCAAGCTCTGTGCATACAGACGGTAACAGAACCAAGCTCTGTGCATAGAGACAGTAACAGAACCAAACTCTGCGCATAGATACGGTAACAAAACCAAGCTCTGTGCATACAGACGGTAACAGAACCAAGCTCTGTGCATAGAACCAGGGCTGGGCCGACACAGAGGCTGGGGAGGCTCCAGCCTCAGGGCGCTCCAGCCTCAGGCCGCAGGCAGAGGCCAGCCAGAGGGAGAGGGACTGACAGGGGGGAACCGCTCAGCGCTCCCTCCTGTCATTCCCTGATTGTAGTGTGACCAAGCTCTGTCCGGTCCGCAGGTACAGAGAGCATCAGTCTCCTGTACCCGGCCGGACTGACAGGAAGTGCGCACACAGTTTGCACTTCAAGTCAGTCGGCTTGGTACAGGAGACAAAAGCTCCTCCTCCTGTACCCGCGGAGGCGCAGACCATGCAGAGCTCGGCCACGCTACAGCAGAGGTAGGAGGAGAGGAGGGGAAGAAGGAGCATGACAACATGGGGGCAGAAAGCATGACAACACGGGGGAAGAAAGAGCATGACAACATGGGGGAGAAGAAAGTGCATGAAAACATGAGGGGGAGAAAGAGCAAGACAACATGGGGGGAGAAAGAGCATGACAACATGGGGGGCAGAAAGCATGACAACATGGGTGGGGGGAAGAAAGAGCATGACAACATGGGTGGGGGAGAAGAAAGAGCATGACAACATGGGTGGGGGAAGAAGAAAGAGCATGACAACATGGGTGGGGGAGAAGAAAGAGCATGACAACATGGGGGGGAAGAAAGAGCATGACAACATGGGGGGGGACAGAAAGAGCATGAAAACATGGGGGGGTATAAAGAGCATGACAACATGGGGGGGGGCAGAAAGAACATGACAAGAAGAGGGGATTATGACAAGGGGGGGAGAATGACAAGAGGGGGAGATCATGACAAATTACTATGTGGGGGCACTGCTGTGCTGTGGTTGAGGGGGGGTGTGGGGGACATTACTGAGTGGGGGGCAGTGTGGCGGACATTACTGTGTGGGGGTAGTGTGGCGGACATTACTGTGTGGGGGGCAGTGTGATGGACATTACTGTGTGGGGCAGTGTGGGGGGCAGTGTGGCGGACATTACTGTGTGGGGGGCAGTGTGGCAGACATTACTGTGTGGGGGGCAGTGTGGGGGACACTACTGTGTGGGGGGCAGTGTGGCGGACACTACTGTGTGGGAGGCAGTGTGGCGGACATTACTGTGTGGGGCAGTGTGGCGGACATTACTGTGTGGGGCAGTGTGGGGGGCAGTGTGGCGGACATTACTGTGTGGGGGGCAGTGTGGCGGACACTACTGCGTGGGGGGCAGTGTGGCGGACACTACTGCGTGGGGGGCAGTGTGGCGGACATTACTGTGTGGGGGGCAATGTGACGGACATTACTGTGTGGGGGGCAGTGTGGCGGACATTACTGTGTGGGGGGCAGTGTGACGGACATTACTGTGTGGGGGGCAGTGTGGCGGACATTACTGTGTGGGGGGCAGTGTGACGGACATTACTGTGTGGGGGACACTACAGTGTGAGGTGGCATTATACAAAAGCTCTGCAGATGCAACTCCCATGTATTGGGTCACCACAATTTGGGTGGTCATTCACTAAATGAACCCTGTTATGGGGAGAATCTGTGGATGACACATATTTGTCATCCACAGATTCCCCAATAACAGTGTCATCCATCACAGATCCCCCATAGCAGTGTCATCCACAAGTTGGAGGGGGGGGGGGCGCACTTGGGCAGCTCAGCCTCTGTTGGTGGTGGGCCTTGTCCCAGCCCTGCATAGAACCAAGCGCTGTGCATAGAGACGGTAACAGACCCAAGCTTTGTGCATAGAGACAGTAACAGAACTGAGCTCTGTGCATAGAGACGGTAACAGAACAGAGCTCTGTGCATAGAGACGGTAACAGAACATAGCTCTGTGAATAGAGACGATAACAGATCCAAGCTCTGTGCATAAAGACATAAAAGGACCAAGCTCTGTGCATAGAGACAGTAACAGAACCAAGCTGCATGTATAGATACAGTAACAGAACCGAGCTCTGTGCATAGAGATGGTAACAGAACAGAGTTCTGTGAATAGAGACGGTAAAAGAACCAAGCTCTGTGCATAGAGACGGCAACAAAACCAAGATTTGTGCATAGATACAGTAAGAACCAAGCCTGTGCATGCATACGGTAATGGAATCAAGCTTTGTGCTTCTATACAGTAACAGAACAAAGCTCACTTAGATAAAGCAACAGAAGTCAGTCTTAAATATGTGCACAATCACACCAACCAGCACATAAAAAATTGTTATACGGCAGTGATTACATGTGTTCTATTACATTGCATGCAACTGCCACATAAATTTCTCATTTTGATGGGAAATTTGTCAGCTGTTCCATGCAACTCATATGCAGTTTTGTTTCTTATGAAATCGCTAAGTTGATTGTAGCTTCTGTCTATCCCCAAAATACATTCCCTTTTACTTCACATTTGGGAGATTGTTTTCCCTTACATGTTTTTAGATCAAAAGGAGGACTGGAAGGTGTTTTAAAAAAAATAGAGAAACCATTCCTAAGAAAATATTAGTGAACATTTCCTTTCCCCTTTGAGTCACACTTAGATGCTTCTTTTGATTTACAGTGATGTAGGGAAGAACGGATCTCTCAGGCTCCTAATAGGATCTTCTCCATCCAGGCATACAGACAATAGCGCACACAGCCTCATGCACATGACTGTATTCAGATTTTGTCCCGCAAACTACAGAACTGCAAAATACAGATACTTTCAGTGTGTGATCCACATTTTTCTCACTCCCACTAGAAATAACTATTCTCGTCTGCAATATGTAACAGTATAGGACATGTTCTATAATTTTTAGAATGGACATAGGGATGCAGACAGCACATAGATGACATCTGTGTAAATGAAAGCGTCTGTGTGCTATCTGCATGAAATGTGGCTACCACACGAATGAAAAATACGGTTGTGTCAATGAGGCCTAAGATGCATATTTTCACACACACAAACACATAAGCAACTTCTATGCTTTTTACACATAAGCATACGTTTATATGCAATAATTTGTATTTTTCCCCAGGCTGCAATAGTGACGTATTGTTGTGGTTGCAGGTGTCAAATGGCATACACCACTGAGACCAGTGATTGGCTGCAGCGGTATATGGGACATCACCATTGCAACCACAACTGTATATCAGTGTTGTAGCCTGGGGAAGAATAGGAAGTGGTAGTGCTGGATTTGCAGAGTAGTGGGAAGGTGAGTTTATTTTATTATTTTATTCATATTCCTGGCAAAAGTTTTAGTGACAGTGAGCGTTCAAACATGACGGCTCACTTACGGTGCATGTGCACTAGTCCGAGCCTGAGTGCACCTGATTTTAACAGCCGTTAGACCGTCTAAGCAGCCCCATTGATTTCAGTGGGTCCAGCTGGACGTTAAAACAGCCAAAAATAGGACATGTACTATTTTTGATGGCTGCTATTCAAAAAAACTTCATGTTAATAGCCCCATTAAATCCAATTGGCTCTAAAATGGCCATCACACAACCGTTGTGTGAATGTAGGCTAAAGTTTCTTTCACCTTTCATTTACAGTGCTTTGCAAAAGTATTCACCACCCCCTCCCCCTTGACATTTTTGTATTTTGTTACATTACAGCCTTAAGTTAAATGTTTTGTTAATCTGAATTTTATGTGATGGATTAGAACACAATAGTCTAAGTTGGTGAAGTGAAATGAGAAAACTATTGTTTAGAAATAGAAAACAGAAAATTGGCATGTGCGTATGTATTCGCCCCTTTGTTAGGAAGCCCATAAAAAGCTCTGGGTGCAACCAATTACCTTCAGAAGTCACATAATTAGTGAAATGATGTCCACCTGTGTGCAATCTAAGTGTCACATGATCTGTCATTACATATACACACCGTTTTTGAAAGGCCCCAGAGGCTGCAACACCTAAGCAAGAGGCATCACTAACCAAACACTGCCATGAAGACCAAGGAACTCTCCAAACAAGTAAGGGACAATGTTGTTAAGAAGTACAAGTCAGGGTTAGGTTATAAAAAAATATCTAAATCTTTGATGATTCCCAGTAGCACCATTAAATCTTTCATAACCAAATGGAAAGAATATGGCACAACAGCAAACCTTCCAAGAGACAGCCACCCATCAAAGCTCACGGAACGGGCAAAGAGGGCATTAATCAGAGAGGCAGCACAGAGACCTAAGGTAACCCTGGAGGAGCTGCAGAGTTCCACAGCAGAGACTGGAGTATCTGTACATAGGACGACAATAAGCCGTACGCTCCATAGAGTTGGGCTTTATGGCAGAGTGGCCAGAAGAAAGCCATTACTTTCAGCAAAAAACAAAAAGGCACGTTCTGAGTTTGTGAAAAGGCATGTGGGAGACTCCCAAAATGTATGGAGGAAGGTGCTCTGGTCTGATGAGACTAAAATTGAACTTTTCGGCCATCAAAGAAAACGCTATGTCTGGCGCAAACCCAACACATCACATCACCCAAAGAACACCATCCCCATAGTGAAACATGGTGGTGGCAGCATCATGCTGTGGGGATGTTCTTCAGCAGCTGGGACTGGGAAACTGGTCAGAGTTGAGGGAAAGATGAATGGTGTTAAATACAGGGATATTCTTGCGCAAAACCTGTAACACTCTGTGCGTGATTTGAGACTAGGACGGAGGTTCACCTTCCAGCAGGACAATGACCCCAAAAACACTGCTAAAGCAAAACTTGAGCGGTTTAAGGGGAAACATGTAAATGTGTTGGAATGGCCTAGTCAAAGCCCAGATCTCAATCCAATAGAAAATCTGTGGTCAGACTTAAAGATTGCTGTTCACAAGCAACAAACTATCCAACTTGAAGGAGCTGGAGCAGTTTTGCAAGGAGGAATGGGCAAAAATCCCAGTGGTAAGATGTGGCAAGCTCATAGAGACTTATCCAAAGCGACTTGGAGCTGTGATTGCCGCAAAAGGTGGATCTACAAAGTATTGACTTTAGGGGGTAAATAGTTATGCACATTGGCTTTTTCTGTTATTTTGTCCTATTTGTTGTTTGCTTCACAATAAAAATAACATCTTCAAAGTTGTGGGCATGTTCTGTAAATTAAATGATGCAAATCCTTAAACAATCCATGTTAATTCCAGGTTGTGAGGCACCAAATATAAAAAAAAGTCAAGGGGCGTGAATACTTTTGCAAGGCACTGTAACCCCTCCTGCATCTTTTTTTTCTCCAATAGCGCCCTGTGCCCTCCCCATATGTATTGACTTTACTGAATAAAGGATATAATTGTGTAAAAAATATTTTGCAGATTTGCTACAAGCACATTCCTTTTGTAATACTGATACAACACAAAATGCTGAATGAATCGGTCATATTAAACTGTCCTTGCAGACTTCAGAGGCACATAAAATATACATAAATAGCACAATTCTGCGGTGTCTTTACAGAAGGCATGATGAGTTTTAAAGTGACAGTAAGTGCTTGCTCTATTTTTTAATTTGCGTCCATCCTGCCTGGCGTTAGCCTTAGGCTGAGGCAACGAGAACAAATAAAGCAGTGCTGGTGTAGCATATCAGTGATCATACGACAGGAACTCTTGGCACACATTGCCTTTTATACGAGCAGGCAAATCAAGTGGATAAGCAGTGTTCCGAATCACTCAGGAAGTGAGCCATACATATTTGTCAGCATATACTAGGCCTTATGCAAACTACTAGTAGCATTCCCTGTATGAGCGATATCCACAAGGCAACGATGGTTCATATTATATATTAGCACCCGCCTGCAGGGAAAAGCCTCAGTGATTAGACATGCATGAGTAGTATAAATGTATAGGAGTATTATTCCCGGGGGGATTGCGATTTGTACAGTGCCTGCTGCGGCAGAATCTTATTATTACTTGTTATAGTCTTCAAGTCAGCTTTATGGTTATATTATGTGTGATTGCTGAGAGAAGTTTGTTTAGATGTACTTCAGTGGGAGCAGTAGATGAACAGGCAGAGATGAGGAAAAATGAGGTGCTATGGCTCACAGTTGCATCTGTACCACTGCATGCCATGCAATGTCAGTTTTAGAAAATTAGATCCTGGGACTGACCCCTGACCCTCTCCCCTGTCCTCTTTAAAGGGAATCTGTCACCATGAAAATGCTATCCTTCTACTGACATCATGTGGCAGAGAAAACTGATATATAGTTATGAATAAAACAAGTAACTTATGAATTGAATTTTGTTATTTTTATTCTTAGGAGTCCAGTGGGTGGTCCTACTGATTGATGCCCAATCATACAGGAAAGACTGTCGATCAGTGAACAGGACTACCCTCTGAACTCCAAAGAATACAGCAGAGATTTCAATCACTCGTTTACTATTTCTATGGAATGCTTTCCCACAATTTGTTCAGTTCATCCTGCACCATACCATGCTGCTGGCAATTTCAGTCACATTTTCTTTCTGACGGGTTCCCTTTAAAAGGTCACTGAGATTTCAAAAATTTTTGATATATCAAAGGTTTTGATCGATAGGAGTCTTAGTGCTGAGACCCCCACCAATCGCTAGAACAATGATAGAGAAGCGCTCACATATTACGATCTTTCTTCTCAATGCAGTGAATAGAAGAGAGATGGGTGCAAAGGCTTTCTATCTCCTATAGCGAGAAGAGAGCGCAATATGCGAGCCCTTCTCTCTCCTCGTTCTAGTGAACCTTTCATATGACATATCAAAAGATCCTGTAAACATGCAGAAAAGAAATTATAATAAAAGCAAATCTAAAGGGACCTTTCCAGTCAATTTGGATATAGCCACAATTGGTGTTAGTAGTCAAAACAGCAGGCAAACTGAGTAAATAGGCAGGAGAAATTAGACAATATATGCTGTCCCTGCTTTGGTTTTTAAACTAGAATTTAATATTGTATTCTATTATCTCTGTTATCCACTATGTGAAGTGTGCTTTGCTGCCATCTAGTGGTCATTGTTATATTTAATTTATGAAGTTACCTATGGTTGTAAATTTCATGTCACTCATCTTATAAGGCCTTTTTAACACTGCTGGCATAGTTACAACAGGCTGTTCCGGAAGAGAACAGCCTGCTGGAGCTATCTGTTGTTAGTCCGCAGGCACGGGCGCCGGGCCTCTTTCCCTCCTGCTGCCATGCACCATGCTGACTAGTGTGGGCAGCAGTTAGCTTAACTGTTGCATCTGTGCTCCATGCCAGAGTTTACTTCCTTCTGGAGACCTGTACTGTTGTTAGGGCTTGCATGGGTGTGTCTCTCCCCACTTGTGAGGTAGCACGTACACGCCCTCTCTCATCAGCCTATAGCTGGATTGCAGGAAGTATTTAAAGGCGCTTCCTACCACAGGAAGATGCCTGAGCAACTCATGGTCACTAGCTTGTCTAGTTCCAAGTGTGAAGGTGTTTTTTAAGTTCTGCTTTGCTGTGTACCGGACCCTGCTTGTGGAATTATCAGATTTTGTCTGTTTGCCGCCTGCCTCTGACCTGTCTTTTCTTGTTTGTTGGATATGCATCACAGAAATGGATTTAGGCTGGGTAATTGTGGGTGAAATAAAAAGCCACAAACTATCTGAAGTTAACTTCTTTAAAACTTATGTGCTTAAAAAAGGTAGCATGATCTACTTTAAGCCATGCTCTCATCATTACGAGCTAAAAGAAAGGCTCTCTGACCTAACCCAGTGCCAGATGTCATTCCTACTCCTTATGATGGTGATTTAGGCACATTAGTGTTTTGCACAACACAAGATGACAGTAAAATAGCCTATTCCATAGAAGACAAAGGAGGTCATTTAATAAGACTGGCATTTTAGATCAGGAACTTCTCTAAACCTGAGTGAATGGCATTATGTTCCATCCTATCTTAACCATGCAGATTGTGCCACCAAACCAGCATCCTCTAGTGCCTTTCCAAATTCTTCTTGGTTGACAGATCCAGAGTTCCTGCTGAGCCAGACAAAAGAGACTTCTGTTGAAGGCATCTTCAATCTCCAAGACCCTGTTAATGATCCAGACATTCCTGGATTTAGTACCCTTGTCCAATGAGCAGTTTGGCTTGGGCTGTGAACCCTCTGAATGCTTGCCCAGAGGGCTAAGGCTTGTACAGTTAGTTCCCATCGTACAATGTTATCGTACTGAAAACACTAAAGACGGTATTACACAGCACAATTCTGCAGGCGATTGTCGGAATAGAAGCGCTCCTTCCCGGCAATCGCCTGCTTGCTAGTGAAGGAGACCACTGCTATTACATGCAACGATCTCCTCCATAGCATGAGGAAGAGTGATCGTTATGCCATTGCTAGTCCCCATGCTGTCTAGTTTTTAGCCGGCAGCAGATTGTGATTAGACACCGCGATCTGTGGCTGACAAACAAAGATTTTTAAACATGCTGAAAGATCCCAATTTCCCGATGAATAATCCCGATTTGCTAGTTCATTAGGAAATCAGCAGCAGTATTAGACTGCCGGATCATTGCTAATGAGTGTTCCTACAAACGCTTGTTAGCGAGGATTGGCCCAACAATCGCCTGGTGTAATAGAGGCTAAACACTTGTTGTCTTTCTCACATGCGTCCTAACTTAAGCCTATCTCCGGAGAGGACATTGCTGTAAGTGAGTTCATTGTGGATTGTGATAAATAATGTACAGCAGAGTTTCTTTGACACACAACTGAGAGGTATATGCAGCAAGCTATTTATTCCAAAAAACAGCCCCCATCACCAACCTTAAAACAGTCATGGCATGTTGCGGGTTGGTGGTTGCTTAAACAGAGAATTCAGAAAGGAATCCTCTCACTATTCCCAGCCATCACCATGTTACCACACTGTTGATACGGCATTATCACGAATGGGTCAAGCACCAAGGCAGACATTTTACTGAGGGTGCCATTTTACTTAAGAGCCGCAGGCCTTTGGACAGTAGGAGCAAAAAGATAGATTGCTCACCTAATTCACCACTGTGTTCAGTGTCGCAAGTAAAGGGAAAAATTGCAACAACCGCAAATGTATGCTTTGGAAGCAGATAAGACAAGTACTAAGCCACTGTTTACTTATGTCGAACTAGATTTATTTGGGCCCTGAGCATGTAGAACCAAAAGTGGACACGCAGAGAGCAAGTGATGGGCATTGGTGTTCATATGCATGAGTGTACATGCCACACAAATGGAAGTGATAGAATCCATGGACCCTGCCAGTTTCATAAATGGCTTACGACAATTTCCAGAGGACCAGTAAAACCAGTAAAACTATTGAGAACCAACTATAGAACCAACTTCATAGTTGCCTGTCAAGAATTGCAAATTAATTCTAAGGTAGCCCAGGATTGCTTGGCTGACAATAGTTGTACTTGGGTCTCTAACCCTCCCCATACCTTCCATATGGGCAGATCATAGGAAAGCAGGATAGGCATCACTCATAAGACATTGGATTCTATGCTCATAGATTTGAATTTCTCAAGGGTAATGAGACTTTAAATATTTTCTTAGATGAAATGTTTGCTATTGTCAACACCAAGCCAAACTTACAGGTAGTAGAAATAAAGAAATGCATAGCCCAAGGTGTTCAACCTTGCATATGTAACACAAACCTCGACTATGGGATTAAAACTGGTTATAATTTCAACGACTGGCCTAGTGCGGCTACTCCAGTATGATCCAGTTATCCATTTGAATATATATATAAGAACAGTTGCCTACAGTCGCAGAACTTTCCTTGAACATCAAACAGACATTATTCCTAAATGTCAGTTCATATACTGAAATCCATGGATTTTACACAGAGTGTGCTATCCGAGCTATGGCTTCTGAACTAGAATACATAAGTGTATTCTGTTATATCTGTTATCAATTATGTTTAGTGTACTTTGCTGCCATATAGTGGCCATTGTTATATTTGATTTATGAAGTTATCTATGGTTGTAAATTTTATACGTCATTCAGCTTGTAAATTCTCCTCTCCCGTGAGCTCATATCCTATGTCCTTTGGTATTTTCCTGTTTGTCAGACATTCTTTGCAGAGCTGGTGAGAGTTTTTTTTTTTTACCTCTGTCATCATTTCTCTAGGTACATTCAATAAATTACCGAAAGGTATATCTATTGCATCTCCCTCACTGGAATTCTACATGCAACTGGTGTCCCTAGGGGACTGATTATAGCACTCACACTCAATAGAAACTTCTCTAACATATATTGGTGGCAGAAAAGAATTCTATGCTGAGCATAGACTTCTATTATGACGCAATGAAATTCCTCTTATAGGCTTGCGTGGTGCATGCCATCATAGAATTTCGTTATGGTCCATGGTAATGGAATGCATTATGGAATTCTTAGATAACCCGAATGCTGACCTTGAAAATCACAAGTGCGCTCAACACTAATACTAATAATATTCTCATGTTAAATGGCCTTAGACTCTATTGCTATGAATAAGTGATTATTATGTGGTAGATATGTTGATCTAGAAGTGTTAGAATAGATCTAGTAATCCAGACTCTCAATGATCCAACCTCTTAGAATACAGTATGTACCTCAATATGAGAAAATCAAGCTTCTAATTCCAGAATTATAAATCTCCTGGTATATGCTAGCTTGATTAAAGAGGTTGTACAGGCAGTATATAGTGATGGCCTATTCTCAGAATAGGTCATGAATATCTGATCGGCAGGGGTCCGACTCCTGGCACCCCTTCCAATAAGCTGTTTGAAGCACTACTTCCTCTTCATCTGCCTGTCATCTCAAAAGTCTCGACGGCACAGTGTAATTACAAGTATGCGCATAAATGGAGTGAGTACTTGTAAGGGAGGTTACTCACAGTGTAATGAAGAGGAAGGAGCGCTCAGTGCTGCCTCCTCTTTAAACAGCTGATCAGTGTCGTTGCTGTGTGTCAGCATCTGCGCTTGCGCCTCTACCCAAAGAAGTGGCAAAGGAGCAAGATTGTCAGGGCTGGATGAGATGTCTGACCACGTCAATCAAGCAGCAGGGGATTCTTTTGAAGTGATTGGGTCATCTCTAATCTCCTGTGGCAGCTATAAAACATATCTCTAAATGTGGTTAACAGCAGCTCATGAAAATAAGAATGTAATCTAGCATTACAAATAAAAACAGATTTAAAAATATTTAACATTATCTGGCTTTAATTCATTAAAAATATGGTTAATATACTCCCTTTATATAACTTGAATGCCTTATGCAAACAAGCTGACCATGTCTGTAGAGGCAACTTGCTAGCTATCAAAGTCATGTTCTCACAGCAGCACAGCACTGAGGTATCACCACAGCAGTTTGATAAGGATGGGGGAGGGCATCTGTTTGGCAAGTGTAATGTGAGCTAGCAGGCTTGCACAGTGACTGTGACCGGGCTGCAGCTCCACTGTCTGTAACATAGCATACGATAATAACATTATGGTGTTAGTGATTCGGGAAGAAGGCAGCCTGCAGCACAAATGGGTGAACTGTGAAAGAAAAGATTCCACAAAGGAGCAGCACATGAGGATCATTTTTTCAGCGAGGGTACCCTTTAGTTTCTAATGGCCTTCATATGGGTAAAATTCCACATTATGACAATATCATCCTTTCAGCACCTTTTCAAGCATTTATTAGGATTGAAGAGGCCATTAAGCCTGTAAGTATGCTGCCTGAAATTGCAGCAAAGTGAATTATGTGTCAGTCATATGAAATGTAAATATTCTTCTAAAAACAATGGGTTCAGTCATTCGCCAGCACGGTACTGAGAAGATTACTATAGTCAACCTGCTAACCATAGACTTCATCAGTCTAATAACTAGTTACATGATAATAGCCAAAGCAGCACTGTTAGAGATAATCTCTAAATTGTTTCGGTGACAGTTGCCGCAGACAGCAATCCTTATTAATCAGATTCTATTATTGCTATTCATTAAATTCAAAGGATTGCTATTAAAACTGAACTCACATCACCTCCCCCAACACATTTTGTTGAACCACCTTATACACCTGTCTACCAAGTCTAGTTGCTTTTAGTTGCTTTTGACACTGGGTTAAGACCTGGGCGTTCGTGCAGCGCATTTAATTCGCGCGTTTAATTCACGCGTTTTTAGCACGCGAATTAAATCGCGCTGCACAAAATAGGAATCGCGCGTTTAACGCGCGTCCCTATTAAACTCTGTTTATGGGGACGCGCGTTAAACGGGCCAAAAAACGCAAACATACTTGCTTTTGCGTCGGCCATTTTACGCGCGTTCAAACGCGCATAAAAACGCGCAAGTGTGAACCAGGCCCATAGGAATGCATGGGTACTGTACAGTTGTGCGTTTTTATGCGTGTTCGAACGCGCGTAAAAACGCTAAAGTGTGAACTGAGGGTGAAGGGGATGTCTCACTTCAGCAAATGGCATTTTTCCTGTAGAGAAAGTTATTAGAAGGCACTTATTAATGTATGGCG
Organism: Bufotes viridis; assembly: GCA_033119425.1. NCBI lineage: Eukaryota > Metazoa > Chordata > Amphibia > Anura > Bufonidae > Bufotes > Bufotes viridis. Next base: position 166,779,310 of record CM065589.1, read on the forward strand.
ATTGTCCATATTGCCTCCTTTGCTGGCTGGATTCATTTTTCCATCACATTATACACTGCTCATTTTCAGGGGTTATGACCACTCCCTAATCCATCAGTGGTGACCATGCTTGCACAAAATAGAAAAATCGCTGGCCCCTCTGGTGGGCTGGACCATGGGAGTGCGCAGATACTCATGCACAGCAGCTCCTGTTCCAGCCATCTCGTATCTGCGCTGCAGTGGTGGCCATAACCCCTGGAAATGAGCAGAGTATAATGAAAAATAAAAATGAATGCAGCCAGCAAAGAAGGCAATATGGACAATCACAATACATTAGTAAGTGCATTGTATTACATTTCTCTACATGATAAATGCCATTTGCTGAAGTTAGACAACCCCATTTAACTTGTAAATTTTTTTATGCTATTGGATCATTAAATTACATATTATGGCCCAAAATGCTCTGTCCCCTAAGAAGATACAGTATGACCTGAGACATACATTGTTATAGCAGGGCTTCTGCAGCAAACTTAAATGCTATTATTAAAGGGGTTTTCAGATAGGTCATCGATGTTTAACCATTGAACTGCGGCCAATAAGCAGTTTAAATCTATAGTGCCCTCTGAACCACCACCCTAAACACAGGACATCCCTAGTTCAAAAAATTTTACCACAGAGTTTTGGTAACCCTGAAAGTCGTGCCTTTAGAGTCAGTCAGCAAGAAGGGAATAATTTATGGATCCATTGATTCCTTACAGTCCCCTAAATTGTCAGTTGAGGGGGTTTGTGGGATCCAAAGGTGTAGCACTTTTATGGAAGATGCCCCAACATAAAAAGGGTGCAATGTTGGACAATAAATACAAAAGCTTTTAAGCTTGCTGAACCATAGATATGGTTTTGTATGTGTCTAATGCCTGTTTACTGTTAGCTAGTTAGTAGCGCTCTTAACACATCTACACTGACGGCAGTACAAATTTCTGAATATCGCCATCTGTTCGTCAGGACTCGTTTACAATTCAGTTGACAACAGAAATTAGAAGTTTGTTAATATTTACTTTGCTATTAGCACAGTGTAAATGATTAATTCACTTTGTGACAGGACCCTGCTGTTTGACAAAAGATGTCCTGCGGTAAGGTTGTTATGGAAACCTTCATGCCCACTAACCATACATTTCAGCAAGCGGTCCTGATTTTATATAGTGTGCTTCCCATTATAACTATTCTGAATGACTCTCAAACTAAATATTAAAGGGGTTGTCTCAACTCGCTATTTCCTGGCTCCCTCGCGGCTCTCAGGGCCTCGATTCCCTGCTTGCTGGGGACGGTGCTGAAATATTTGATTAAAGGCACAGCAAGCAGGGTAGGGATGATGCAATCTCGCCCCTTGCATGTGCGTGCGTGCTCCTGAGGCTGCTAGTGGAATAGAATCATTAGCAGCCTCTGGGATAGCTGAGCAGATTGAGGTGGCCGGGGCCAGGAGTGACTGCTCAAGTGCATGAATATGTGCACGCTGGCCCGCATGAATCCACCAGAGCAGCCGAACGATGGTGTTTCTGTCCACCTTCACGGCCACTGCCGATAGTGTGTCACTACCTTATGTAGTGTGGAGTATCCATTTGAAGTGCTTTCTTCAACAGGTTATTTTAAAGGGCAATATAATTAGATTGGGCCGGAAAAGCCCTTTAACTCTTCACCTTGTTTATTGTTTCCTTTTTCATGGGTTGATAAATTTAGCAAAGGTGTTGGGACAATATAATTAGTGTTGTATAACAAGGCTAAAAGATCCAATTATAGATACTCTGTAAAGAGTTCCTGTGTGCAGGATCAAACTTATTAAACCAGACATACTCGGGTTGATCCTGCGGAGAAATATAATACCTGTCTTGTGAAAAATGGGTTGCAGCTTTACTGAGAAAACAGTATTGTATTTTTTATGCAATTGAGGCAGTAAAGAAGATCCATATTGTTACATTCATAGTATATGACGATATAAAATATCAGTACAAAGTTAATGTTATTATGACCCCGATGGACTGCTCGCAAAATGAAAATCCCTGAGGAAACCGGGACCATTATATTTTTCTTTTTCTGTCTCTCTCACACTATCTCTATATATTCAGATTTAAACAGAGATTTTCAAGGAGTTCTGCCTAAAAATTGATGTTTTCAGCATCTTTGTCAACTAATTGCATAACTACACAAGTGCCCAAGTCCATAACGAGTCCCCACCACATATTGTCAGAAGTAACACCGCTCAGAACAGCTGCTGACAGATCCATTGGACTAAGTTATGTGCACAAGCTGAGAAAAGCTCTTACTCAGCAATGCTTGTCGAGTCAGTTCAGCCTGAGTTATTACTCATAATTAAGAGCTCTGCTTGTTTTACTGTTCATTTCCTTAACCCCTCTTAACTCATAACATAATTTCAAACCATGGCAAGTCTGGTCATTACACTGTGCTTTTTTCGAGACATTGTCTGAAAAAATGGAAGATAGGAGTGAAAGTAGATAAATGATGCTCTTTCCATTCAGAAGAGGAATGTTAAAATATACTGTTTGCTTAGTGCTCCCATTAAGAAGAAACAGAATTATGCCTCATTCACACAGTCATTGTTCAGTCAGTGATTTCCATCAGTGATTTTGTGCCAAACCCAGTATGGCTCTAAACATAGAACAGGGGCAGATCTTTGCCTTATAAGGGGTGTGAAAGATGTTATCTTAGAGACCTGGTGCCCCACTATGTCTATAGAATACTCTTTAGATCTTATAGAGTGTCATAAATTCTGGGGACAAAGTACCTTTTAATATGAGAACTTTCATGTGTTCTTCATTGTGTCCTAGGCTACAGAAATGCTTAGCCACAGAAATGTGCAGCTTAAATTGTGTGGCGGTGGGACTTCATCCTTGCTTTGAGTTTCTGTCCTATTTCTCCAAAATTTATTATACTCACTTATATAGCACTGTTATATAACGCAGTGCTTTACAGACATTAGCGTCAAGCTGTCCCCTATGGGGCTCACAATCTAAGTTTCCTATCAGTATGTCTTTGGAGAGTGGGAGAAGATACAAACTCCATGCAGAAATCGTCATTGGTGGGATTCGAACCTAGGACCCCAGCACTGCAATGCTAACCACTGAGCCACTGTGACCCTCCAACAGGACATTTATTGCAGATAGGTACACAAAATCGGATGTACAGGGTAGCTCACGAAAATCTAGCCCACCTTCAATATCTCCAAATCAAACTGCCTAATAGTAAATCAGTATTAGTTGCCCATAGCAACCAATCAGAGCTCAGCTTTCAGGTCCTACAGGGCTCTGAAAAAATGAAAGCTGAGCTCTGATTGCTATTGGACAAGTAAGACAGATTTACTATTAGGCAGTTTGATTTGGAGATATTGGAGGCGGCCTACTCTTTCACGGGCCACCCTGTAGAACAAATGAATGTCCCAGGGATCTTATAGTCCTGCTGTGTATTGGGGATGCTGATCTTGTCTTTTGTCATTATATGAGAACAGTGATGAGTTCCTTTTTGTGCGGTATATGGCAATTAGTGATGAGCAAAGCAAGCTTCGGATGCTACATCCGAAGTCGCTTCACTCAAAACTTCGGATTAACGGTGTACCAGTCGGAACCGAAGCCGAGTTCGGTTCCAAGTTATAAAGTGGTTTTCCACTTTAAAAATTAAATACCAAAGTTATTCAGAAAAGTCTCGCACATTTTCGCGAGTAACTGACTTCGGCTCTTGGGAGCCCTACATTTTAATGCTGTACGGAGACGAATCTCCGTACAGTATTAATCCGTAGTTTTGAGTGAAGTGACTTTGAATGTAGTCTCCGAAGCTCACTTCTCTCATCACTAATGGCAATGAACTTTTCACTAGAATATTTTTTAGATTTGGAGGTCCGTAACAAAGCAAAGGAGAATCTGGGAAAATTGTTTTTAGCTGGTCATTCTTAAAGAGGACCTTTCATCTGAAAATGCACATTAAAATACATATATCCACTTACATGGCGGCCCCCAGTGGTGCTGTTTCAGCTTTTCATTTTCCATAATGTGCCCCCGTTTGTCCGCAGTGGCCCCTGCCATAATTCTCGCCTCATATGCAAATGAGCATTCGGCTCAACTGAGCGGGCCTGCAAAAGTTATCCCGGGCGTGGCTTTCTTCTCCCTGGCACGGAGCACATCCAATAAGCGCGCCTCGCTCTCAGCCAGGGAGAAGAAGCTCGAGTTCTCGCGAGATTCTTGAGAACTCGAGAGGTTTCACACAGCCTGAGCCGGGCGCCAACTTGGAGTCCTCCGGGGAATCCAAGATGGCGCCCGGCTCAGGCTGTGTGAAATCGCTCGAGTTCTCAAGAATATCAGTTCAGAATCAGTCAAAATATAATCAATGAAACAAAAGTAGGCCAAGAGTTTTATGGGGCAGGATAACAAGTCACTTTCCATTTTTGCCATGAAAAGATTTGCATATTGCGGTGCCATTTTGCTGCCAATGGCGGTTCCAGTGCATTGTAAATATATATCCTTGCCAAAAGAAAAAATAGGTGCTGTTTGTACACACCACACACTTCATTCATACAGTGATGAATACAAAACATTTGCGGAAGACATCTTTCACACTTACGGTAGATGTCCGCATCCGGCACTGCCGGACATTACATGACCCCCACTGGCCCCATATTTGCAGAGTTGCAGCTATACCTCCGCTGGTCTCCTTTATAGTAAATGGGGTGGGACAGAAATATAGTAGCTTCCAGAAATGCTGGAATGCATAGAGTTTCCTATCGGAACAGCTTACTGGATCTCAATGTCAGGGCCAGGACAAGGTATTTTGATACCTTAGGCAGAGCAGACAAATTTCATGTATCTGCACACACACAAACACATACAGATCCCTACAGACCTCATATCAGAACACAAAATTAATGTCCTCCCCTCACAGATCCCTGCAGACCTCATGTCAGACCACAACATTCATGTCCCTTCCCCCACAGATCCCTGCAGACCTCATATCAGACCACAAAATTCACGTCCCCCGATCCCTGCAGACCTCATATCAGAACACAAAATGTATGCCCCCCCACAGGTCCCTGCAGACCGCATATCAAAACACATAATTCTTGCCCTTTCCAAAGATCCCTGCAGATCTCATATCAGACCACAAAATCCATGCCCCCAACAGATCCCTGCAGACCTCATATCAGACCACAAAATCCATGTTCCCGCCCTCTCACAGATCTCTGCAGACCTCATATCAGACCACAAAATTCATGCTCCTCAGATCCCTGCAGATGCCAGTGTTCATGTGACACCTCCCCCCCCCACAACCCCTCCCCCCCCCCCCCCCCAATCCCCTCCCTGAGATCCCTGGTCTGCAGACCTCAGATCAGACAAAAAAATAAAACAACTTACCTCTTCAGCTCTGGGCAGCTCTGCTCCTCCACTTTCCAGCTCGAGCCTTCTTGCCGCTATGCACTGTGATCTGCCATCTGCATAGCATCAGGTCAGAGGGCACGTGTACGCCAGACCTGACTCTGTACAGAGTCAGGACACAGCATGGCTGCTGTAAGAAGGCCAGGGAGGGGTAAGTGACTCACGGCTCCCTGGCTCGCAGCTCCTGTGTTCTAATGAACTCTTCTTCAATGGAAGCACTCATTAGAGCGTTTTTTATTTTTATTTTTCACTGACAAATTGCGCCCAGACACCTCCAACACCACCACTACCACCCCCTCACCACGGGTAGGGAGGTGGCGCCCGCCTAGGGCGCCTACCCTTCATCCCGGCCCTGATAAAAATGCTAGTGTGAAACTTGCCTAAGAGTATGGCCATAATCTATTAGTGCCTAATTAGCCTCAGTTAGGATACGTCCACACGTTCAGGTTTTTTTAAGCAGTTTTGGAAGCCAGAACCAGCAGTTTATTAAAAAAGGAAGAGAAGTTATATCTGTCCTTTATACTTTCTCTCCTTTTATGATCTACTCCTTATTTGGCTTCCAAAACTGCATCAAGAATCCTGAACTTTAGGTTGTATCCAAACTGGGCTAATTAGGCACGGACACATTGCCATGGGTTTTAATACTGAGCTTCTAATATCTGGGAAGCAGAAGGCAATACATGGCCCGATCACCATATTTACTGCAGACAGTTTAATGCAGACCTAGTTGCACTGCTTGAATATCCTTGGTGAATTAAATAAATTGAGATGCCAGTGACACAGTCAATTGCAGATGCAGAGATAGCAGGCAAAGTGTACAGATTATATTTCAAGAGGGAGACAATTCAGTACCGCTAAAAGGATCTGGCTTCTTCTTTTGATCTGTGTGCTGGTTAAGTCTTATTGAAATGACAAATTTGCAGTTGAAGCTGATGTATGTTATCTGAGATTGTGTACACTTCAGACATGCAGAGATCTGCTCATTCTAATGTGCGAATATCAGATTATTTGCTAGTACATTTGTGTTTTTATTTCTTTATTTCCACTCCTCTATTGCAGTATATTAACTGTTAAGCTCCGACAGGGTCACCATACACATGCCCTCCGCTGTATCCTATTCAATTGTAAATTCAACTCCCTACTTTAATCTATTTTGAAGGGTTAACTTACATTGTGATTTATGCACTTTTCATATTGTTGAACTGCATTTATGTTTACTGTAATATATCCTGTTCATTTGCACTGTTACTTCACTATAGCTGCACTGCACTGTGTAAAGAGTTAATGCACAGCCAGCTAATACTGAGAGACTTTACAAGTTTCTACCTATGCAAAGTTTTGGAGGGGAAAAAACAAGACACACTGACCTTCTGACTGTTTGGTTTGGCTCTGTTGTTTATGTCTCAGGATTTGTTTATATCTAGAAAAACTGCTTATTCATTCCCATAGACTTTTATTGAAGCTCTGTACAAGTCTATGATAGAAATTGTAACACTGTTTTTGTTTATGCTGTGAACTTCACTCTACCCCTCCTACTAGAAGATTCTAGTTCAGCTAAAAACTGTATATAAGGAGAGAAGTCAGTGTCTCTAGTTGTCTTCATATAGGGACCAGTTCTTAGTGGGAGACTGTGCCAGACTGCATGAGTGACCAGAAGACGACACTGGATGGGAATGCTGAGGCACAGAACCCAGGTTACCACCCGGTTGACGAGGGAGCCACACGGACAACTGAGCCACAGTCCCTGACCCACCAGACTCAACTGCTCTCTGACTAACCAGGGGTGGACCAAGTCGATCTCCTCACAACCTAACAGGATACACCAAGGTGTTAACCCTAAATTGTCTATGCAATGTGATTAGGCACACAAATACAATAAACCAGAATATTTCATTTAAAAATACAATACAGCAATGCTAAATTACTCTTTTGCAGTAACCCTGGTTCTGGGGTACTGCATTTGCATACCAACTAGAGTTGAGCGAATTGAAGCTGACGAATTGGAATTCATTTAGAATTTCAGGAAAAATTTGATTCGCAACTAATGCGAATTTCCTCGCGCTTTATGGTAACGAATCTCAATTTTCAAAAAATGGCGGCTACATGTGTGAGGACTGAGGACATGGGGGAAGGTAGGATCACCCAGATTGACATGCCTACATGCAGCCAATCAGCAGCCAGCCAGCCCTATGATGTCACAGCCCTATAAATACAGCAAAAAAAACAATAGCTGATCTCAGGGAGACCAGCTACAAAAAACACAGCGGAGCCTCATTTAAGAGTCTCAACACAGCAATCCAAAGTGCAAAGCTCCCTGGGAAACAGTAATATGCAAAATAAATGTGGAGCTCCAGTATTGGGTCTACAACTCAATTAAAGCCAGATATCCCTCAAAGGAAGGAAAACGAGCAAAGGGGTGTCCCCATAACAGAGATCACCAAATACACCATATTAAGTGGCCCCTATGTCAAGATCCCGCTTTTTTACAAGCTTTAAGGATGTGACAGGGAAGACCTAAGCCAGTTATCCATCCACAGACAGCTGTTTCGGTGTGTTGCCCCTCATCAGTGCGGAGTAGGACTCTGGCTAACCAGGAGCAATGCCTCGGAGACTACTCAAACAAAACAATAGCTGATCTCAGGGAGACCAGCTACAAAAAACCCTGCAGAGCCTCATTTAAGAGTCTCAACACAACAATCCGAAGTGCAAAGCTCCCTGGGAAACAGTAATATGCAAAATAAATGTGGAGCCCCAGTATTGGGTCTACAACACAATAAAAGCCAGATATCCCTCAAAGGAAGGAAAACGAGCAAAGGGGTCTATTGAAAACGAGCAAATACGCCATATTAAGTGGCCCCTATGTCCAGATCCCGCATTTTTACAAGCTTTAAGGATGTGACAGTGAAGACCTAAGCCAGTTATCCATCCACAGACAGCTGTTTCGCGGTGTTGCCCCTCATCAGTGAAAGCCAGATATCCCTCAAAGGAAGGAAAACCGAGCATAAATACAGCAGCCATCTTACAGTCAGACATTTTCTAGCGTTTAGAGTGCAGGGACAGACGTGTGGAGGCGCTAGGGACAGCAGGTGTAAACACGATTGTGGGAAAAAAAAGACAGAAAAAACTATTTATAAGTGCAGGGAAAGTATAGGGAGGAATCATTTCACAGCATCTTAGTGCAGGGAGAGACGTAAGAAGGCACTAGGGACATTGATAGGAAAGTGATTTACAAATGCAGGGAAAGATTATTTGGGGATCCAAATAGTCATCAGACAGCTCTGTCATTCCAGATTTTTGTTATTGGGCTGCAGCAAGTGGTATGTTGAAAAGCTTTTAGTGGCTTATATCTTAGTATCTTACTCAGTACTAAAAAAAAATATATACTCAGTTCACTTCTGCAGTTATTTCTGGTGAAAGCGTATAGGGGCATATTACAGTAAAAGAAGAAAAATATATACGCACTGCACTGTCGCAGCTATTTCTGTTGAAAGCATATAGGGCGTATTACAGTAAGAAAATAAATATATATATATATATACGCACTGCACTGTTGCAGTTATTTCTGATGAAAGCGTATAGGGGCATATTTCAGTCCAACAAGAAAAATATATTCTCTGGTCACTTCTGCAGTTATTTCTGGTGAAAGCGTATAGGAGCGTATTACAGTAAAAAAAAATATATATATACGCACTGCACAGTTGCAGTCATTTCTGTTGAAAGCGTATAGAGGCGTATTACAGTAAAAAAAGATAAATATATATACGCACTGCACTGTTGTAGTTATTTCTGGTGAAAGCGCATAGGGGTGTATTTCAGTCCAACAATAAAAATATATTCTCTGGTCACTTCTGCAGTTACTTCTGTTAAAAGCGTATAAGGGCGTATTACAGTAAAAAAAGAAAAATATATATACACACTGCACTGTTGCAGTTATTTCCGTTGAAAGCGTATAGAGGTGTATTACAGTAAAAAAATAAATATATATATACGCACTGCACTGTTGCAGTTATTTCTGGTGAAAGCGTATAGGGGCGTATTTCAGTTCAACAAGAAAAATATATTCTCTGGTCACTTCTGCAGTTATTTCTGGTGAAAACGTATAAGGGCGTATTACAGTAAAAAAAGAAAAATATATACGCACTGCACTGCTGCAGTTATCTCTGTTGAAAGCTTATACGGGCGTATTACAGTAAAAAAAGAAAAATATATACGCACTCCACTGTTGCAGTGATTTCACTGCTGCACTTATATCTTGAAAAACCTTTATTGACGTATATCAGTAGAAAAAAATATATATATTTAGCGTTCACTGTTGCAGTTATATGTGATAAAGCCTTTAGTGGCGTATTTCTGTAGAAAAATCAAGATATATTCAGCGCTCAGCACTGCAGTTATATTTGGGAAAGTAATTTTTGCAGTATGGACCGAATTACGTTGAGGTGAAATTTTGTATTTACATTTCACATACTGCGCGCTTACATGACGACGTCCATAAGAGCAGCTCACCAATATAGGTGAATACACTATGCACTAACCCTGCACAAAAATGCGAACTAATTCACACCAGCCTGCATCTATCTGCGGTATTGCTTACTGGACACCACTGGACTTTTCTGCAGCACAGTAATCGCAGGAAGACAGCGCCTCACTCTTCCAGCGCGGACCGACTTCCTCCGCTACGTCCCGTTCACTTCAGATCACTCAGCCTCGGGCGCCGTTGTTTTTTTGAAACTGACAGCCTATAACTTTCTGTTGAAAAGCCTTTAGTGGGGTATATCAGTAGAAAAAGATATTCTGCGTTCAGCGTTGCAGTTATATGCGGCAAAATCTTTTTTGAAATATTTTTGTGGAAAAAAATCTTGTATTCAGCATTAAGTCTTCGAAAGCCCTCATAGAGACCCTCGGGATATAATAATCTATAAACTAAATGGTCAAAAGACCTAAACAAAATCCCTTTAGGGGTCTCTACCTAACAGTGTCTTAATATAAAAATATATATTTATTAGTTCTTGTTCAAAACTGAAAAGTGAAAAAGAAAAAAAAATTGAAAAAGAAAAAAAAATTGTGTTTAAAAATATCAGTAGCAGTGAGACCAATTTAATTAGTATCTACTAGTGGTTGCTAGCGGCAACTAAGGGACTTATGGTATCTAAACTATAGTACAGTCACCCGCAGGTGCACTATTTGTATAGATGATTGAGGTTATATAGTGTCAATGATTGGCACACCACTACAATTTGCAGGGGCATGTTAAATACCACCGCGTGCTGTTGCCTGAATTAGGTATTTGTGTGAGTTGGGTATTATCTTTTATCACAGTGAAAGGTGCCACATGATTTAACAGTCTATCTGTGTGCGGCCTGCAATTTAGTTACAGGCTACACACATGTATCGACTGTTTCAAAGAGCCTGGCGTGTGTTGTGAACCTGTAGGGGTCAAATTTAACCTCCGTTACATACAGCTTTAATTAGCACTCTGTTTGTGCGTGACCTATTTGACTTTTTAGGTCACACGCTTGTATCAGCCGCCCTGGAAAATGTCACAATGTTACACACTTTTTCTCTCCTCACACTCAAGTTCAGGCATATCGATCACACATTCAAAGCTGGTTGCCAATCATACACTTGTAACATTTTTTGCCCTCAGATAACCCTTGCACTACACTTATATTGCTCACTGTTAACTGCCTAAAACTCTACTCGCTACACTATCTTACACCCCTCCCGACATGTTTTGCCACTATGTGGCTTCATCAAGGGAAGTGGGGTATAGCAGTGCGCGTGCATAATAGTGGCCACATTTATCTAGTTACTGTACCCTCCCTCCTTTTTTAGAGCATCCCATCACACTCCTGGATTCCCTAACTGACAGGTGTTTTCTCCTATCAAATACCAGCCCATAGATACTGTTGATTTACCTAACTGGGTTGCGGACTGACAGGTAATTCCTCTTATCGGGTGAGAGCGCGCACATCTGTCATTGCGAGCCGCAAGCTGCGTTTACGATCCAACAGTTATTTTCTCCTATCGGGTGCGTTCGCGCACATACATCATTTCGAACTGCACTCGCATCCCTCCATCTGTCAGTCACTTATCCCGATCATACTCCTTCTTGTCATCTGTATCACCGCGGTATTAGTATCTATGGAGGTATCGGAATTAACGCGATGCACAGTGGTAATATTAATGGGAAAGACATGGATGAAGCTGTGTTAACCCTATGAATCCCCATTTGATTAATTTGGGGAGTGATTCAAATCACAATAAGTTACTTAGATAGAATGTGTGATATGTCTAATATACATTCTTCATATCACAATGTATTATTTTAATAGGGGATAATTCTGATCACAATACATTATTACAATAGGATGCGTGATATATCTCACATCCATGGTTTATATCACAATGTGGTATTTTAATAAAAAATCTAATATTTCATTCATCCATTTTGGACTGAACTATATATTCATTCGCCCGTTTTGGACTGAGCTATATATTACACTATGTTTTGTACAATAAACCAAACCAAAGTTCTTTTTTCTTTATTACTGTAAATATCATAGTGATTTAAAATTTATGTCAATACACTTTCTTTTATTCTTATATATCAACATCCGTGTCATCAAGGAATTCCAAAAGAACACATATGCAACTTATGTTCTCCTTTCTCAGAGCGGATGGGTATGGGAAGTACTATATATTAAATGGGCCTACCGTAATTTTTATCCTATCACTTATCAGAATTGATAATTCTATTGTACTTTATTTGTACTGATACTTTATTTCTGCCGTATAAGAGAAGCCTTCATTCAGGCCTTTAGGGCTCAGGGTTTGCAATCTGTAAATCCATTTGGCTTCCTCCTGTAGTAATTTGTGATCCAAATTGCCAGTTTTTGCACCCAATTTTATTCTTGTTAGTGCCCAGAATTTAAGGACATCAAAATTACTGTTATGGGTGTAGGCGATGTGTCTGTACAGCGAGGTGTCTTTTTCTGTATTAATGGCACTAATATGCCCCGATATTCTCTCCTCCTGCGTCGTTTTGCCCATATATAGCTTTGGGCACGTACAGCAGGCCACATATACTATCCCGCTACTACGACAGTTGAAAAGATCTCTTATAATATATTCTCAACCATCAACAGGGTTTTTAAAGCTCTTGACTTTGGGTATATATTTGCATAACGTGCAATTGCCACATCGGAATGACCCCACAGTGCTAGATTTTAACCACGTCTCTTTTGTTGTTATTTATTTTAGTAAGAAAACTGTGGACAAGTTTATCTTTAAAATTCTGTCCCCTTCTATAGGTGACACTAGGAAATGGTGACAGAACTCCACACAGATCCGGGTCACTGGTAAGTATTTTCCAATGTTTTTTAAGGATGTTCATAATTTGTGGCTAATTTCGATCATAGATACCAATACATCTTATCATTTTAGTTTCCTGTGTAGGATAAGTCCTGTTCTTCTGGGCTAAAAGGTCCTCTCTTCTTTGGTTTTTGGCACGGTTGTATGCCCTTTTTAAAGTTTTTCGCGGATAACCTCAACCTCTAAAGCGTTTGAACAGTTTGTCTGCCTTTATTTTTAAAGGCCTTCTCTGTGGTACAATTTCTCCTGGCTCTTAGATATTGCCCGACCGGTATACCATTTTTCAAGGCTGTCGGGAGCCAGCTATTAGTCGAGGTCGGCTTACGGAAAATATCCGTTAAAATATGCCAATTTTCATCTTCCTGGATTGTTAAATCCAAAAAGCAGATCTTATTTGGGTGGATTTCAAAAGTGAAATGCATCCCTATGTCATTTTTATTCAGCATGTTTACGAATTCTATGAATTCTTGTTTATCACCCTCCCAGAATATAAGCACATCATCAATAAATCTACCCCAAAATAAAATGTGACTAGTAAATTGTGTAAATGTGTCAGAAAAAACTATTTTATCTTCCCACCACCCCAAAAACAAATTTGCAAAAGTCGGTGCACAAGGTGTCCCCATAGCGGTACCTTTTGTCTGATGATACCGCTACAGAGAAAATAGTTGTGAGTGAGTATAAATCTCAGTAAAATTAATACGTATTCATTATGCTCATGAAAACAAGTACTTTTTGTGTCCACGAGGAGGACATCGTCTCACTCTTCCAGCACGGACCGACTTCCTCTGCTACTTCCTGTTCACTTCAGATCACTCAGCCTCGGGCGCCGTTGTTTTTTTTTTAACTGACAGCCTATAACCCTCTGTTGAAAAGCCTTTAGTGGCGCATATCAGTAGAAAAAGAAAAATATATTCTGCGTTCAGCGTTGCAGTTATATGCGGTAAAATCTTTTTTTAATTATTTTGTTGCATACAAATCTTGTATTGCGCATTAAGCGATGCACTTATATGTGGTAAAATCTTTTTTGAATTATTTTGTTGGAAAAATATCTTGTATTTTGCTTTAAGCGCTGCACTTATATGCGGGAAAATCTTTTGTGAATTATTTCGGTGGAAATACAAATTTCTACCTCCTCTATTAACTTCCTCATCTCTTCATTATCATCAGACACACTAACTTTACACACACACACACACACCCTCCGCTGTATATATAAGTGGTGCCAGCACCACTTAGTAGAGAATAAAGGTAAATGACACTGCCAGCCTATTAAAGGGAATTACAGTATGATACCACAATACATTTGATATGACATTTAGCAAGAGTTTAAAGTGCCCACATATAGCACATAGTGGGACACTGCAGTAAGATGAATCAGGCGTGAATCAGCCAGGATTTCCACGCACCATTGCCTGATGCATTAGACTAGATCATCCATGGTGCCACACCAACAATTTGACACAACAGACTGGTTACTTCTGGCTACCTGCCTCAGCTACTTTGCTGATGCTGTTACCCACCTGATGCCACACATCTGATACCAAGTGCTCCTTTTTTCACCCACCATCTTCAGCTCGTACTGGTATGGCCATCCACCTCCACAGTATGTCACCTTGCTACTCTGTGGCCTCCTGATACTGCCGCCACCTCCAGACTCTGTCATTGTGCCAATCTGTGGCCTCCTCCTGATACTGCTGCTGCTACCGCCACCTCCAGACTCTGTCATTTTGCCGCTCTGTGGTCTCCTCATGCTCGTCATTCTCCCCCCCTTGTCATTCTCCCCCCTCCCCTTGTCATTCTCTCTCCCCCCCCCTCCTTTGTCATTCTCTTTCACCTCTTTTCATTCTCCCCCCTCCCCTTGTCATTCTCTCTTCCCCCCCCCCCCTCCTTTGTCATTCTCTTTCCCCTCTTTTCATTCTCCCCCCTCCCCTTGTCATTCTCTTTCTCCCCCCCTCCGCTACCTCTAGTGTAGCACGGCCGAGCTCTTTATGCTCCACGGGTACAGGAGCTTTCGTTTCCTGTAACCAAGGGGACTGACATGAAGTGCACACTGTGTGTGCACTTCATGTCAGTCCGGCCGGGTACAGGAGACAGATGCTCCTGTACCCGCGGACCTTAAAGAGCTCGGCCGCGCTACAATGGAGTGACAGGAGGGAGCGCTCAGCGCTTACCTCCTGTCAGTCCCTCTCCTCAGAGCGCTCGGGCGGCTGCAGCATGAGGCGGGGCCGGCGCTCCTAGCAGCGCCCCTTCCCAAGGGGCGCTCTACGCGGCTGCCTATTCCGCGTATAGGACGCGTCGGCCCTGATAATGGGAGTGGGCCAGAGGTCCGGCCACAGCACAGCAAACAAGCCAAGAGGTGGCCGGACAAAAACTGCAGCATGTTGTAGTTTTTGTCCGGCCTGAGCGGACTTCTGGCGGCACTTTGGACTTGCAACAGCACAGATCCAGCAGGCTGTTCCCCCGCCAGAACAGCCTGCCGGAAAAGGCTACTGCAAGTGTGAAAGTAGCCTACACCAGTTTTACCTTACAACAGTTTTGATAAATCTCCCTCCTTGTCTTTTAGAACTGGTTTGTAGTAACATGATCATAAATGCCAACAACTTATTTCAGTTTCGAGCAGGCGACATCTGATTCTGTTTTCTAGATGTAACAGTGCAGAAGGGACTTTCATTTATTGCTCTGTGCCAGAGAGACAAGTTTAATTATTAAAGAACAGTGTTGGCTACAAGCCAGGAAGTTGTATAAATAGACAACCTGAATAATTAAGATGCTATCTCTCTACCTGTGACCTTCCTTTAGTAATCCCCTCCCAGACCTCCCATGTCTTATATGGCCTTTAAGTGGCAAAATCTCTACGATTACTGGCTAAATACAATAAGTGGGATGCTAATCTTGACCAGAAAAGTTACAATGTTGCAAATTAATTGCTACACTTGCTTACTTATTAATAATATTTTTAGTGAGATATCAAAAGTTATTATGGCAATAAAATGTGAATGAGCAGCACTCATTTGCAAAGCGCCGCTATAAAAAATAACCCTTCTAGTATGGTAATTGGCTTCCTATGATGTATTCTTTTAGAACATGCTGCTTCTCTTTTCTGAATTCACATCTGTTCACTCATCTTTATTCTTAAAACTGTCATCTACTATAAACTGTTCAGGCATTTCCTTGAGATCTTTACCTGCAAATCTGATATCCTTTTGCATAATGCATACATCTGACACAACAGAAGATACAGTGTGTTCAAAGCTGTATTCTTTAAGTGCTGCCTTTCATCTCCGGCTTGAGGCTTAGCTTCCCACTGTGATGGCAACCATTGACCTTTACTCTATGCATGATTTCAAGTATTTTCTACAGGTCGTTACCACTTTGTGACCTGAAGATGGTGCTACACAAAGACTTGTCATACCATAGCTTCAGTAACTACTTTTTTCCCCAATTTATGCCCAGAAGCTTTCATAGTAACTGTTATGTGACCCGCACATGAGTTTTGTTCAAACCATTTCTTTTATATTGCTATATTTGGCATGAAACTGACATGTGGAAATCCTATAAAACTGTAACTGTCATGCAACACTTGCTATTACAGGATCTTTGGACTATAACCATTTTCAGGCTTCCTTCTTAGTAAATTTGATTAAAAAGTAGGTCTCCTTAGCGACCATCATACAATTAAAAAGGCACACATTTTAGTGGAAATTTGTTGCACATCATCATTTGTGACTTTGTTAGGCAAAGTTTAGGCCATAAACTGAAGTAAACACCTAAGCAAATGTATGCCACTGTGTATAGCCCCAGCCTAAAAGGGGCCTTTCAATTATAACAAGTCATGCCCTATCCAGTAGACGGCTAGATCAATGGGGGTCTTTTTCCCCTTATGGATAATGTAACAGGTCAAGTAAAGTTCACTATTGTAGAGCAGAGCTTTGTATGCAGAGACAATGATAGTGGAAGTAGTCTGAGTCTCACTCCAAACACTTTGCAAACTTCCCAAGATAACCACAAGTATACTATTCTTTACTTGGTAACTCCTTCTGCAATTTCCCGGAAGTGAAAAATTCAGATCCGGATGGCCAGTCTATCTCAAAGTGTGGTGGGTGCTGAAGACAATCAACCCTTTCTGCAGGAGTAAAGTGGTACCTTAATGGCATTATTTTGCATGGCCTTGATGGTTCTGGACTTTCTAAGATGGCTGTTCTTTCCTTCAGGGGCACTCTGTTGATAAAGTATTTTCTCTGGCATCTGTCGTCTCAGAGATAGAGGTTCTAGTACTCTGGCCTAGTTTGCAGGATCTTGCAGATACTGCAAGTCTGATCTGTAGCTTTGCTCTGCTAAAACGTTTCTAATGTTAACGCTGGCCTTTGCTATGCATGATAAAGGCACTGGGACAGATCCTGTCACATTATATTAAAGGTCACCTGCACTGATAACCATGGTGCTATATGTGAATGTTTACTAAACGCCTACTGTGTGTTTGGTCTGATAGTGCCATACACAGTCATGAGGAATTAAGACACACATATCAAGTACATGTTTATGGCACATAACAGGGTGCCACGTAACTTTCAGCCAGTGCTGCCTCTTCTGCCTTGTTGAAGTCAACACTGAGGACCATAACCTTCTGGGATCTCCATTGATCCCGAGATTATGGGCCTGAAGCACTGTTTTAGTACTACATCCCATTGCCCTTCACACATTTGTCCATTTAACAGACCTGTGCTGTAGCTTCCTGCACAACTGGCATACAGGAAAATAGCTTCAAAGGGACACAGCACCAAAGTGCTACAGGATTCAAGATTTAGTGCAATGTTGCCTAAAATCGACTATATAATAATTTTATTTTATATCATATCTGCGCTTTTTGAATGCACATCCTTACCCCATTAAGCTGTGACCAGCAAAAGGAAAATAAATGTGATTACAGAATGATTGTTGGAACAGAACGGCAGTATTACATTTCATAAAGCATAGTTTCTTTGAAGTATTCATAGGCTGGAGAGACGAGCAACACTCTTGCCTGCAGCAAATCAGTTGGGGAATTTAGCCAGTGATGTGTTTGCAGACATTCCTCCAGTCTGAACTTCACCTGACCTACAAAACCCCTAGAAACTCCCTTGCTGACCTTTTTACTCTTGGAGACAACAGCTGTGTACAAGGCATACATTTTTTTTAAAGACAAATACATATTGCAGATTATGTGACTGAGAGAGATTTACCAAGGAAACTTCAGCAGTATCTGAACTATAGTAAAAAAAAAGAAAAAAAGAAAAGAAAAAAAAGAACTAATAATCTAAAGTAAGTCTGCCAACTATAGCAAGAAAACTTGTTGATCATTTTTACAGTTCACTCGATTGTGTCTACACTTTACCTTTTTCTTGAGAACTTATTTCAAAACTCTCCTGCTCGCCTATAAAGCTCTTCTAAATGCTGTACCATCATACAGGTCCACTTGTATCTCAACTGACCACCTTATGCTTTTTATTTAGCTAATGAACTACAGTACATCTCTCATCCTCCCTTATTACATCACCATAAGGGCTCATGCACACGACTGTATGTATTTTGCGATCCATTACATATTTTGCGGAACAGAACAGCTGGCCCCTAATAGAACAGTCCTATCCTTGTCAGTAATGCCAACAATAATAGGACATGTTCTATACGGAAACAGAATGCACACTGAGTAATTTCCGTTTTTTGCAGCCCCATTGAAGTGCATGGTTCCGCATACGGGCCGCAAAAAGAACGGAACGGACATGGAAACAAAATACGTTCATGTGCATGAGCCCTATGGTCTCTTTACCTGGACGGATTATCAATCATTTCTATAGGTTTCGGCAATCACCCAATGAACGAGCAAACAATGAATAGTGCTGTTCTGCCATCACCAAAAATCATTGTTCCTGTGCAGCAGATTGTTCTGTCAAAATAATAATCTGCTGTAAAGAAATAATAATTCTCTATGCGGTTCTCACGGACGTTCCTGCGACAGGTGGCAGGACATCGGTGAGACTGGCAACACGTGGTTTGATTTGACATGTTTTCCGTTTGGATCAAATGACGTCTGTGTTGTTTCTGGTGCTTGCCACACCTTCTTTCCCCAGGTGTGGCTATTAGAGTCATTTAACCTTCTAAATTTATAGTTGCTTCTCCCACAATGCTGTGCGGTTTATAGTTTCTGTTTGGGACCTTTGGATAGATTGTGGTTGGATCTCGGCTGAGTTCCTGGTGCTTCCATTGCTCCTTTGAAGTTAAGTCTTTCATTTCCCTTTTGTATTTTGTTTGGGTTCTGTGTGTTGCATTTTCCTATTGTTTGTATTAGGCCTGAAGGAGACTCCTGTTCGTCCTTCCTTTTGGAGGAACAGGTTGTCTCGTCTCTGCCATTAGTACCAGGGTCCTATAGGGCTAGATAGGACTCTAAGTATTCCTGCATATGAACTCCCCTACTTTAGAGTCTGCTCATACTGGTAGTCAGTCAGGATTTTGATTAGGGTTTTCACTAGGAGGTGTCCATCTTCCTTCCCTAGTTCTCAGGCCTGATTCCCTGATTCCCTGTCCCCCCCCCCCTTCCCTCCTAGGCTCGGTGTGGTGTTTCCCTCCCATGAATCCTATTGCTGCACAGGCAGGTCAGCTGCAAGGGCTATCTTTGGAGGTAGTTGACCTCCGCACAACAATCTCACAGATGCAGAAATCACAGGCTGTTGGTCCTGGTGATAGTGGTTGAGACCAGGTCTATCTGGAGCCTAAAGTCGCCCTCCCGGACAGATTTTCTGGGGGACGTGATAATTTCATTTTGTTTAGGGAGACGTGCAAGCTGTATTTTAGGCTACGTCCACACTCATCTGGGCATGAGAAACAGCGAGTTGGTGTGGTTATTTCCTTGCTTAAGGGAGATGCACAGTCATGGGCTTTTTCTCTGCCGACCGGATCGCAGTCTCTCCGGTCCTTAGATAAATTTTTCGAAGCTTTGGGTCTTATCTATGATGAAACCAGATCAGACCTCTCTAGCCAAAACCAAGCTGAGCAGCCTTCATCAGGGTGAATGTTCCACTGAGATTTATTGCTCTGAGTTTAGAAGTGGGCTACGGATACAGAGTGGAACGATCCTGCCCTCCGTAACCAGTTTTGTCAAGGGTTATCAGAGAGGCTGAAAGATGCTTTGGCCTTTCATTAAACCCCAGTGTCTCTGGAGGCTGCTATGTCTCTGGCTATACACATTGATAGACGCCTGAGAGAGAGATCTAGGGGCCCCCACTCTTAGGATGTTCTATCACATGTTGTATCATCCTCCTCTGACACTTTGAGTGAAGCTACTCCTGGGTTTATGTCTGGCGACGAACCAATGCAATTAGGGGTAGCTACTCCTGGATCCGCTTTTAAGCATACTGGTAATAGGAGGGGGGGGTGTTTTTTCTGAGGACAGAAGGGACATTTAATCAGAGTATGTCCATGCATTCAACACTTGAAAAAGTACATTTGTCTTTGACTGGTAGTACCTGATTTCTCCGGACTGCTGAGGTGGCGCTAGAGTCAAAAACTGTGGGGATTGAGGTGTTTATCAACAGCGGGGCTGGGGTTAACCTGATTGATATTTGTAAATAAATTAACTGGGCACACCTGTGGATACTTGTTCCCAATTTTATTAAAACAATACAAATAAATTAAAATCAACCACCAGATTGTAAGTTCATATATATATACACATATACACAGAGATGGCTAATTGTGAGTGGGATGAACTTCCCAAAATTGCCCTCTCTGTGTAATAAATTACAAATAACCATCCATAAAATTCATATGAGTTCAAATACACAGTCAATGATAGGAAGGTAATGTGCTAGATGAAGGTGGATCCTAAATGTTCCAATAGATATAGTCGACCTCAATATTCACAAAATAGTCAGCATAAAGTGCTCCTTTCGGATAACTTGTGGAGATTTCATACGGAGAACAGAACAGAACTAACCGTCTCTGAGCAGCGTCCCTGCTCTCACGGAGATCACAGCGGCGTCCCGCTGGAACGAATCCCTGCAGGGAAATGGGTGTCTTACCCGAATAGCCGCATATTACGTTTGCGGTTGTGTGATGACCTGCCTTGTGCTTCAATCCTTGTTTGTCCGACCTCTGCCACGTGTGGTAGTTCCAGCTACGATGTAAATGAGGCTGTAGATAGTTCCTATACGTGGGCCCCGATGATGAGGGGATCGGCTGGATTTTCCGGATTTTCGAAGCTCATAATCATCACAACTTGCGGCTTTCAATTGGGGGGTCTTGACCAGATGCGTTTCGGGGACATCCCCTTCATCAGTGGTGATCGGACCCCCTATCGCCACTTCCTTTTATACCGGAACCAGTCATCAAGAACAATGTGAAAAGGTGACATGGACTCAAATCCAAATTGGATGTATTTCCACCCATTTCTATTAATACACCTTTTATAAGTTGTTATGCAGTTTAGTGCCTAAGGACATCTAGAACATCAAAAAAGGTTCAAACTAATAAGTGCAATTTTCTTGCGATTTTTCAATTCATTTTTACTTATCCATCAACAGCATTACCATAGATCTGAAATGTCATACTATAAATGCTTATAAGGTCTAGATGCAATTCCGAAATTCAAAACTGTTACATACAGTTGGTCACTTGGAGATATATTTATTATCTTTACATAAAACGCACTTATAGTGAATGCGGTTTGTATGCGACATTAGTGCGTTTTTCAGTTTATCCCCTTTCAATTCATTTTTAGATCTGAAGTGTCATACTGTAGATGCTAATAAAATCCAAATGCAGTTCCAGAATTCAAAACCATTACATACAGTTGGTCACTCGGAGATGTACTTGTTATCTTTACACAAAACGCACTTATAATAAATGCGGTTTGTATACGGCATTAATGCGTTTTCCAGTTTATCTCCTTTTTTGTACTTTTTGAATATCTTTAATAGCATTTTCTAAACAAAACTTTAGAGTTGAAAATCCATAGATGCAACAACACCCATTAGATGAGAAGAGAAGGAAAAGCCCGGGGGGGGCCTCCCTCAAGGGACAAGTCAACCAGAAGGCACGACTTCTCCCGAGAGGGGGGCCGCCACCGGGCTATAGAAATCCAAACAATTCGAACTCGGCATTCAACCCACCAGGAATCAGGGTGTCAAATTCGAATATTTTCTGAGTTTCCATTCTTGACATTTTGTTCAGATGGTTCCCTCCTCTCCAACATTTCGGTACTTTATTAAGGGCTGCAAATTTAAGCTTTGATGGGTCACTATTATGTGCTATTTTAAAATGTTTCGACAAGGAATGTGTTTCCAAACCCTTTTTGATATTGGCTATATGTTCTGCTAGCCTTGTTTTTAAAGATCTCTTTGTTCTGCCAATATATTGTCGCCCACATGGGCATTCTACAATGTAAATTACATTGGTAGAATGGCAAGATAAATGTTCTTTTATGACATGTTGGAAACCATTTGTAGTGGAAGATACAACCTTTGTTACTCTACTGAAAGTAGTAATTCGACAATTATTACATTGTCCACATCTATAAAAACCCGTTAGTCCCACCCATTTTTGTAAAGTGCATTTGTCTTTTTTGTGTCTTTTAACAGTGGGAGCAATCTTGCTTCCTAAATTTGGGGCTTTAGTAAAAGTAACTAATGGGTTAGGTGGGATTACATCTCCTATACTTTTGTCTTTCTTCAAGATATCCCAATATTTGGATAATATAGATTTCACCTTCTTAAACTTGCTGCTAAATGGAAGTATAATTCGTAATTGACTATCCCCTGTTTTCTCCATACTCCATGTTTCTTTAAAAAATTCATTTCTATCCATATCTCTTACATTTGATAGAGCCCTATCTATAACTTGTTCTGGATATTGTTTCTCTAGGAATTGATTTTTCATCCTTTGTGCTTCTTCTTCAAATTTCTCAGTAACTGTACAATTTCGCTTCAATCTGCGAAACTGGCCCTGAGGTATATTTAGGAGCCAGTTAGGCAGATGACAACTATCAAAGGAGATGTAACTATTGCGCGCTGTTGGTTTAATAAAAGTACAAGTTTTTAACTCATTATCTTCCACATAAATGTGTAGATCTAAAAATTCAAGACTTTGAGTGCTAGTTGCACCCGAAAAAATAAGATTTAACTCGTTAATATTGATATCCACTAGAAATTTGTTCAGACACGTGGGGCCCGATTTCCAAATAAAAAATACATCATCGATGTATCGCTGCCAGAGCACCAGGTCCGCCCCCAGTCTGGGAACAATCTGTTCTTCCTCCCAGGTGGCCATAAATAAATTCGCGTAACTGGGAGCGAACCTGGTGCCCATGGCGGTCCCACGTGTCTGCAAATAAAAATCATGCGTTAAAATCAAATTATGCGTTAAAATCAAATCAATTCCCTTAATTAAATATTCTATTTGTTCTATTCGTAATCTTCCTTCCTGTATCAATTGTTTTTTAACTGCCATTTTACCCCGTTCATGTTCAATGACAGTATACAGAGACTGTACGTCAAGAGTTCCCATTATCCCAGATTCATCAAAATGCATATTTTCTATTCTTTTAATAACTTGTACTGTATCTTTTGTATAAGAGGGTATTATTTTAACTTTAGGTTGAAGCAATAAATCTATATAGTGCGATAAGTTGGCCGTTAGTGAATTAATTCCTGATACTATGGGGCGTCCTGGTGGATTTTCTTGATTTTTATGAATCTTAGGGATGCAATAAAATACCGGTATATGTGGATATTTATTCAGAATATAGTTGTACTCATCTGTATTAAGAATATTACTTTCTTTCCCTTCGTTACAGAACGCCTCCAAATGTGAATAAAATTCATCTGTTGGATCTTTTTTCAACTTACGGTAAGTAGTTGTATCTAGTAATTGTCGATAACATTCCTCATTATATTTGACTACATCTTGAAGTACTATAGAGCCTCCCTTGTCTGCTGGACGTATAACGAGGTTATTTTCTTTTTGTAATTTTTGTA
Organism: Bufotes viridis; assembly: GCA_033119425.1. Classification (NCBI taxonomy): domain Eukaryota; kingdom Metazoa; phylum Chordata; class Amphibia; order Anura; family Bufonidae; genus Bufotes; species Bufotes viridis. Next base: position 166,803,104 of record CM065589.1, read on the forward strand.
GGGCCAAAATTTCACTATGAGTTAGATTATTTTGTTTAAAATGCAAATCACTACTAATCTTTTTCACATCCTTCATCACACAATTTTTAAAAGTGATCATTTCTTCACTAAGTTCATTTCTTGGATATTTGTTTGATGTATTTTTGAGAGATGTATGTAAATAATTATCATCTAACGCTACCTGATTGTCTATATAATTCATAGGGTTCTTTAAGAAATACTTTTTTAGGCAAAGCTTCCGTATAAACTTTTCAATTCCTATAAAGGTGTCAAATTTGTTTAATGCCGTTGTTGTGCATCACCCTAATTCATTTTATTAACCTGATTGATGCTTAGTTGGTCCGTATGCACAGGTTGTCACCGAGTGCATTAGAAAAAAACATTTCAATTTTTGCTATAGATTCTGCACCTCTAACTCAGAAGTGTTTATCTCAAGTGGTGCATGACATCAGATTAAGAGTTGGTGACTTTCATCAAGAATTTATTTGTGTTTTGTGTTGGAGGATCTCCCTTCTCCGGTGAGTGTGGGTTTGCCGTGGTTAAGCAACCACAAGCCAACCATCGATTAGCAAGCTAGACAGATTCTGGAGTGGGGTGATTATTGCAATGACAATTGTCTGAATACATCTTTTTCTGTTTTAACTACTAAGACTTTACCCTCTTTTATATCTGATTTTGCCAACGTGTTTTCTGGGAGTGGATGCCAGGATTTACCTCCGCATCAGGAATATGATTGTCCTATCAACCTTATTTCCGGAGCTAAGCTGCCAAAATCTATATTGTATTACCTTTCTGGACCTGAAAGACTGGCCATGAGAGAGTATATTGCCGAGAATTTGGCTAAAGGACACATAAAACCTTCCAAGTCTCCAGTGGCAGCAGGGTTCTTTTTTGTTAAAAAAAAGAAATGGAGATCTTTGGCCATCTCTGGATGAACTCAATCGGATTACTGTCCGTGATCCTTACCCTCTTCCTTTGATTCACGATTTGTTTAACCAGATTGTTGGTGCCAAGGTGTTCTCCAAGTTTGACTTAAAGGGGGCATATAATTTGGTCAGGATCAAGGAAGGGGATGAACGGAAGATAGCTTTTAATACCCCAGAGGGGCACTTTGAGAACTTGGTCATGCCTTTCAGGTTGACCAATGCTCCTGCGGTTTTCCAGCATTTTGTGAATTACATTTTTCATCACCTTGTGGGGACGTTTGTAGTCGTGTATTTGGATGAAATTCTAATTTATTCTCCAGATGTGGAGATACATCAGGATCACGTTAGACAGGTGTTACAGGTCATAAGAGATAATAAATTGTACGTTTTCAAATGGATCCAGAGAAAGTCCGTGCTGTATTGGACTGGGATCGACCTGAAAATCTGAAGGCTCTTATTCGGTTTTTGGGATTCACCAACTATTACCGAAAAATTTATTCAGAACTATTCGACTATAGTAAAACCCTTAACTGACATGACTAAGAAAAAGATAGATGTTTCAGTGTGGTCTGATTTGGCGTTGCGAGCCTTTTCTGAGATTAAGGAATGATTCTCTTCCGCTCCTATATTGGTGCAGCCGAATGTATCACAACCTTTCATTGTGGAAGTGGACGGATTTGAGGTGGGGGTAGGAGCAGTTTTAGCACAGGGCCCGTAAACTGGTAAATGGAGTCCATGTGCCTTTTTCTCTAAAAAACTTTCTTATGCAGAGAGAAATTATGATGTGGGGAACAGAGAGTTACTGGCCATTAAGTTGGCTTTTGAGGAATGGCGTCATTGGTTGGAAGGGGCGATTCATCCGATCACGGTGTTCACAGATCACAAAAACCTGGCTTACCTAGAGTCGGCTAAACGAATGAACCCAAAGTAGGCCAGATGGTCTTTGTTTTTCACCAGATTCAATTTCACGGTCACTTATCGTCCTGGGGTTAAAAATGTGAAGGCAGATGCCTTGACACGTAGCATTCCTGGAGGTGGTGATTTTGAAAATCCGAGTCTTATACTGTCGGAAGGGGTGGTGATATCCGCTCTTTACCCTGACCTAGAGGTGAAGGTGTTAGAGGCCCAGGCAGATGAACCGGATTCTTGTCCCTTTGGGAAAATGTTTGTGCCATCGGAATTGCATCACAAGGTGTTTGAGGAACATCACTGTATGGTTCTTATGGGACACCCTGGGAGCAGATCCACTGCTGACCTCATCTCTCGTAGATTCTGGTGGGCGGGGTTGCGTAAGTGTGTTGAGGACTATGTGTCAGCCTGTAGTATCTGTGCGCGTGCAAAGGTGACACATACTCAGCCCTCGGGATCTCTACTTCCATTGCCCATCCTGTCCAGACCATTGACTCACTTATGCATGGATTTTATCACTGATCTACCTACTTCTTCAGGAAAGACAGTTATTCTGGTGGTAGTTGATCGCTTTAGTAAAGTGGTGCACTTTATAGCGTTGCCAGTCCTACCTAATGCTAAAACACTTGCGCAAGTGTTTGTTGACAACATTGTGAAACTCCATGGCATTCCCTCTGACGTGGTCTCGTATTGTGGGACTCAGTTTGTTTCCAGATTCTGGAAAGCATTCTGTACTTGACTGGGGGTACAACTGTCCTTTTCTTCGGCTTTTCATCAGAGTCTGGAGACTTACTTGAGATGTTTTGTCTCTGAGAACCAGTGGTCTTCATTTTAGTCTTTTGCAGAGTTTGCCATAAATAATTGCAGACAGGAATCCACTTGGAAGTCGCCCTTTTTTGGGGCATATGGGTTTCACCTGCAATTTCGCACATTTTCTGGTTCATATACTTCTGAACCACAAAATGTGAGGAACGTTTTTTGTCATCTATATGGCTGAAAATGCAAGATAACTTGATGAATATGGGCAACAAGTATAAACATGTGGCTGACAGGAAACGTATGAAAGGTCCGGACCTAAGAGTGGGTGATTCTGTGTGACAGTCCACAAGAAACATTAAGTTGAAGGTACCTTCTTGGAAGTTGGGTCCAAGATTTATTGGTCCATATAAGATCACTGTCATTATTAATCCTGTAGCTTTTCGTCTTGAACTCCCTCAGGCCCTGAAAATTTATAATGTGTTTCATAAGTCTTCGTTGAAGAGATGTTGTACCTTTGGAGCTGTCTTCCTTGCTATCCGCTCCTGTCATGGTGCACAGTAGTTTGGATTTTCAGATCGCCAAGATAATTGACTCTCGAGCTCTCCATAGATCTCTTCAATATCTTGTTCACTGGAAGGGTTATGGACCAGAGGAGAGGATGTTGGTACCGGCATCTGACGTGAATGCCAGTCATTTGGTGAAAGCTTTGCACAGATCTCACCCGGATAAAGTCGTCCTGAGTGTCCGGAGGTCACCCGTAGAAGAGGGGGGGGGTACTGTCACGGACGTTCCCGCGACAGGTGGCAGGAGATCGTTGAGACTGGCAACACATAGTTTGATCTGACATGTTTTCCGTTTGGATCAAATGATGTCTGTGTTGTTTCTGAGTGGCGCCCAAGGATAATAGTAAGTGCAGTGAGATCCCTGGGCGCCGCTCTACATGTCCAGATAGTTATCTTACAATGTTCGGATCCATGATAGGTCCTCTTTAAGGTCCCTTTACATGGGATGACAGAGCAGCAGATAACTGGGAAGGAAGCGTTTCTTCCCGACAATCTGCTGCTCGCTCTACATGCAGTGATCTCCTCATTACTCTTCCCCATATTGACTTGTTGTTTGCTCGCAGCAGATCGTGTTTACACAGCCAGATCTGCTGCCAGCAATCGGCGATTTTTGTGTACGCACAAATGATCGAATTACCCAATGAATATGCTTTTCCCTCGTTCATCGGGTAATCGTCGGTACATTTACACCACCAGATAATCGATAAGATTCGTTAAGATTCTTGGCCTGTGTAAAGGGCCCCACAAGTGCTTGATTTTATTTCCTTTAGTAATGGTGAGTAACTTAAACTAGAGTAAGCTGTGTATAGTGTAAATGACGCAGAGTCTGGTTATGTAATTTTTATTTTCATACTCACTTGCATCCTGACACTGTGCTCCCACAAACCAGCAGTAAAATGCATTGAGAGGACTCCTGTGCTCAAGCAAATAATGGAGACGACTCAAAGAAGACACAGCATTAAAATGCAAGTAAGTTTGAAGATCAAAATGATATAACTGAACTCGACATCAGTTACACTATACACTGTTTACTATAGTTAGTTTTTTTTTTTCAAACTGACAGATTCCCTTTAAGAGGTGTGTCCCAATACATTTGTCCATAGTGTTTATAGCCCTGCAAAGGTCACAGACTTATATAGTGTTAAATCCTTTGTATATTCCTCTCTGGAAGATGGACAGTGAAGCATTGTTAATACAGAGCAGGATATTTCATAGAGTTTGTCCTAGTCAATAGATGTCTCATACAAACAGTGAGAAATGGAGAAGGTCAGGACGTTGAACAATTTACTAGGGTAAACTGTACTAGGGTTATGTGTGTGTGATGTCTAATGTTTCCTGTTGATTAATCACTTATTCCATCTCACCAAACAGCTACTAGCACCACTGGTATGCAGCTCTGTAAATCTACTTTACTCTTAAGCAAATATCATTTATGGCAATTAAACTTGGTATAATTCACTACTTTTCCAGGTTACTGAACATTTGGCTAAACCTATTACACTTCTTAAGGGTCCATTCACACGTCCATAAAATTTGTCTGGATCTGTTCCGCAACAGATCCTGACTCATTCATTTTCAATGAGGCTGGAAAAGATGCGGACAGCACATAGTGTGCTGTCCGCATCTGCATTTCCGGTGCGCGTCCCCGATATTCTGGTCCGCAGCTCACGAAAAAAATAGAACGTGTCCTATTCTTGTCTGCAATTACGGACAAGAATAGGCAGATCTATGGTGATGCCGGCCGGGTGTATTGTGGATGCGCAGTCCGTGACGCCCTTGAGTTTAGCCCAGTCAAACCAGTTGGTGGATGCAGTGGTTCCACATTCACTGCCCAAAACAGTGCAGGCAGGAAACGGTTAATGCAGTGATCAGGCACAGGTCAGGTCAGGTGGCAGAGGGTCAGAATCTGAGAATTAGGCAGAAGTTGGTACATGGATAGACAAGCAGATAATAGCATCTTAAGGCTTTGTTCACATCACCGCTCAGCCTTTCCGTTCTCCTGCTCCGTTTAGGAGCAGGAGAATGGAAAGGATGAAAAAGCCACATAACTGACACCAAACTGAGCCAAACGGAGCCCTTAAGACCCCATAGACTCTAATAGGGTCAGTTAGGTGTCCGCTCAGAAGATGATTTTTAAGCGGAGACAAAAGTAGTGCATGCAGGACTTTTGTCTCTGCTGAAAAATCATCTTCTGAGCGGACACATAACAGACCCCATTATAGTCTATGGGTTCCTTAGGCTCTGTTCGGCTCAGTTTGGTGTCAGTTATGAGCCTTCTCCGTCCTTTCCGTTCTCCTGCTCTTAAACGGAGCAGGTGAACGGAAAGGCTGAGCGGTGATGTGAACGAAGCCTTAAAGGATATAGTAAGCAAGTAAACATATTGCTTAGGCAGTGAGAAAGACAAACAGCATAGTGTATATAGCAGAGCTGATTAACACATTAGAAGCAGCCGCACACTGAACCAAATTAGAACTGCAATACTGCAGAACAAGGTGAGGTTCAGTAAAGAATAACTCCTATTGACACATAGGTTCCTTCTACTTGAGCGCTTGAACTACAACAGACAAAGGGTGAGTGGAACAGCGTCTGTCCCCACCTGGAGTAACAGGGCAGTGGTGGGCATGGGCCACTGACGTAAATTAATTGAATCAGTTTCTTTAATGAGGGAAGTATTAGACTGGAGCGGGGTGAGTCATTGGATGCCATATATCTAGGCTTCTCTAAAGCATTTGATTTTGTGCCACATAAAGGTTAGTACAGAGAGAATGCTTGGACTGGGAGAAAATGTCTGTATGTGATTCAGTGATAGAAAACACAGGGTGTTTATTAATGGTACACACTCAGATTGGGCCATTGTCACTACTGGGGTAACACAGGGGTCAGTATTGGGCCCTATTCGCTTCAATATATTTATTAATGATCTTGTAGAAGGCTTGCACAGTAAAATATAAATTTTTGCTGCCGATATTAAACTGTGTAAAGTAATTAACATAAAAAAGGACAGTATACTGCAACATAATTACCAACATTTGAGCTGGTAAAATCGTGGCATATAAGCTCCGCCCTGAGAATGCCCCAGACTCGTCCAGATACACCCATTTGTGGGCATGGCTTGTGTTAGCCCTGCCCATTTTTTGATAATTTGCCTGGACTGTCTCTGAAAATCAGAGACAGTCCCAGCAAATTTGGGACAGTTGGCAGCTATGCTGCTACAGATGGATCTGGATAGATTGGGCAAAGTAGTAGCAGACGGGGTTTAATACTGACAAATGTAAGGTTATGCACATGGAAAGGAAAAATACAAGTCACCAGTACATACTAAACTTAACTGTAGAAACCAGTGCATAGGGTGCATCAAAGGGGGCATAGATGCCAGTGATGAGAACATAGTCCTACCACTTTACATATCACTAGTCAGACCACACATGGAGTACTGTGTACAATTCTGGGCTCCTGTGAACAAGGCAGACATAGCAGAGCTGGAAAGGGTTCAAAGGAGGGCAACTAAAGTAATAACTGGAATGGGCAGACAAAATTAGGGTTATTCACTTTAAAAAAACAACAACTGAGGGGTGATCTAATAACTATGTATAAATATATCAGGGGTCAGTACAGAGATCTCTCCCATCATCTATTTATCCCCAGGACTGTGACTGTGACGAGGGGACATCCTCTACGTCTAGAGCAAAGAATGTATCTCCATCAGCATAAAAGTAGATTCTTTACTGTAAGAGCAGAGACTATGGAGGTGGTGATAGTGAATCCACTAAAATATGTATTTCTGGGGTGTAATAATATTAGATGTTATAGTAACTAGTAATCTAGAGAAGGGTCATTGATCCAGAGAGTTAGGGGAGATTACTTTTTCCCCTAAAGTGAGGAATTTGGCTTTTAGCTCATGAGGTTTTTTTTCCTTTACCGTGAATCAACTTTGCTGAATAATAGGCTGAACTGGATGGACATACCGTATGTCTTATTTCAGCTATATTATTATGCTGTATGGTACTATAAAAGATTATATTTGATCGCATGTTACTCTCATAAAAGCACTGAAGTGTATTGAAAAGAGAACAGATTATAGGATACGGCCACATGTTCAGGTTTCGTTATTAAGTTTTGGAACCCAAAACCCGGGGTTGATCATAAAAGGAGAGAAAGTATTAAAGACAGCTCTGACTTCTCCGCTCATTTAATTTCACTCCCGGTTTTGGCTTCGAAAACTGAATCAGGAAACCTAAACAAGTACCCGTGCCCTAACTGAAAAAGCCAAAATACTAATCTAGTAATCTTGGAATTCATCAGGAACTATTTTGCAAACAGTAAAAATAGCAATTAGCAGAGATCTGTGCGCTCACATGAGACTAAAATGTGGACGTAGATTTGCATGCAGCAGATCCACAGCATTTCACAGCAGTGTTGAGCAAACGTTTGTTTTAAGTTCTGCGTCCAAAGTTCGGGTTCGAGTTATCGAAGAATCCCGTTATGGATTCCGCTACCACGAACCATAACAGAATTAGGAATCCATAACAGGATTCTTCGATAACCTGGACCCGAACTTTGGACACAGAACTTAAAAAACAAGTTAGCTCTATTTCACAGTACTAGCAAAGTGGATGAGATCTCATCATATTCTAAATCCACAGCATGTCAATGTATACAGTGGATTTCACACTTTGCAATGCACAAGGTAAAACCCACGGCAAATCTGCTGAAAAATCCATGACAAATACGCATGTAAATCACGCAGGGTTTGCTTTAGATTGGTTGCAGATTTTGCCATATATTACATCAGTCTCGAGGGTATATTCACACATGGGACACTTCTGTTAAATTAAATCTGATCCATACATCCATATTCTACATTCAGTCTCAATTGCATTTAATCTGCCATGAGTGTCTGCTCATAGTGCAGATTACGTTCGGGAAAAAATGCTGCATAATACAGTACCAGCAGAGTATATGAGATTAGACAAATCTCATGTATACTTTGCTTTTTTCTAAGGTGCAAAAATTGACCTGCTGTGCGAATTTTGAAATCCTCTGCATGTCAATTATTGTTGTATTTTTTGTGCAGATTTCACTCTTTTGAATAGAAGGATGAGCAAAAATACACCAAATATCACATTAAAACCACACAAACAATGCTCCAAAACCACAATAAATAGTGTGGAATTATGTGCTGGGTTTTTTGTGCAGTATTGGTGTGGATTTCACGCAAATTTTCTGTACATAAATCTGCGCTGTGTGCAGCCACCATTAAATATAGATATAAACTTTCAGAGTTTATTCAAAACCATGTGAGTAAAAGCAGGGTTTCGGAAGTCTCTCTAGTTTTGGTTACCATGGATTTATATTTTCTAAAGATTTTACAGCTATAACAGAGATCAGCGAAAACTTTAGATTTTCAAATTGCTAGGTAAGATTTACAGTTTTGTGCATTGCATAGAAAATCTGTCCTAAGTTCTTCAGGATAATGACTGACAATTCTCGGTAATTTGGCAAACATAGTTACTTGCAGTAATCACCTTTCAGCTGACAGTGTAATCACTACACATTATGCAGCAATCAAACAGAAAACAAGAAACAATAGAAAAATGCTCAAAAGGCTCAATTTCCAGCGATTAAGCTTCTTATCCCCTCTCACACTGTTAAAAATAAATGAGCATTTGAGAAATTTCCAATCAGTGTAAATAAATTTTCAGCATTTCATTCCATTTTAATGTTTTTGGGAGGGGAGAATTGATTATTGGGGACAACTAAATGAGAGGGAAATTTGTAGAGAATTCTGTTCTGTTAATCACATAAGGTACATTTTTCCTTAAAACGTTCTAAAGTTTTTAAGTGTGAGTTGTTGTTTTTAGTGTTTTTCTGTAAACTTTAAAAATCACAGTTTATAAAAGTACTCATTCCCATTAGTCTTTTTTTTATTTTTTTTACATGTAATGCTACTTTGCCAGTTGCACCCATACATTTTGAACCATTGTGTTATCGGTATCTGATCAGGTAATCTAAAGTCTGATCACTAGTCCAGTGCATAGTTTCCAGTATAAACAGGAGATCAGTCTCTCCTGTGTGCCTAATTTCCTGTGAACTAATGAATTACATCATCACCTCCTGGCAGCTCTAGGACACCCCCCCCCCCCCTCCCATCTCCACTCTCCTTATTCTCTGTATGTTATCTCATACATAGAGTTCTGCCAATGATATAATTTCTGCCACACCTTAGAGACTAGAGGTGTAAGTTACTTTTACATGGACCAGTTATCGGGCCCATTCTCATGAATGAATGTTCGTATGCAGGGGTGTAGCTAAAGGCTCATGGGCCCTGGTGCAAGAGTTCAGCTTAGGCCCCCATTCCTTCAGTGCTTTGTGGTAAAGGGAAGGTGAGCACATAGCCTTCCTGCTGCCTGAGGCAAAAATTGTAATGGCATCCCCCCTTCCCCCCTCATGCCACATACTTGATCCTCCAGCCAGAGGTGTAACTTGAAGATTCTGGGCCCCAGTGCAAAATCTATACCAGAGCCCTCCCAGCGTGCACTTTTTATAATACAGGTGTCTTCTTATGAGGCACAAGGGTCTTTGGGCCCCCTCAGCCTCCTGGGGTAGGTAGCATCTGCTACCTCTGCACTCACTATAGCTACACCCCTGTTCGTATGAATATTCAATAATTGCCCTGTGTAAAGATGCTACAACGATCACCCAATGAACGAGCAAATGCTTCTTCTTCAAGTTGATAGCTTATGCCTCCAATGTCTGACAGGTGCGGGTCCCACCTCTGGGACCTGCACCTATCTTTAGAACGTAGCTCGCAAAGTAAAGGAGTATGCACCGCACATGCGCGAATGCCCTCCATCCATTCATATGGGAACGGCACGCTCGGCTATTTTCAGCAGTCCCATTGAAATGAATGGGAAGTACATCACACAAGCGCGGCCACCACTACATTCGCTTCTATAGGGCTGACGGAAATAGCTGAGCCAGCGCTCAGAAATGAATGTAGGACGGCTACACATGCGTGGTGCATCCTCCTTCACTTTGCGGGCTCCGTTCTAAAGAAAGGTGCAGGTTACCAGATGTGGCACCTGCACCTATCAGACATTGGGGGCATATACTAATGTCTGAGGTGAGACAACCACTTTAACTATGTCAAAAGAAGAAGATAGAATTCAATAGTGAAGGTCACTAGTCAAGGGTGACAGTAACAGAGAAGTTTATATACTGTATATAGCAGAGAGTTTGTTCTTGAAAAACTAACTACAGATCTTCTGTGGATGTAGGCTTGCTTAAACCCTTCTGTCTCTTCATGTAATCCCAGACAGACTCGATGTTGAGATCAGGGCTTTGAGGGGACAATATCATTACTTCCAGGCCTCCTTCTTCTTCTTTATACTGAAGATAGTTCTTAATTACATTGGCTGTATGTTTGGAGTCGTTGTCCTGCTGAAGAATAAATTTGAAGCCAATCAGATCCCTCAATGATGGTATTGCATGATAGATAAGTTTCTGCCTGGTTTATTATCCTTATTATCCTTACCAAATCATACAATAAATACAGGGGTGGGACACATGCTCAATGATCTCTCTCTGAACAAGAAGAAATATGGAAGATCCATCAGGCTACTGCAGCAGTCACTGTTAGTACCAGGGGCTCTTCTAGGGGCTCTTTTCCATGCCTAGTGACATGTCCGCTATGTGAAGGGCCAGGCAGGTCATGTGTTTATTAGAGAAGCTGCAGACAGAAGCCCATGATAGTAGCTGCTCCACCAATCAGTGCTCACTCTCTGCAGTGCTGCCAATGAACTGATGCAGGATGTAGTGTACACCACTGAAGGGGAAGGGGAAGGGGGGGTGAGGGTGTCAGTGCCCATTTCTTGGCTTAGGGGCCAGAGAGATTCACATGCTCCCCGGCTGAGCAAGTCTGGGCAGTCAGTCAGTTGGCATATGAGACCTGAAATCTGATTTAAAGGAAACTCAACTTTTATGTTACAGTTCACTCTAAAATATACAGAAACTTTGAGTACGTTGCCTCACTTGTACTGATTTTGTGTTACATAAGGCTTCCTCTTCCATTTACGTCTTTAGCAGAATTCAGGGTATTTCCAGTAACTAAAGAAATCCTTTGTGGTGTTTATTCTTGTGGGCATATTTATTTTCCTCTGTTCATTGTCTAAGGCCAATTTCCCATGGGTAATTTAGGTAGTGTTTTTCATCACCCAAAAATAGAAGTGAGATCAAAACAGAGAAGAGGTCTTTCTATTATACCATTTTCTCTGTGTAGGTTACACTCCTGGTTTTGGCATACAAATACTGGGGCAAAATACTGCTAAAAAAAACACTGCTAAGTGAAAATGAAATTACTGTAAGCAGTACACACAGTGTTTATTCAATAATTAAATCCAATTCAAAACAATTACAAAAAAGGGAAAATATTGTTTTTGAAATTATGTACTATTATGTTAATTGCAAAGGCAAAAAACATGTATGTGCTTTATTGCTAGGTACATAGACCTTGATTTACCAAGACTGGCATTGGCTACACCGGTCTTGATATCCCCTGCAACACTAGATGATTCAATTTGTGATGTACACTTCGTCACAAATTCTTCCTCCGACAGTTCGTGCAGCTGATTGAAATCTATGCCAGCCAATGACCCCATCCTTGCCATGCACCCTTTCTGGAAACAAGCGAGGGTAGCGGTAAAAATCCAGTTGGAAATAAATTTCAATTCAATAGATGTTTAAAAAGTCGCAAACTTGTGACCTTATAATGCCAAAACACAGGTGTAGGGGGAAGATAAATCTCCCCCATAGTCTGTGAAATATGTTACAGTTCAAAGCTGATTTATTGCATAGATAGATAAAAACCGAAATGCCTGTATTCCATTACACCTGAACAGTTTTAAGACTTTACCAGAGTCTTCTTCAGATGTGTTTTCTTGATCCTGACATTGATGAATTCAAAGGAAAGAATCTGTCTTGAGGCAAGTAGATTAATGGTGAAGCCTTCTCTAAAATGTACTTTGACATGATGGTCACAAGATAATGCAAAGTCTAATTCATAAATGCATACCTCCAGTTCTAGATGTAGTATTCAGGTCGGGCTGCAGTGACCTGACTTTATTTGTTAAATGACAGCCTCACAATCAGGAGCAGATGAATTGTTTTGCAATAATAGCCCTGCTCGGCCAAGCCTACTGAACAAACTAAATCTGTCACTCCGATAGAAAGTACTGACAGACAAATTTATTACCTTTCATGCATTCAAACAGCAACTCAATTTCCATTACTCCCAGCGGTAGCACTGCTGACAGCCCAATACAATGCTGTGCCTAGCAGGTAAAGCTAAAACATTATTAACACTCTCAATGCCATTACTGATGACATGTAGTTTAGTCATCGATTATTATCACTGCGGGAATTAAGTCCAACTAAAATGTGATTGATGCATTCCAATGTAACATTGTGTAGACTTTTAGCATACTACATTCCTCATCAATTCAAGTGTTACCTAATCTACATTTCTTTTGTATTTTTTCAAATCAAAATTCATAGAAAACATTTTTTAAGAGTTTTGGAATGCTTTTATTTTTCATTTTAGTAGTACTGTGCCATTGAAAATGAAATGCATAATTTTGTCCATCTGTACCCGTCAGCACAGAAAGATAAAGATATAAAACTTTTCCATAGTTAGGGAAAGCATTTTCAGTTTACTTCTGCTGTGAGAGGAATATGCTATCTGGAAACTAAAAATTGCTTTGTTGTTCTCTTGAAAGGCCTAGATAAAGATGTCCACAGAAGAGCATTGCACTTATCAGAGTAATGTATGATGCTTTAATTGACTGACTCATCCTCCTTCCCTTTCGGGCCAAAGTTAATGGTCTGACTGAGAAAGTCAAGTGAGGATGTTTGTCGTGATAAAAAGCCAGGACATGAAGTAGAACGACAAAAAATTATATCCTGAAAATCAGACACCAGTTTTTTTTAAAGAAAAAAAATACAGTGTACAATATTGATATATAGGCTGTGAATATGCAATAAAAAATGTTGATGCAAGTTTCCCTTTATTGGGCATTTTCTAAGTACTTTTTTTATTGTAGCAAAGTGTTAGGTAACTTGTTATAATACAACAACTTACTTTACCTTCCCAAGTGCAAGTGCAGTGATGAGTTCCTGTATACCACTTCAGTGAATTACTGGCTTCAACGGTCTCATCTTGTACAACACTGAGGACAGTTATTTGCTTCAGTGGTATATGGGATATCAAGGTATATGTGAAGCCCAAAAAAATGTCATGATTGCAGCACAGGGAAGAGGATAGTGAATCAGTGCTGCATCAGAGGGGACTTGGGAAGGTAAGGTAAGTTTTGCTATTTTAACAGGCACTCTAGTACTTTGCTACAAGGGAAAAAAAAAGAATCCCCTTTAAAGAGGACCTGTCACCACTCCTGACATGCCTGTTTTAATAGTTACATGCATTCCCCATGTAATAACAATTCTGGAGCATCTATTCTTATGGCTCTTTGATGTTCCTTTATTATTTCTACTAGAAGTTATGAATGAATTTCTAGCAGTCTGCAGTAAGGGTACAGAGGGGAGGTAACCAGTTGGGGTGTACCTGGTGTACCTGCACAGACTCACTCTATCCAATTAGTGCTGCCATTTTCATACTGTGCAGGTACACACCCTCAACTGGTTACCACCTTCTTTACCCTTACTGCAGACTGCTAGCAATTCTTTCATAACTTCTAGTAGAAATAATAGAGGAATGGCACAACATAGACCCATAAGAATAGATGTCCAAGAATTTTTTATACATGGGGGGTGCATGAAGCTATTAAAACAGGTAGGGATGAGCGAAGATTCGCATAAAACTTTGTTCAAATAAAGTACAGAGCAAGAGCTCCGTACAGTATTAGAATGTATTGGCTCCAATGAGCCGAAGTTATTGCTGGTACCTTGGAACCGAACCCGAATTCGGAAAATGTTTTTTTTTGCAGTAAAAATTAATTTATGAAGTTATTAACTGAAGACTTTGCAAAGCAATAACTTCGGCTCATTGTAGCTAATACATTCTAATACTGTACGGAGCTCCTGCTCCGTACAGTATTGGAACGAAGTTTTATGCGAATCGACTTCAGATGTTTCATCTGAAGTAGATTCGCTCATCCCTAAAAACAGGCATGTAAGGAGTGGTGAAAGGTCCTCTTTAAATGTAGAATATAATACATGTTTATTTCCTACTTGATATGTAAGCACATTTTGTGCTACGTTTAACTTGATCTGGGATTGATTTTAGCTATGCATTTATATGTCCCTAGAAATTAAAGGGAATGTGTCATCAGAAATGGACCTTTGTGTAAATCATGTTTTTATGTTAAGCCTTATGCACCCAACTGTATGTATTTTGAGGTCTGCAAATTACAAATCTGCAAAATACGGATACCATCAAAGTTGCATCTGCATTCAATGGGTCCATTATCCACATTTTACAGCTGAGTATAGGACGTGTTCTATCTTTTTGCAGATCGAACATGGTGATGTGGAAAGCACATGGAGCTACCGCGTGCTTCAGCATTTGTATGTCTGTTTTTCAAAAGGACAGAACATCTCCGAAGTCGACGGCTCTGCAAAAAAAAATAAAAGGCGACACACGGGCCATATCCGTATTTTGCAGCTAGATATACAAACTACAAAATTGAAAGTGGTGTGATGGAGGCCTTAAACATATTTTTTTGGACCTGGACCAGGTGATTGTTTATTTTCTAATGGATCAGATAAGGTACATAAATCAGACAATGATATAAAAAGGTAAAAACTGTAACATATTCTTTCTTAGCCTATGTTACATCAACCTACAGCAGAAAACACATCCACAATTATTTTGTAATAACAGCCGGGTGTCAGATTACTCTGTGCCAATGTAGCATGTAGCCAGTTAAACATTTTGATGTCATGTAGACACAATAGGATAAGTTGGCTTTAAGCATCCCATAAATATGTTAGGTATTTGTAAAACAGGATTCTTGATAGGTGTAGGTTGTCAATCCGAGTCTTGATTTTATCCATTCTCAGTAAGGTCATAGTTGTCCCAAAAGCACTGCAATAAAAAAAAAACTTCTGTCTAGTAATACAAGACAACCCATTCCCATGCTGTTCAAAATCTCTTTATGAAAGCAGCTTACATGCCTGTGATTCATCACTGACACAAGGTTGATGTGCGGTTCAAAAAGAGTTTACGAAGTTCCAGCACATAAAATAACAGAATCAAGAGCTTTAGAAACAACAGCTGCCAGGCAGTCAAGGTCAGATTCGTGATGTAAACCTGGAAATGTGATTTTAATTGAGCTGCATATCATATTATGTAAAAGTGGAACGGAAAAAGTGCAGAATGCATGTATTAAAGCCGTCAGAATCGGATATTAGTGGCCATTATCCATGTAAAGGGATCTTGTATAGTCATCAGATTGTTACTGAATGTATTATGTTACTTTTGTATGTATACTTATCCTTTCAAATAACAAAGGACCTGAGTAATTGCAATAAAATGTTACTCAGGGCCACAAAAGGTCAGTTACTCAAAAAAGAGTTAATTAAAGGGGTATTCCAGTAAACTAATTTAATTTTTTAAAAACTGCAATAAGGCTGCAAGCTGTGACCCAACCAGAACCCATACCTAAACATATAACCAGAGTTTCAATTTACCTTGCAAACCATTTGTCTAGCTCCTGTGTGAGCCTGAAACACACTGAGAGTATTATGGCGCCTGATCTTCCCTCACAAAACTACAGTCCCCACAATCCCTAGCTTTCCTGCTGTGAGTGTTGATGTTTATTTATTAGCTGCCTGATATACAGTCCAGTCACGCCCCCTATACTCAGTAATCACCAGCACACTAACACGCCCTTTGTTTCACAAGACATTGAGCTACAGAATTGATAGCAACACACTGAGCATGCTCGACCTAAGAAAGGCTCAGAACTACAGGTCATTGCCATGGTAATTAGTGGGTAGCAGAGGAAGAAAACAACTACTGGACAGTAAATATGTGAAATTTACATTATAATAGGTAATTATTGATGACAAATTAGTCTAAAACATAAGTTATATTTATGGTAACTTATGGTAAGAGTACCCCTTTAATAGATTTAGCAGACTAGATGACTCTTTACTGGCATCCCCATGTCGTATTCAAGAAACCAAAGCTGGTTACATAGGCAGTCAAAGTACAATAGTAACAATTTTCAGGTTTGTCCAAATGACACAAATTGTAATGAACTAAATGTACAGGGTTGTAAAATTCCCTAGGAAAGTCCTTTGAAGACAAGAAAGTGCAATCAAATGACACTACCCTATAGCTCCTTTCCATGAGTGGGGTAAACCTGCACCAGGTCTTCCTCTCCACAGATGTCACTAAACTTACAGATTAGGCTAGGTACATACGTACATCAGAGGTTCTGCCAGGAGCCTCCATCGGCCATTCAAGCAACAAAAAGGACGGACTACAAGAGTTTAAACATCTTGTCGGTGATGGACATCTTAGTGGACCCCATTATAGTGAATGGGATTGGCTTGCCAGGAATAGAATACCAGAATTTAAACGGGTGATGTGAACTTCCTTAAAGAAGTAACCAAGGGTTAGAGACAGGTCTCCTCTCTCCAATAAAGGATTGTAAGTGAGGAAGCAATGCTAGTAGCTATGCTAGAATAAAGTTGTGGTAAGAGGTATAGCTTTAAGGCAAAAGTTGCAATCACAACAGAACCTTGGTGACTGAGGGTCACAAATTCACCTCTGCCACACAAGAATAAACCAGCATAATAAATGGCACGTGGTTGGTAGAGGACCCTGGTATAAATTTTGCATTGAGGCCCAATAGCTGTAAAGTCTCTGGAGCTATACCTCATATACATGCCTACCTTGTTCTAACACTTTCCTCACAAAAAAACATTAACAACTTTCCGGGGGTTGGCTAATATGGCTATACTGGTAGCACTTCCATGCTGATTTGTTCATGTAGACAGTTTAGTAGTGAATGAATGGAAGTCAATTGACAGATAGATCTTATCAATTATCACAGTCTCTAAAGCCTAACTTTTGGCAGTGCTCATCTGGAAAGAAAACACTCTGGAAAGCATGGACTGGAGTTGGAAACAAAAACTCCTTAGCAATAAACTGAAAAATGTAGAAGAGTCCAGCTTCTCCAAAAGTGAAATTCTTTATTCAAATAAAGTGCGTGCAGATAAAATCCACAATCCAAAAACAGCATCTACGCGTTTTGGACCTCTCTGGTCGGGTCCTTAGCCCCTTAAGGACACAGGGTTTTTTCATTTTTGCGTTTTCGTTTTGCGCTCTATGCCTTCCAAGAGCCATAACTTTTTTATTTTTCCGTTCACATGGCCATATGAGGGCTTATTTTTTGCGGGACAAGTTGTACTTTCCAACGCCATCATTTAATAATGCATACGGTGTAGTAGGAAGCGGGAAAAAAATTCCAAATGGGGTGAAATTGCAAAAAAAAAGCAATTTCACCACAGTTTTACGGGTTTCTAAATTACGACGTTTGATTTGCGATAAAACTGACCATTTATTTTTATTCTACAGGTCAGTACGAATCCGGCGATACCCAATATGTATAGCTTTTCTTGCGTTTTGATAGTGAAAAAAAATTCTAAAGTGGGAAAAAAAATTTATTTATTTTTTGTCGCCATGTTTTGACCGCTATAACGTATTTGTAAATAAGTGTATGGCGTTGTATGGGGGCTTATTTTTTGCGGGGCGATCTTAACTTTTAGTTGATACCATTATGGGGTGTGTAGGACTTTTTGATCGCTTTTTATTTAATTTTTTTTGAGGAAATGAAGCGTCCAAAAACGGCAAATCGGCCATTTGAGCGCTTTTTTCCGTTTTTCTGTTTACCGTATGGGAAATATATTTTTATATTTTTATACTATGGGCGTTTTCACACATTGCGACACCCATGATGTGTATTTTTTTTTTTTATTATTATTTTATTTTAATTTTGGGGAAAGGGGGGTGATTTAAATTTTTAGGTTTTTTTTATTTTATTTTTTATTTTTTTTATATTTTTTAATTTTTTTTACACTTTTATATAGATCCCATAGGGACCTATATAAATCAGTTACCTGATTGCTTCTATCATAAACTCCAATACACTTGTATTGGAGTTTATGAGCATTTTACTACTTTCCTATGAAGCCCTATTGCTAACAAGGGCTCCATAGGAAATAGTAAGTGATAGCCTCAAGCTGAATGAAAGGCTTGAGGCTATCCCTTACAGCGCTCCGATTCTCCCGATCACCACTAGGGGGAGCCGGAGCGCTGCCGAAAGTTTTACTTTCGGTTTTAGCGCGTGCAGATGCCGTGATCAGGATTGATCACGGCATCTGCGGGGTTAAATGATCGCGGTCGGCAGCGCTGCCAACCGCGATCATCAGCTGCGGGGGTCAGCTACAGGAATCAGCCGGACCCCCGCAGCGATGGTGCCCGCAGCGGCCAGGAGCGGGCGCCATCTTCAGGGACTGGACACATGACGTACCCATACGTCATGTGTCCTTAAAGAGAACCTGTCACCAGGAAATTCACTGATAAACCAGGCATGCTGCCTTGTAGAACTCACCCTGCTGAATATAATTATACCTTTTACTTGATGATCTGTTGCTTTATTGTGGAGAAATATTACTTTTAATCCATATGCTAATGAGCTGATATGAGTCCAGTAGTTGATATGAGTCCAGCATTTTTTCTATTTAGAGCTGTAGCCCCTCCCCTATTTACTTCTTCAGTTGTAAAAGGGGCGTGGTTTAAAAAATGACCTGCATTATAGCCAATACAAGCCTTGCTGCCTTTCACTTTAAAGCCTAACTGCCATACCCACGGCGACATGTCCCTTATCAGCCATCATGTGTTTATCACCCCATGAACAAACTAGCCCTTATTATAATTACTAACTTCAATAGTATATTCCTCTCCCTTTTTTTACCTAAGCATTCCCTGTTATTCATTTTCCCTCCAGTTATTAAAATGAATAAATGATGTAATAAACCACGCCCCTTTTACAACTGAAGAAGTGAATAGGGGAGTGGCTATAGCTCTAAATAGAAAAAACGCTGGACTCATATCAACTACTGGACTCAAATCAGCTCATTAGCATATGGATTAAAAGTACTATTTCTCCACAATAAAGCACCAGATCACCAAGTAAAAGGTATCATTATATTCAGCAGAGTGAGCCCTACAAGGCAGCGTGCCTGGTTTATCAGTGTATTTCCTGGTGACAGGTTCCCTTTAAGGAGTTAGTCATGAATAAGGACCCAACCAGAGAGGTCCAAAACGCGTCTCTAAAGCCTGCAATACACTGCCAATTTTTTTACCCGATGATCGGTAACAAGCGTTCATAGTAAAGCTCATTAGCGATCATCTGGCAGTCTAAACTGCTGCCGATTACATGATATTCATCTCACAATCGTGATCTTTAAGCATGCTGAAAGATCACAATTTGCTGGTGGCAGATCATGCTGTCTAATCACAATCTGCTGCTGGGAAATAACTAGACAGCATGGGGATGGCTGATGGCATAGGGATCAGTGCCCCCCATGTTGTGGAGGAGATCGCTGCATGTGATAACAGCTGTCTCCTCTGCTAGGGAGCTGGCAATTGCTGGGAAGGAACACTTCCCTCCTGACAATCGACTGCAGAATCAGGCTATGTAATACAGCCTTTTGAAATGAATGAGTACAGTCTCCTCTCCATGAGATAAGGGAGTGACAGGGAAGCTGCATACAGAGTATTATCTATGTGTATGGTGTTGTCATCCTGCACTATCCAGACCTTCACTAGTAGATTAGAGCTGTCACTAATGTGTTCACCATTTAATAATAATGAAATGATTCTGCTCATCCATACCAATATTATACAGAAAAGCCAACAGATGAGCTACAAAAAATACTAGCTCTCTATTCAGGATCATTGTCAAATGTACTATAGTATATGTTTGAATCACACAATGACTCTCAAACTATTGCTTTTGAAATCTTTCTTATTATCATGCAGCTAAAGATGATTGAATTTCCCCTTAGATAATGAAGGTTAACTGTATATCAGAGTAAAGATTGAAATATCTGGTGCTCTGTGATCCCGGGTGATCAGCTCTCACTAGCACTTAGTCCAGTAACATTATTCCCTCACCACCTATATGGATCTTGGCGTTATTGGCCACCGGAGGATTTAACATAACCATGTTCTCATCATCTTCTGACATTTTAAAGGCAACTTGAGACTTGTGATATCCTCACTGATCTCATTAGGAGTGTGCTATAGTTATTTCTAGACCTTCACAGCTTCCCCTGACCAGGTTAATCTAAAATCCCATATCACTCTGACAGATTCAGTTGCACAGGGACTATTTCATTCCACTATTTTAGAAATAGCCCTGAAATTGTTAATGTTACCTTTTTTTAAATATATATTCTCTCTTTAACAAAACGTTCATGTAAAGCTAAGTCAACCCTGTGTACAGCAATATGCTCAGCAGGACCATTTAAAACAGTCCCTCCAATCTATGCTTCATTCAACTCTTTGAGCCTGCTGACCATAGCTGAATGCAGTACTGGGCTATGACCAGCAGTCCTACAGAGTTGAATGAAGCGGCAGAAGACATCCGTGATCATCACTCCATTCAAACATGGGGAACACAAGACCTCCATTTTTGTGACTGGTAAGGGTCCCACCAATAAGACATTTATCCCCTAGCTGTAGATATTGTACAAGTAGTCTTTGTGGAATAACCCCTTTAATACAAAATACCTCTATGGAACAAATCAGGTATGGCAGATTCAATTGGCTACTTGCATTCCCAAAAGCTATATAGGTACAAGGGAAACCTAGATTTCACTTCTGGCCAGGGCTTACCAACTTTTTCTAAATATAATATTAAACCTTTTAAATAGTTCTCCTAAAAATCTTGCTAAAGCAAAGTTGTCTCTCTCCATTGAAGAGGTATTCTGGTTTCGGAATATTGATGGTTAACTTCATGATAGGACATCAGTATCAGATTGGTGGTGGTCTGACTTAAGCAACCAATCTTATCAGCTGTTTAAAGGTGATGTGGCACTCATGCGAGTGCTGTAGCCTTTTCAGTATTGATCTGCACGCCATCTGCCTACTGTAGAAATGTAGATGCATGAAGGTAAACCATGAAGAAGATACAGAGCTCCCACAAGCACCACAGCTCCTTCAAGCTGATCAGAGGAGATGCTGGGAGTTATACTCTCTACCAATCTGATATAGATGGCCTATCCTGAACACCGGTCATCAATATTCTGAAGCTTGAATATCCCTTTAACCACAGCTGGAGTTTGTGGAAGCTAAAACTGCTATTGCTTTCACACGTTCAGAGAAGACAGTAAAAAGGTAATAATGGGGCACCGCATGGGATAATGAATAATTAATTTATTTTAACCGCTACAGGACCGCCGCACGCAGGATTGCGTCCTGGCGGCGGCCCTGTAGCTCTGATCGGACGCATCGGCGCGTCATCTCGCGAGACGCGAGATGACGCGAGGACGCGCCCGCACATGCGCAATGCACGCCATCGGCGCGCTCGCATGTAGTTATACTACAGCCTGCCAGCGCCGATCGTGCGCTGGCAGGCTGTATATGGCAGAAAAATCGCAGATCAGACGTTGTTCTGTGAACAGCGTCTGATCTGCTTGCTGCTCGCTTCTCTGGTGGTCCCTTTGCTTGGGACCACCAGAGAAAAATATCAAAGTGCACCAATCACCACACAACCCCCCACCGCCCCCACCCACCCACCAACCCCCTGTCACTGATTAACCCCTGATCTCCCATGTCACCCCCTGATCACCCCCTGTCACCCCCTGTCACTGATCACCCCCTGTAAGGCTCATTCAGATGTCCGCATGTGTTTTGCGGATCCACGGATCCGCAAATCCGCGGATCCGCAAAACACGGACACCAGCAATGTGCTTTCCGCATTTTGCGGATCCGCACATTGCCAGAACTATATAGAAAATGCTCTTTTCTTGTCCGCAATTGCGGACAAGAATAGGACATGTTCTATACTTTTGCGGATCTTCACTACGGATCCGCAATTACGGATCCGAGCGGGACAAAGTCTGTCCCCATAGAATTGAATGTATCCACATTTCTGTTCCGCAAAATTTTGCGGAACAGAATTGCGGACGCTTGAATGAGGCCTTAGGGTCCCTTAGCGATCGCAGCTTTATAGCTTTTCCCTCTTTTTTTGCACATTTTTTAGAGATTTTTTCATCCACATTGATCAATGTGAATGGAAAAATCTGTGACGTTCATTTTTTTCTTTCAGCGCAGAGGCTGAACGGAAAAAAATTCTCATTACCCGTATGGTCAATATAAGGAGAATAGCAGAAACTCCTAATTCTGGCCATACGTGTAATGATTGCGGAGACCCTAAAATGCCAGAGCAGTACAAACACCTCACATGTGACCCCATTTTAGAAAGAAGACACCCCAAGGTATTCCGTGAGGGGTATGGTGAGTTCATGTAAAATTTTATTTTTGTCACAAGTTAGTGGAATGTGAGACTGTAAAAAAAAAAAAAAATACCATTTCCGCTAACTTGTGCCAAATTTTTTTTTCTGTGAACTCGCCATACCCCTCACGGAATACCTTGGGGTGTCTTCTTTCCACAATGGGGTCACTTGTGGGGTATTTATACTGTCCTGGCATTTTAGGGGTCCTAAAGCGTGAAAATCCAAATGCGTAAAAATGTCCTGTGAAATCCTAAAGGTACTCATTGGTTTTAGGGCCCTTTGCGCATCTTGGCTGCAAAAAGTGTCACTCATGTGGTATCGCCGTACTCAGGAGAAGTAGGGCAATGTGTTTTGGGGTGTATTTTTATATATACCCATGCTGTGTGTGAGAAATATCGCTGTAAACGACAACTTTTTAAATTTTTTTATTCAAAGTTGTCAATTTACAGAGATATTTCTCTCACCCAGCATGGGTATATGTAAAAATACACCCTAAAACACATTGCCCTACTTCTCCTGAGTACGGCGATACCAATGAGTGACACTTTTTGCAGCCAAGATGCGCAAAGGGCCCTAAAACCAATGAGTACTCTTTAGGAGGGCATTTTTACGCATTTTTCTTCTCACGCTTTAGGGCCCCTAAAATGCCAGGGCAGTATAAATACCCCACATGTGACCCCATTTTGGAAAGAAGACACCTCAAGGTATTCGCTGAGGGGCATAATGAGTCCATGAAAAATTAAACTTTTGTCAAAAGTTAGCGGAAAGGGAGACTTTGTGAGAAAAACAATAAAAATCAATTTCCACTAACTTGTGCCAAAAAATCTTCTATGAACTCGCCATGCCCCTCACGGATTACCTTGGGGTGTCTTCTTTCCAAAATGGGGTCACATGTGGGGTATTTATACTGCCCTGGCATTTTAGGGGCCCTAAAGCGTGAGAAGAAAAATGCGTAAAAATGCCCTCCTAAAGGTACTCATTGGAATTAGGCCCTTTGTGCATCTTGGCTGCAAAAGTGTCACTCATGTGGTATCGCCGTATCAGGAGAAGTAGGGCAATGTGTTTAGGGTGTATTTTACATATACCCATACTGGGTGAGAGAAATATCTCTGTAAATTGACAACTTTGAATAAAAAATTTAAAAAGTTGTCGTTTACAGCGATATTTCTCACACGCAGCATGGGTATATGTAAAATACACCACAAAACACATTGCCCTACTTCTCCTGAGTACGGCGATACCACATGAGTGACACTTTTTGCAGCCTGGGTCGCAAAGGGGCCCTAAAACCAATGAGTACCTTTAGGATTTCACAGGCCATTTTTATGCATTTGGATTCTCACACTTTAGGGGCCCCTAAAATGCCAGGTGAGTATAAATACCCCACATGTGACCCCATTTTGGAAAGAAGACACCCGTAGGTATTCTGTGAGGGGCATGGTGAGTCCACAGAATTTTTATTTTTGGCATAAGTCAGCGGAAATTGTTTTTTTGTTTTTTTAATTTTGTTTTTTACAAAGTCTCATATTCCACTAACTTGTGACAAAAATAAAATTTTACATGAACTCACCATACCCCTCACAGAATACCTTGGGGTGTCTTCTTTCCAAAATGGGGTCACATGTGGGGTATTTATACTGCCCTGGCATTTTAGGGGCCCCTAAAGCGTGAGAAGAAGTCTGGAATCCAAATGCGTAAAAATGCCCTGTGAAATCCTAAAGGTACTCATTGGTTTTAGGGCCCTTTGCACTCAAGCTGCAAAAGTGGCACACATGTGGTATCGCCGTACTCAGGAGAAGTAGGGCAATGTGTTTTGGGGTGTATTTTTATATATACCCCTGCTGGGTTTGAGAAATATCTCTGTAAACGACAACTTTTAAAAATTTTTATACAAAGTTGACAATTTACAGAGATATTTCTCTCACTCAACATGGGTGTATGTAAAAATACACCCCAAAACACATTGCCCTACTTCTCCTGAGTACGGTGATACCACATGAGTGACACTTTTTGCAGCCTGGGTGCGCAAAGGGCCCAAATTCCAACGAGTACCTTTAGGTTTTACATGGCGGCTCACAATTTAGCCCCGCCCAAAATGCCAGAACAGTAAACACACCCCACAAATGACCCCATTTCGGAAAGTAGACACCCCAAGGTATTCACTGAGGGGCATAGTGAGTCCGTCTGAGATTTTTTTTTTTTGCCAGAAGTTATCAGAAATTGAAACTTTTTTTTTTTTTTTTCTCAGAAAGTGTCATTTTCCGCTAACTTGTGAAAAAAATGAAATGATACATGAACTCACCAAGCCCCTCCGTGAATACTTTGGGGTGTCTTCTTTCTAAAATGGTGTAATTTGGGGGTATTTATACTTTCCTGACATTCTAGCACCTGAAGAAACATGACAGGTGCTCAGAAAGTCAGAGCTGCTTCAAAATGCAGAAATTCACTTTTTGCACCATAGTTTGTAAACGCTATAACTTTTACCCAAACCAATAAATATACACTTATTGGATTTTTTTTTATCAAAGACATGTAGAACAATAAATTTAGAGAAAAATTTATATAGAAATGTAGTTTTTTTTGAAAAATTTTACAACAGAAAGTGAAAAATGTCATTTTTTTGCAAAAATTTCGGTAATTTTTGATTAATAGCAAAAAAAGTAAAAATGTCAGCAGCAATGAAATACCACCAAATGAAAGCTCTATTAGTGAGAAGAAAAGGAGGTAAAATTCATTTGGGTGGTAAGTTGCATGACGGAGCAATAAACGGTGAAAGTAGTGTAGTGCGGAATTGTAAAAAGTGGCCTGGTCATTAAGGGTGTTTAAGCTAGGGGGGCTGAATTGGTTAAAAAACAATGCGTTTCAGCGATCAACTGTCCGCTGCTGAAATGCGTTGTTTTTATCCTTATAATTGTTTTTATTTTATTTTTAATAAATTTATTATTCAGAATCCTGTGCAGTGTCCCATTTTTTTCGTTTTACTGTCTTCTCCAAATGGTTATTGCAGCAGCTTAGTTCATTCCTCATCCTGAGGACTACATGTGGTGTCTCGGTTTTGTGCCCAGCTTTGCACAACATATAGTAAGGAACGGTCTGGAGAGGCACTGGGTACACATCATCTGAGTGGGCAGCGGTCCCACCTATTTCTTTTGACTGTTTTCACACATAACAGAGGTATTGTTTCAAGTATGAAAGCAGGGTAGCTAACAACATGTTATTACAGTGGTTTCATTAGCAAACTACCTGTTATTTCAGTAAAGAGAAGACGGTTAGATGAAATTGTATTTCTAGTATATTAGCTCTCCCCAGCAGCCAAACACTCACGCCTCTGCTATTGCAGGGACAACGACGAAGTGCAATTCCATACAAAATGTATTTCTGAATGCATATAATCATCATCTATGTACTGTATTAAAACATACAGCATGAGGTTGATTAAATATATCCCTAAATGGGTTTTTTTCACAGTAAGGAAATTCTGAATTATGGTGCTATGTGGAAAGGCACTACATTCAAACATTCAGACTGCCCATACATTAGATTAATGTCAGAATCTGCCAAAAAAACAAACATCCATGGGGGCTGCTTATAGATCATCTGAGTGGGTCAGTTACAGTAAATGAGACCAGCTAATGAAGAAGAGCAAAACTAGACAAGTATAAAAGAAAGAGTCCCTAAATGAGTGACTATAAGTGCCTGAGTGGTGGTCAGTGGGAGAGTCAGAAAGCCTAAATTGGAGTTGAGAAGCATCTAAGTGGTAACACTATTATTTAGGTACTATATGGAGGTGATATTTAGGAACTATATGACATTAACTAGGCATATTGAAAAAAATGGTGACTGACACTAGCTCTGTGAAGTGGGTGATTGAGTGAGTTTGTCACTGAGAGATGGTTAGTGGTGAGCACAATTAAGCTGGAGACTGAGTTAAAGCACTGAAATGAGGGTTATTTATTATTAGGGAATTAATATTAGGCTACTTTTACACAAGTGATTTTAGAGTTAGAACAGACAGCGCCTGAACTGAACACTGACACATTATATTCAGTTGGCTAATTCACATAAATTTTTTCCTTCATTCACCATCTGTTTGTTTAGAGACAATCACAGCATGCTCTCTCTTCATCAATTTATCACGCGGGACTCATCTATTCAAGTCAAAGGGTGAGTGGAAAAAAAACTGAAGCACACTAAACTGAAGCCATTTCCTACTGATGGTAGCTAGAAGACGCTGGATGTTTATTCTGATGCAAACTTATGACAACTGATGTCCCTGGAAAAAAAAACTGACAAAACGAAGCAATCACAGAAAAAACTGAAGCAAACTGCAACAAAAGTGACAGGACAAGTTCTGGATGGCTCTTATGAAAGGCTAAATATAGTAGACACAGCACCTTGATAGACATTTCAGTCAATTGTCCTTTGAAAAAATACATAAATTGCTCACCATGTATACAGTATATACTATATCTAAAGTCAACACATAAACTGGAAGTGTAAAACTAAATACAGGTTCCTATAAACCAGTACTTCACCATATGTCTCTGATTCTGCTCATTAACCTTGCTGCTTTTTATCGTTTTGAGATGTTCAGAAGACAAATGCCGCTTAGCAATTTAAAGAGGTTGTTCAGCTTTTTTAAATTACCCTCCCCCCAGCGGTCTTTACCGAACTTTCGGTGTTTGTGTTTGTATACTCCGTATGGACTAGTCACATACACAGCACATGTTCCCACATGGCACATGATCCAGCAGTGACATGCTGCTTGGGAACATGTCACTGCCCATGTATGAAATAGCATAGTCACAAAGGTATACTGAGTGCTGACACATAATGGACCAGCATATGCCAGACAAAACTGAACAAAACTGAACAGGGCCATATGGAGGTGTTTAGAATTTGCATTCTACTTTATGATATGATTGGAGTATGCAAAACTATTAAAAATTAAGCGAAAATAGAGCTTAGGGTATGCACTGCCTATGAAAGTAACCATTTGCTGTTTTGTCTCTTTGTGCTTACTGGCGAATGAAAACCGTAATATTTTAGGATTTTAATAGAGACAGTCACATGAAAAATTAAAAATAGTTTTATCATAAAAACTAGGTTTAAACAATATAATATATCATTTGATGATTCCTCTTAAGAGCTGATGTAAAATATAAAACATTCATATAGATTTTCTTTTCACACATCATTACAAACCAGTGGAATTTAAACTGCATTAGCCTTAATCCAGTACCTAATTAGGATGCAGGACACCTCATAGTACATGTCCTATGGGACACTCATTATATAGAGCATTTGAATGGGTTTTAATCAGGCACGTTTGTTGCTATGAAACAACACAAGCTCAGTCGCCTCTTGGGTGGCACCTGTTTACATTATAGCTTCCATAGAAGTTTTCTTTCTTTTGGCACAATAAGATGACAATTTGTGGCTCAGCCTGAAACCTAAGGGGACAGTGATTAATTTAATCATAAGAGAAAAACCAATGCAAACTACACAGTACATGTACATTATACTATTCACTCCTGGTGTACCTTTTACTCTGCACTGTACACATCTGTATTTTTCAGTATAAAAGAGCTATAAAAATCCCAGGAACCGCTGCAAAGATGATGTCTCCAAAATAGTGGACAATGGGCTGACAGTTCAGTCTTTGCTGCCTTACATCTGGCTTGGTCACAGATAAGGCTTGTAAAAGAGGTGGATCTTGACATAGGGGACACTTAATATGGTGGATCTGATGATCTCTATAATGGGGACACCCCTTTGCTTGGTTTTCCTTCCTTTGAGCGATATCTGGCATTCACTGTGTTGAAGACCCATAACTGGGGCTCCACGGTTATTTTGCATTTTACTGTTTCCTAGGGAGCTTGGCACTTTGGATTGCTGTGTTGAGACTCTTAAATGAGGCTCCACTGTATTATTTTGTAGTTGGTCTCCCTAATTTCTGCAATTGTTTTGTTTGGTCACAGATAAGGTAAAGTTTGTCAGTAATAAGCACATTCTTCTTTTACATTTTACAACTGGTCAGTTCTTCCATAATTTTAATCTATACCCAATACCTTACCTGTGCACAGAAGTGTAGGAGTGGAAATTTGGATGCCTTTCTACTGCTCCTGCTCTTTAGTCTTCTTCTTGATGACAGTACAAATTTGGTAAATTTACCATCATTGTTCTTTATTATGGAGAGACATATATTTACATTTGTACATATTGACCTGGGTCTGTTTTTCGGATATTAAAGAGGTTCTCTAGGACTGAAGTATCACTAGAATTGTAGCAGGACTGCAGTGCTCAGCCATGGCCACAGTGGATGGAGCTGTGTAGTTTCGATGGCTGTTTGTGGTGCTGCAGTTCTGCAAACAGATGATCAGCAGTTGTGCTGGGAGGTCAGACCTCTGCATCCAGAATTTCCATTGAAAATGGGCAGGAATGAAATCCTTGCTGAAACTGCACTCACACAAAAGAAAATGTAGATGTTGATTCTGCATCAATTTTTTTTTTCAGCACTGAAAATACTCCATGTGAACATACCCTAAATCCACTGATGATCTGTGTCACATTCCATTTGTATTGTTAAAGCATTCTGCCTAAAGGGGTATTCCCATCTCAAACATTGATAGCATATTGCTAAGATAAGGCATCAATATTAGATAGGTGTGGGTCCCACCTCTGGGACCCACTACTATCTCCAGAATGGGTCACCCTCCATTAACAGCTATGCGAATTCCGAAAATAGCTGAGCACTGGTCTGGCTATTTCCAGTAGTCCCATAACAGTAAATAGAGAGGTGGCCTTACATGTGCAGTACTCTCTCCTTTCTCCACTATGGGACTTCCAAAAATTGCTGAACTTGATAACAGTGAATGGAGAGCACACTGTGTATGTGCTGTGTGCTTTTCTTCACTTTGGGAGCCTCTATTTGGAGAGAGGAGTGGGTCCCAGAGTTGGGACCTGCACATATCTGACATTGATGGCATATCCTAGCAATATGTCATCATTGTCTGAGATGGGCCAACTTATTTAAGCTTTTGCTGTGCATTTTTTTCTTTACATTGCAGAGGGTTAAATCCACAGTAAAAATCTGCATAATTTCTGTGAAATAAAATACACATCATGCTTATATTTCACATAGAGTTTTTACAAAGCATGGGGTTTTTAAAACTCCATCCACAAGTATTACAGTACACTGTAAATCGTCATGACAATTCCACTGTGCCGGAACTAACCATAAAAAAAGAGCTTTATTTGTTTCTATATTGGTTGCATCTATCTATATATACCCATGGTATTTTTGTTAATATTCATCCACATTATTTATTTCCATACAATAGTATGAACATAGTACACACACAAAATTATTTTTTACGGTCCATAAAACATAACACTTTCCCCAAAAATTATTTCTAACTGAAATGAAGCCAAATACAAGCAAATCCATTAAAGGTGTTTTTCTTCAAAATAATTGTATGGCATGTCCACAGGATATGTTACCAGTGTGTGATAGGTAGACACACCCCAATTCTAGGATATCCATATACATTATAGGAAGAACCACTGTTGACCATGCTGAACCCTGTTCCACCTGGTAAGGGGGCCAGCAGAGATTGAATAGAGAACAGCCCATGCTTCCCATATCTATGACATTTATTGATATGTTTTTTACAAAGATAATCTTCACTGCTGCCCAAAAGCATGTTTAATGCTAGTTTTCTATGATTACCGCTAAGTATAGGTTCACTTTTACCATTTATAATGTATATTTGTTTAATGTGTCCTTCCACAAAGCCACACACTGCCATACATGTTCTTTTCTACTGTCTGTCCTTTGCTTGACCAGAATACTAAAACTACAGAATTATCAGAACTACCGTGAGCTTTAGGTGGAGGAATAGGATATTAGGTTCTATGCAAAGCTAGGAGACAAGCCCTATGGGCATAGTAATTGAAATGAATATCTGTCAACTTTGCGAATTTGAAAGCACCATCTCAAACACCATATATATAATAACTCAAAATACAATTTTAAAAAACTTCACACAAGAGACAAGAGGATTTCTTGTGCAACGAGATGCAGACCCTTGAACTACTGAAAAATATGAAAATTTTCCCACATTATGTTGTGTTATTACACGCCATTACATCTTCTTGCACTTAAGTGTGTCACATACAACACCATTTTTTATATGTAATGTGATATATTACGTAGGGTTGTTGCAGGTATCGAACTTTCGATACCCATTCGATACTTTTCTCTGGTATCAAGCTCAATACTAGGATTGGTGTTTTATCGATACTAGCTGTGCGGCAGAACGTGGCTGCGTTGGTCTTAGTGTGGCCATGTTCTACTCAGCAGCACAGGGAGAAGGAAGCAGTGTCTCCCTCCCCCTGTGCCGCGCTGCCAATGAGGAGAGACAGGAGGAGGAGGAGGGGCGGGCGCACTGGCCACCAATGACAAGTAACCATTCATATACAAACGCAGGAAGCAGGAATACATTGCCAGCACCCTGCCTGTGACCGAGCGCTGCAATCCGGGGCAGTTAACCCTTCAGGTGCCGCAAAACGACACAATTTGCCATTTTCTTTTAGTTGCATTGTCCCCCCAAAAAAATAGTATAGGACTGTTGTATTATGGCCCTGCCGTTCCATAAAATATGGAATGCATGTGACTTTTTTTGGCGTTTAATTTTTTTGCATGGCATCGAATGGTATCGAGTATCGCAATACTTTTTTATGGTATCGAAACCGAATCAAAATTTTGGTATCGAAACAACTCTAATACGTATATGCCATGGGAGTCTTACAATGCTGAGAAGATGAGTGACATGCGGCGAGTGCTACGCTGTGGGCTCTTGCTGAATGAAGCTAGGACAGCCACTGATGTTTCTTCATTAGTGACAATTTTCATGCGTCCACATTTTGGCAATTCCAACACTGAACCAGTTTCACGAAACTTAGCAAGCAGTTAGCTAACTTTAGCATGGGAGATGGGTGGTCTTGTAGGGTGTCTTGCATTGAAATCTGCTGCAATGACCCGGTTACTGCGTTCACCAGACATCAACACAATTTCTATCCGCTCCTCACGTGTTAACCTCGGCGACATGTCAATGGCTGTAAACAAAGAGAAACTTGTAAATAACTCATGAAAGAATAAAGTTACGTTAAAACCAAGCACACCATTGTTTTTCTTGTGAAATTCCCAATAAGTTTGGTGTGTCATCTGACCCTCTTCCTATTGAAAAAACAAAAGTTGGATTCAAAATGGCCGACTTCAAAATGGCCGCCATGGTCCCCACCCATCTTGAAAAGTTTCCCCCGTCACATATACTAATGTGCCACAAACAGGAAGTTAATATCACCAACCATTCCCATTTTATTAAGGTGTATCCATATAAATGGCCCACCCTGTATATTGATGCAATAGGTCGCAGGCAGCCAGTGGTGGCATGTCACCACTTTGGGAAAGTCAATTTTTTTTAGGCAGGATGCAAAGGACATTGCAAAGAAAAAACACCCTAGGTGTAATGTACTCCGGCTCGGACTGTCCTACAGGGTAACAGGTGAATCTCCCGAAGGGCCCCTGAGCAAGGGTGTTCGCCCAGATCCACACCCTCTGCATAAGTACACTGTTCTACATACAGATAGGCAGCTTACAGCATCACCGCTGGCCTATGCATCCATATAAGAATTGGATATATTTAACAAAATACCCAGTGTTTTATAATAGCTGGATGGGGGGTCTGAGGTGACTGGTAGGTACTGAGGCAGGCAAGCCAGTACCCTATTTCCCCAGGAACTCACCTTCTTGTAGTCGATAATGGGACCCCCATAATCAGTCAGTGCAACTTGCAGTGGTTGCTGCTGATTACCGTGGTGCGAGTATGCATTCAAGGCAACAGCCAGTCAGCATGATACAGAGAGGGGCTACAGGACAGAACATCCTAAGACACACGCTAGCCAGCAGACTACTACTAAAAAAAAATGCGTTTTGTGCAGTTTTATGGATTTGCAAATTGGAGTCAGATAATAATTTCATGTAGCTGAACAGTCGGGCCCCAGAAAGTATTTTACTGGTGGCAGGGGCGCATGGGCCATGGTGCAAGAGTTCAGCTTGGACCCCCCTTCCCTCAGTGCTTTGTTTGTCTTCTTATGCGGAACAAGGCTTTTTGGGCCCCCTCAGGCTCCTGGGCTCGGTAGCGACTGCTACCTCTCCACCCCCTATAGCTACGCCCATGACTGGTGGTTCCTAGGCACGGCAGTCCGATACTGATTGTACTGCATATATGTGTCTGTTTGTGTTTACTGCACTATATTACATTATGACACATTCATGGCAGTGAATTAACTGCTAGATAATTGTGGTACAGTCATAGGGTCAGCGTGAGGATTAGTGATGAGCGGCAGGTGCCATATTCGATTTCGACGAAATTCACGAATATTCGAAAGAATATTCGTTTCATATTCGTCGAAATCGAATATTCGTCATTATTCTAGTTATCGCGATTAATATGCGATTTAAATAATCGCGTATTGCGATTTTAACTTAGGCTACTTTCCTATTGGTTTCATATCTAGAATTATAGAGAAGATTACGAATATGACGAATGTATTCCTCAAAACAAGGATAACAAAGTATTCTCCATCTTTGTTTTAGCAACCTATTCGTCAACTTCGCTAATTCTAGCAATCAAATAGGAGGGTTGACTATAGAGACAGCTGTGTTTAATTCGCTATGCGATTATATTACTTAGCTTTTTTTAATAGAATAATTATATTACTTGATAATTATTATATTATTATTATAATTATTCTATTTATTAAAAAAATATTTTATATAATCGCATAGCGAATTAAACACAGCTGTCTCTATAGTCAACCCTCCTATTTGATTGCTAGAATTAGCGAAGTTGACGAATAGGTTGCTAAAACGAAGATGGAGAATACTGCTATCTTCGCTTTGAGGAATATGACGAATACATTCGTCATATTCGCTAATTCTACCAAGCCAAGAACGTCTCCATACTAAAATGTACTGTCGGATTTGAGAATTACGTTGAAATCGCAATGCGATTAATATAACTTGAATTAATCGCATTGCGATTTCTACTTAGACCTGGTTTACTATGGTTGGCTTGGTAGAATTAGCGTAATATGACGAATGTATTCGCCATATTCCTCAAAACGAAGATAACGAAGTATTCTCCATCTTCGCTTTAGCAACCATAGTAAACCATGTCTGTTGAAATCGCAATGCGATTAATTCAAGTTATATTAATCGCATTGCGATTACAACTTAGCACTGCTATCTTACATATTAGGCTAGAATTAACGAATATGGAATATAGCAGCAGTGCTAAGTAGAAATCGCAATGCGATTACTAAGTTATATTAATCGCATTGCGATTTCAACTTAGAGCTGGGTTTATAATGGGTCAGCTTGCTAGAATTAACGAAGTTAACGAATATGGAATATATTATAGCAGTGCTAATTGAAATCGCAATGCGATTAATGTAACTTGGAGTGATCGCATTGCGATTTCTACTTAGCGCTGCTGCTATATTCCATATTCGTTAATTCTAGCCTAATATGTAAGATAGCAGTGCACTGCTAAGTTGTAATTGCAATGCGATTAATATAACTTGAATTAATCGCATTGCAATTTCAAGGCAATTCTCAAATCCGACAGTACATTTTAGTATATGGAGACGTTCTCCATGAGCACGGAAGTCGGCAGAAGCGGCAACAGGCACTAACTGGAGCAGCTAGGGAGCAAGGAATCCTCAGGACAGGTAAGAGCTACTTTTGGGAAGTGGGAAATAAAAAAATATAACTAAAAAAAAAACGAATATTCGAAATAGCAAATTTATAGTGCTATATTCAAAATATTCGCGAATTAGCGAAGTGCCGATATTCGCGATAAAAATTCGCTATTCAAATATTCGTGCTCAACACTAGTGAGGATAATGCTATATGCATTCCCCCACCTTGGCTGCATGGATATATAGTAGTGCGGGAAGCCTCATGGCAGAGAAGACAGGAAAAACAAAAAGGAAAAAAAAAAGAAAAGAGGCTTGTCAATTGCTGCAAGAATTCCTGCATAGTAGCTAGTTAAAGGGGATATCCAAAACTATAAAATGCTCCCCCATATGCCAGTCCCCTCAAAATGAATATACATACCTGGCTCCCCACTCCGCTCCTGGTCCATGCACCGCTGCTGCTTCTCCCAGTGCACGGATGAAAACTTCCGGTTTCGGGGGGAGCAGCTAATGGCAGGCGGGGATGGGGACGAGCCTCCCTAGTAATTCGGGTGATGCTAGGGAGGCTCGTCCCCCTCACCCCTACCATTGGCTGCTCAACCCCCCACCCCCACCCGACACCGGATGTTTTCATCTGTGCATGGGGATAAGCAGCAGCGGCGGTTCAGGGCTGGTCTTTGGGTTTTGCTTGTCACTTCCGCTGTCTGGATTTCGTGCCAAAGATGAGCGCATGCGCAATATGACTAGCGGTTCCTCTGCCCATAATGGACAGAGCAGTGAGCATGTGTGGGCCAACCGTGGAGCGGTGCACACGTGAGATCAGGGAGGCAGAGGAGGACATGATAGTAGGAAAAAAGGGTGGGCCAGGGAGCTGAAAGAGGTGTGGTTTTCTGGGCGCATCGCCGAGAGTCCTGGGCACTTGCGGCAGTAACGCAACCCCTGGTCACTTGCTGAAGCTCATTTGAATATGTTTATAAAGTGTATTTTTCGCAGGGACACAGACTAAAGAGGTACCATTGTAATGGGGGCCAAACAGTCTATAACCTGATCTGAGCTGTCTAAAAGGCTCAGATTAGGTGACAGACTCCCTTTAATTAATTCTCTGTAGCAGGTCACAGGTGTTTGGGTCTGTGGCAAATACGGCAATGTAGTGACAGCATTCTGCCACCTGTGTCAGGCAACTGAGAGCATTTGTTTTTGACACAAAACTGGGTATTTATGTTCTGTGGGGAGAATAAAGGTGGCAATGTTAAAGTGTGAGGCTTAATGAGGGTACTATTAGTGAGTTGGTTTAAAAGGGCTGCACTTAATGTATGGCACACAAACAGGATTATTTTACTGTGTTTGCCACTATTACAGTCTTGGTCACTATTTGTCTACTAGGATTGTTTTCAGTGGCACTATCTCGTTGTGGCTGGAAGAAGTCATCATGACAGTCTGAACCAGTTAGAGATGATATGTTTAAAAAAATTGCCTCTAAATAGGTAAGATTGCTTGTATAATTGTTATGGGCAGTGAGTGTGGAACCACTGTGCCAACCAACTGGTTTGACTTTCGGTTAGACCCAAGGGTATTATTCTGGCAGTCCCCTGGTATAAACTTTGCTGCAGGGGAGCAACCAGGCTTCCAACTTTTAAAACAATCTTGGTATAGGCTGAGATCAGAGCAGGCAGAGTTTGTTCAAATTTGTGAAACTAGTCCGAGGTCAGGGAAGGCAGCAAAGGATGTGGTAAACAGACTCAGGTCAGATCAGGCAGAGGAGGGTCAAAATCGGTAAATAGAAATAGATCAATATAGGAGCAGACAAACAGCACACTAAGGACTAAGCAAGCTAGATAAACTAAAGCTCACCACCCTCCCCTAAGGGAAGGTGCCTTAAATACCCTGAAGTGTCCAGCAATTGGCTGTGGAAAAATGGGTGCTCGCTGGCCCTAAGAGCATATGCTCATTACCTCGTGTAGCCTCTCAACACTAAGCCTGTTGCTAGTTAAAATAATCTTGTAACCACCAAGCCTGTTGCCTCATGTGAGATCAGAAAAAAAGCTTTATTTAAGTTGCAATTGTGCCTGTCTGTTCTTACCACAACCCAAATTTTGTCTGTGAGGTGTGACACCCTTATATGTTCATTGGCATTATTAATTTCAACCCCCCCCCACCTCTCCCCCCCCCCCAACAGTTGAATTAAAATGGGAAACATATCTTACACCTGGTTCAATGCTGACCCCAGTGCAATGCAGGACTAAGTGGGAGCCTACCCTGGTTTGCAAAATTGGTTTGTTTTGAAAGTCTAAATTAAAACGATAATTTCTTGGCTGCAGTCAGCAGAGAAAATGTCTTTTCTGACTGTCAAATCTTTTTCAATGATAAATAAAAATAAAGAAAATTAGATTCCTCTCTGTGATCAGGATGCTGGTAAACGTCTGGGTCATGGTATGATTAAACGGACTAATAAGGCACAGAGGGTTAAGTAAATGAGCAAACTGCTCATATTCTCACTCCTTTCCTGTGTCAATCAGAAGACATGTATGCTCTCTGAGGGGGATATCCTTTCCCTGGGGTACTATACAGTTACACTGGGAGACAGCCTATCTCCTCTGTGCAGCCTGTCAGCACTCCCCCACTGCCCCCCTCTCCTCCTCCAGATCACAGGCACCTGAAGTTGAGGGAGAGCTGCTTTAACCCTAAACATATCGGATGGGCTGCGTAGAGACTAGAGCTGTCACCCTTTTCTTGTCTGACAATCTAAGCTTTAAACAAGAACAGTATCACAGCTTTAGCTGCTCTACATTGGGAGATATCACCTTTAGAAATCTAGTCGGGGAGTGAAAACATCTAAAATCTGTTGTAGCCTGCTGCTTTCACTCCAAACCCAATTTCTAAAGGCTCTATGTACCAAGAGCAGATAA
The DNA here is from genome assembly GCA_033119425.1 of Bufotes viridis. Classification (NCBI taxonomy): domain Eukaryota; kingdom Metazoa; phylum Chordata; class Amphibia; order Anura; family Bufonidae; genus Bufotes; species Bufotes viridis. Next base: position 166,840,481 of record CM065589.1, read on the forward strand.
TCCTAAACTTGTTTTAAAGCTTAGATTTTCAGATTTCAAACAAGAAGAGCCTGAGATATTAAGGGCTAAAGCATCCTTATCAACCTCAACCTACTACCCCAGTTTTTGGGGGGTTTAACTGTTAGGTCCTTTACCCAAACCCTAAACAGAGCTCGGGTAAAACTGTTAGGAGGTTAAGGAGAAAGCAGTTATAATTGGGGCTAGACTGAGCTGGGGAACAATGAATTCATTAAAACATTGTTCCTATCTCATAAAGTGATGTCATATCACTAGAATATGCAATTAATTTGTGATCACTGAGGTACAAACTTCTGGAACACACAGTAATCTTCGTTCATGAGTGAAGTGTTTCTCTTTTTCCAGCACAGCAGCAATCTCAGCCATTCTCTTTGCAGGAAACTGCAGCACAATTTTATTCATGTGAACGTGACCATGCTGTAGTTCCCTGTACAATCAGTGGCCATCACACCTACTTTGCAGAGAAAACTTTGAAGAAGATGCAGCATTAAATCAGTGCTTTCATCCCTTCAGTCTCAGGATTGTATGGGTGCCAGAATACGGATCCCCACTGATCGCAAATTAATGCCACATCCCAGAAATAAGTAATCTCTTTATGAAATCGGAGGATGATAGTATTGAAGTAGATGGACATGTGAGGTTGTGATTGTTTCAGTTATATTAACATTTCAGACTTGCAAAATTTGGTACGCGTTGATTTCTAAAACCATTTGTCATAAAACTCAAGCTATACAGTATATAAATTTACTATATACATGGATTATTATGCCTCCTTGACTGGAGTGTTTTAAGTTTCTCCATTGTGCAGAAGTCTTGTCTCCCATTGTCCTTAACCACTTGACACTGGAACAAAAGCTCTGTAGCACAGAGTAATTTGCAGGGATTATAATAATGGAGCACATTACACCCACGCTTGCTGAATTTTAGATTCTGTTTGAGATGCCGTTCAGTTCATTAGATCATAAACCCAGTTTTAATCACATTTGCCTTCACTTTCTAAGAAAGAAAGATCATAATATAAAATATATTATCTAAAGAGATGAGATATAAGCATCTGTTCAATAACACATGATGTACAAATCTGGACTCAATTTTAGCAGTTATTGTATCAGCTCTATCACCACAATGTTTACAGTTGCATGATTTATTAGGCTAACCCTTTCATGACCAAGGGGCATTGATGCCCCCATGTCCACGTCTAATTGTGAAAATCTGACAACGCTTTTACTTATCCAAGCCATTTAGAGATTGTTTTCTCGTGACACATTTTACTTCATAATAGTCATAAATTTGAGTCAATATATTTAACCTTTATTTATGAAAAAATCCCAAATTTACACAAAATCTTGAAAAATTCACAATTGTCAAAATTTCAATTTCTCTGCTTTTAAATCAGAAAGGGATGCCTCATAAAATATATATTACTTAACATTCCCCATAAGTTCACTGGCATAATTTTGTAAATGTCATTTTAATTTTTAGGATGCTAGAAGGCTTAGAATTTTAGAAGCAATTTCCAAAACCCACTTTTTAAGGACCAGTCCAGTTCTGAAGTCACTTTGTAAGGCTTTCATAATAGAACAGCCCCCTGCAAAAAAAAAAAATGACCCCATTGCAGAAACTACACCTCTCAAGTTATTCAAAACTGATTTTACAAACTTTGTTAACCCTTTAGATTTTCCACAAGAATTAAAGGAAGATGGAGGTGAAATTTCTAAATTTCACTTTTTTGGTAGATTTTCCATTTTAATACATTTTTTTCTTTAACACATCGAGGGTTAACAGCCAAACAAAACTCAATATTTATTATCCTGATTCTGAGCTTTACAGAAACATCCCACATGTGGTCGTAAGGGCACACAGCAGGGCTCAGAAGAAAATAAGCGCCATATGGTTTTTGGAAGGCAGATTTTGCTGGACTGGTTTTTAGATGCCATGTCCCCATTGAAGCCCCCCTGATGCACCCTTTGCTCCCAAAAAGTGACCCCATTTTGGAAACTAGGGGATAAGGTGCCAGTTTTATTGGTACTATTTTGGGGTACATATGATTTTTAATAATACAAAGATCAAGGTGGCTCACCTGTCCGCTCTCATATGTGAAGTGCTCACCCAGTCATAAATATTGGGATAGACCAGCACACTCTATTTGGCAGCACTCAGATAGATAAGTAAAGTAACAGGAGCCATTAATATACAAAATATACAACAAGCAATAAAAACAATAAAATAAATGTGCACAGAAAGTATACATACAGGTAAGTAGAACCACTGATGAAGGAGTCAGTCATAGACTCTGAAACGCATCTGGTGAATAATTGATGTACCCCCATATATGAACTTTGAACAAATATGGTGTAAACCATCCAGCCTGAATCGCTCTATTTGCTCACTCTATTTGCCTGCACTTGCAAACCCGCCAGCTAGGACGTGAGTACCTCATCACCACATGGGACGCCAACCTTCCCAACACCACGTGGGACGCTGATAACCCCTTTAGGTGTTCCACAAGAATTAAAGGAGATGGAGATGAACAGTGGGTGTCTTATCCGATTTCAGGCTGTGTTTTCTAAAATGGAGATCACAGCCTGAAACCGTCAGTTTTACAGTGCCGCGCTCCAAATGGTTAGTCTGCATAGACTAACCAATCGTTTCAATCATCGGCAAGGGACCACTCTGATTGGTCTCTTGCAGTTTTACTGGACTGTATGCTGTCCGTGACAGTGTACAGTCCAGGGACAGAAACTTTAATCCAAGCGCTTTGCAGCTCTTGGATTAAAGAGCTGCCATGACATCTATATACATGCTAGCTGCAGGGGGTATGTACAAATAGCATGTATATAGCTGTATGGCAGTCGTGAAGGGGTTAATAGTAATTTGTTTCATAGTGTGAGAACCCTATGTACTACCATTGATTGCCCAACCTGCGGCCCTCTAGCTGTTGCAAAATTACAACTCTCAGCATGCCCAGACAGCCTACATCTATCGGCCTACAGCAGGGCATGGTAGGAGTTGTAGTTTTACAACAGCTGGAGGGCCGCAGGTTGGGCATAACTGATCTAGAGAAATTGTGACACATATGAATGTAACCTTATACCTCCAGAACAAATTTGACAGCTCAACTTTACCTTTATCTTCTTCTTCTCCTTCCCATGTTTTCTTGTTGGGTTATAGGTATTACTAAAAGCAGTGTAAAATGTCACCAGTGTTTTCTCTTAGGGTTGTATTACACCTGCAGATAGTTGGGCAGATCATTGCTAACGATCGTTCATAGTAATAGTAATTAGTGTATTCCTACGTGAACTAAGATAAGTAATTCAATACCAATAAGATTGAACCCTTTATTATTCCACTGCCAGCATGCCAACCAAAACTATCCGGTCTGCACCCCTTAGTGGGTCTTAATGATGACCATCCTCATCTTTTGCTGGCTTTACTTATTTCAAATCATCCCTCAAAGTCTCCATGTCCTAGAAAAGTCAGCAAGATGCAGAGAGAGCAGGAGCTGGATGTTCCTGATGACATATTCTCATTGATATTAGATGATGTGGAAAAGGAGGAAAAGCAGATGGCAGAAGAAGGGCTTCCACCAGTAGGACAGGAGTGCTCTGGGGTTGGAGAAGTGGGTATGCCAGAGCTGATTAATATTTAATGTTTACTGTCAAATAACCTGCAGGAGATTACAGGTAATAACAGCAATAATATGCAAATTGTCCCCCCAACCTAAAAAACCCCATACCAGCAACAGCTCCTGTTTAAAGGTGCATTAAAGCTGCCACATGGCCATTAACAATGAAGACTGACTATACAGTGCTGTTTTCATTATTAAATGAAAGGCAGCTGTGAGCTAATTGGCCGCGCGGTCCTTCACTGCAGCATGGCCGCAACCCGCTGGCAGCACGGCCACTCCTTGTGGCTGTACCTTAAGGCAGAGTGGCATGGGTATACCTAATTTATAGCAATTCGTGACAAATTAATTTGGAATGAATCAAATTTCTTGGCTAACTTTGGCAAAGTTGCCGAATCGAGTTTTTCAAAACTTCGCTCATTGTTAATCACTGGTGAAGAGAGGATGTGGCAGCTGTGCCTAAACAATTGCATGGTTGTTGCCATGGAACTACCTATGGCCAATCACTTATAAGGAAGCTAGGGAAATTATCCCTGAGCAAGAAGAAACTTGAAAGAGAGTACCATAACAGTCTAATGTACACAGGTCTTACTTGAACTTAATTGATCTCCATGAATTATCTACAGAGAGGATATGTAAAGGAGAACAAAAATAACATTCAACTTTGAAGGCTATACTTTGTTCGAAAGAAATTCTCCTAAGTCAGCAATTGTCATAAAATAATAAAATTATTTATTCTCCACCATTTGATCCTTGTCTACTTCTAGCAATGACATTTCCATCCTCTCAGGCAGACTTTTTTTGTTTGGATGCAGGGATGTCCATTTACTCAGTGTGACCAAAACCACCAATCAGTGGTCTCAGCAGTCATGTGCCGCATACCACTGTGGTCAATGACTGGCTTCAACAGTGTCCCGTGTATACCAAGAAGATAATCTCATAACTGTAGTGGGGAGGATCATAAGACCAGTGCTGGAAACAGCGGGACATAAAATCTGTGAACATACTTTCTTTATTTTATGCTGGGAATTTTTTTAAAATAAATTGGACAACTTTTCAATACCATTACTTATGTCTGTGAATAAAAATTCAAAAAAAAATAATAAAAATGCATGCATATACAACTACTATGTCAATAGAATCAGAGTTTTTTTTGCATTTTAGAAGGGTTCCTAATGTTGTGACAGTAGGACTTTTTATGTAGGAAATATATTCAGGGCCTTCTCAAAGAACAAATGTTGTTTAGTACTGACAAAAGAAACAGGAAGGCTAACATTAAACAGCACTATTCTGGTATCCTGCAAACCTTTCCATCTACTCTTGGTGGAGAAAATGCAAGGTAGAACAAATCTCACATTTGCACGAATGAAAACTAAGCCAAAGGTCTCTTTCACTATTCCAGTACTTTTTTTCAGGAATGGATTTAAGTAAGAGAAGTATGAATGTTTCAATTAAATTTTCTGGTTTAAAAAAAATCAAAAAGATCAAAAATACTTTATGTAATACTGGTGTGAATGAGGCCCAAGGGTACACTATGTTCACATGGGGTGATATACACTACCGAATTCTGTGCAGAACATTTAAGGCAAATCTTATCTGCAAAAAAAAATAAAAAATCCACACATGTGGGATTTAGCAGAATACCATTAAAATCCACAGTGGAAATTCCGCCCAACGTGGTTGTACCCTTAGGCTGCTTTCACATTAGTAAATTTTTAATTAGTATTTTAGCTATTTTTTTTCTCTCCAGTACAGAGCTAATGTTAACCCATGATTTTATTCCGTCTGAGGATATAAAATGTTCACATATTTGAAAAATGCAACATGTACTGCTTTTATACATTCATTCACAGATCAAAGTCTATGGAGAATGATTCAAATACAGATGCATCCGCATGTAATCAATATTTTGATCATATTGCATCAGTTTGTCAAAAATATTTCAATTATATTGCATCCGGTTTGCACAGTGACTGTCTCACACAATTCTCACACATGGGTGTTTTGGTCAAAATTTTACACTATGTACAAACTCTCTGCTATATACAATAGTGAGTGTGCCCAGCAGCATTGCTGCATAGTGCACTTTAGTTAGGGTGCATAGTAGAAGAAAGGGGTCAAATACCCTCCTCTTTCCTGCTATTGATGCACCTTATAAGCCTGTTTTGATATTTTTGGGACCCTTTTATAAGTGATTTTCTCAATAAATATATTTGTTTTTATGTTTAACATTCTATTCAGGCTGTTTGTATTTAGTCAGTAAGGAGTGGAAAATAACAATAACAAATCTTTCAGTTTTAATTTTTCTCTATTTGTGTGCCACTACTGGTTTTAGATTACAAATACTAATGAAAAGACACAATGCAACAGCATAGAGAATACATTTTACCAATGCTATATTCACTATATAAATAAATTTGAGACACTTAAAATGTGCCCATCCACCACAACAAGGCAACCATAAAGGGGACTCTTCACTCAAACGGGCTCACCTCTGCCTGGGCCCAGGCCTCAAGAAAGGGAAACATCAGAATAATACTAGAGACAATGATTTGTTTCAGCTTTTATAGCTTTCTTTCCATTTGCAGTGGCTAAGTGTCAAGCTATAGAATCTTCTGAATTGACATAATGTGAGTTGATTGAAGGTTTACCTGTGGCAGTATCAGGGGAGTAGCAGTAACACTATCAGGGATCCGGGTCGTTAGGCTTGGTTTGAAAACAGTGGCACATTACTAATTAGGCAATGTGAGGCAGTGGTCTCAGACAGGGCTGTGCTAGGACAGCAGGGGGTGGCAATTTAGCCTCCAGCCCTCCAAACATCTTTGTAACTGTGTATTTGGGGATTATTGTACATTGCAGTTTTACTGTGGTTTTTACCGCAATTCACAGCAAAAACTGCAATGAAACCATGATGTACAATGACCCTTAGGCATAGATCAACATACCGGAATATGAAGGACCTTTAACACACTGATAGTAGGCTAAAGGACCTTTGATGATGTAATCATGTCACATGTTTTTAGGTCCTTTAGTCTCCAAAAGACACCAGAGGAGAAGGAGGAGAGAGGAGAACCTACAGCCTGTAAGTAAATAAGTGTGTATGTGTGTGTTTTTATCTGTGTGTATGTATCTGTGTGAGTGTGTATCTGTGTCAAGATCTGCTTATTCTGTATATAGGAGTTAGCACTATTACCCTAAATATCTTCATATGAATAGTAGTGTATGTATGTATGTGTGTATATATATATATATATATATATATATACACACACACATATATATAAGGAATAAGAGCAATACTACTCATATTCAGATATTTAGGATACTAATACTGAGATACTGGTACATAGACTTGTAAAAAGTTATCAGTATAGTATCTGTATCAGTATCTCAGTATTAGTGAGAATATTAGAATATCTGCATATGAGTAGTACTGCTTTTATTCTTTATATATATACCCGTATCTAGATAGATGATAGATAGATAGATAGATAGATAGATAGATAGATAGATAGATAGATACACATTACTATTCATATCCAATACGTTCATTTCAGGGGGCTGCAGGGGGTACGGGGGCCCCATTCTCGTGATCAGTGGGGGTCCCTGCAGTAAGACACCCCCCCCCCCCACATACACACAATCTAATAGTTACAGGTGATAACTTCAACCAACCACAATACCCCTTTAAAGACAACAAAGGGAAGGTAATGGAGTGGCCATCCCAAAACCCTGACATCAATCCCGAAGAAAATTTATTGGCGGAACTGCAAAAGCATGTGTGAGCAAGAAAGCCTAAAAAACAATCTATCAGGACTACTGATAGCAATACAAATGCAATTATGATGACATAATGATGCACTTTAAGCTGTAATAGATCTGAGTGGCATATTTGCAATTCCACAGATCTGCAGATGTGCTTATGCAAAACAGCTGCTGTGCTCCAGACCAGGGAGTATCTACAATTGTTTGGTTTGTTCCTATTGTTATGTTATGTATGTACACCCATCATGACATGGTATGTTTGGCGAGGATCGGGTTCACCACCCTGTTCCTCCCCTTTTGGTAGGTGTCAGCTTGTCTTGCTTCCTTCCAGGAAAGGGAGTTCTAGTCTAGATAGTGAGGAAGCATGTACAATTGCTCTTGCTCCAGGGGTGTTAGGGAACAGTCTTTATCCAGCTATTCTGTGAGACTACCACTCCAGAGAGATTAACAGAACCAAGACTTCTTCTACCCTATAAAAGCTCTAGCATTTATAGTCAGAAGAGTGAACAAGCTACAGCTTTAAAGACCCTGCTGCAGATGAGGGACTGCGGCTTAGATACCCATCACCTAGACTACATCCAGCTCAGATCAACTCAAAGCTTGCACCTATATTGACAAGTATCAGCATATAGCTGTTAGCCCCAAGTTCAATAGAGATATCAGAAAGATAGCATATCAGAGGTGCCCTTACCAGCCAATTTGCCAGCCAGCATAACTCATCATCTGGGAATAGAAACTGCATTGTTTACAAACTATTGCTGGATATATTACAAAAAAAACTTTTAAGCAGCACTACATAACCCAAATTTGGGAGAAAAATCAAAACAATACGGTACCCAGTTGGTGGTCCGATGTTGGTGCAAGCAGATGGTAATCCAGGTTAAGGATCCCAAATAATGAACAAAAAAATAATAAATCCGCAGCACTCTTCCGTTTGCAATGAAGTCCGGTGTCTTTATTTAGATAGCAGCATACAATTGCGATGTTTTGACTATTCCAGTCTTTCTCAAGCCTTGAGAAAGGCTTGAGAAAGACTGGAATAGTCGAAATGTCGCAATAGTATGCTGCTATCTAAATAAAGACACCGGACTTCGATGCAAACGGAAGAGTGCTGCGGATTTATTATTTTTTGGGATATATTACAAGTTATCCTTTAAGTAAAGAGAGACTTTCCTTCTTTTACTTCTGGCCTGAGTCTTTGAACCACCTTTCCACTGCACCGATCCCCAGGGAACAATGGCGAGACAAGATCTTATCAGAGCCTCAACCTCTCTCATCCTCTGCACTGGCTTCTCGAGGGGCTCCCCGCACAGCCTTATTGCTCATGCACTTGACCGTATGTATTTTGTGGTCTGCAAAAAATTGATCCACAAAAATACGGATGTCGTCCGTGTGCATTCCGTACTTTGCCGAACGTAACAGCTGGCCCCTAATAGAACAGTACTATCCTTGTGCGTTAATAGGACATATTCTATTTTTCTGTGGAACGGAAATACGGACATACGGAAATGGAATGCACACGGAGTAACTTCCGTTTTTTTCGCGGACCCATTAAGATGAATGGATCCGCATATGGTCCACACAAAAAAATGGAATCGACACGGAATGAAAATACATTTGTGTGCATGAGCGTTGCTTTAGGATGTAAATTGTGATCAATTATATAAGTATAAAAATATAGAAATCTGGAAAAGTAGTCTGATAAGTTGAACATTGAAGAATGTATTGCTTTCAGAAAACCAGATAACTCTGATGCTCTTTTACTGTAGAGGATTCTTCCTCAGGAACCTCTCTATTAGCTGTAATGAGGGCTGCATTTAGCCTTTGGACTGATGGTAAGACCACCCTTATTCTCAATTCTTTGTGTATGTTCAATTTTAGATCATCTGGAAGGCATCATAAGGAACAATTAATATCTCATATACATTACTGCTCTGTAAAAACTATTTAACATACAGTTACGATCTTTTCTTAGATGGAGTCTATGACTCCCTAGTGTAAGGCATTGGAGGAGCTTTACAATTGAAAATACGGAATAAAAGACAATATGTGGCTTGTCCTTGACATCCCTCACTGAGAAGTAGAGAGACATAAGCATTCTTCAGTTTTATTAAAACCACATGGGCTCCGGTTTATTCATTTATTCATTAAGACATCCCAATTTTTACTTAAAATATATGTCTTCCCATCCACACTGAATTATAGGAACCATATTTCACTACCGCCTGGATACAATTATGCAATAGCTAAAGACTCCATCTCTTCAGGGAGGGTAATATAGCATAGGGACATAATTTTAAACTCTCTTTTTCTGCAAAGTGTTCTTAGTAAATCATTATTCATTCATTGCAGACCATAACTTCTACTCCTCCGTGAATGCACTAGACAGAAGCTTCTTTTTAAAGGCGATAGTAGAGAATTCACTAAACAGCTTGCAAATATTTCCAGTAGGTTTTCATCCATGTGGCTCATATTAAAATGCCTTTCATTCCCCAATGCGTAAGAAGCCATTCCGTGCTGCTGAAAAATTTCACCACCAGAGGGGCTTCAAACATACCACAAAAATAGAAGATCAATCCCCTTAATCCTCTCATTCAGCCTAAGGCAGAGGCAAAATTCTAGGATAATGCAGGTACAGCTCATTAACATTTCATCAGTAGACAACTAACCAGACATGTATTCCATGGACACTGAACATTAGAATAATGATTAAAAAAATACTCCAGAAACTAATCTGATTTAAAAAAAAAAGAAAAGGAAATGTTAACATAAGACTAGTGTTTAAATTGTGAGTCACAAATGAAAAGTCTAAGCAAAGATTAAAAAAACTTTGCCATATATCATAACAAAAAATGCCTCTTTTTCCACTTATCAGACTCCTCTCCTTTACCATCACTAGCTCCTGCACACCCACACCTCATTCAGTACTCCTTCATTCTCAGTTCACTACTAACATCCATCTTCAGTAAAAACCGGTTAGCAGCTCACTGAAAGATCAAGTTACAGCTATAGCCAATAGAGTTCTATGGAGAAGGGGAAAGGCATGATGAGCAGTTGGAAAGAGAAAGAGAAATGCAGAAAGCTACACAGATCTGCTGCAGCATCTAGTAGGTGTTATATCTCACTCCAATGCTGGATTAACAGCAACACTCATTATTTTTGATGTATAATGTCCTCCTTGCTGCTGCTTTTCAGCTATATATAGATAGAACAGGATCTCCATTTTCTATGTGTACAGTGCATAACATACATCATAGCAGCTAGTCTCTGCCTCCTCGGTAGCTGAGTTAGGGAAAACTGGCAATTCGAGATATAGCCTTCAGAAGGATAAAAATGCTGCTAAATGCTAGATACAAATCATGTATAGTATTGGCAAACATAGTTTTGCTCTTTATGTGCATATACATGATAGCGGATTCTGAAAAGTCACTTGAAATGACAGTTACATCTTAAGCCGGAATAACTTTATAAATGCTGCAAGGGCATCAGCCAGTTACATCTTTCTCTTTTCCATAGTATTATCAACTTAGTACAATAACAATCATCCAATATAACTGGTTGGGTTTAGACATGATATTATTAAAGCAGTTTTGTCCAATTAAAAAAAAAGGCAAAATGAAATTACAAAATAAACAAAAATGATACCATATCAATCTGCTCAAGTATAGACACTTACTGGGTCTCTGTTTCCTTCTTCCTGATCCCTTTCAACATGCAGTAAATGCCTACTCAGTCAATCACTGGCTGAAGCAGGTCACCAGTATTGGCCAGTAATTGGCTGAATGAGCATATTCTTTATGTTGAGTGGGACCAGGAAGCAGAGATCAGTGGGGACCTGAACAACATCAGAATGGGGACAGCCAGGATCAGTGAGAAATGGAATATGTTATGCCATTCTGGCCTTTTATTAAAAAAAAAAACTGCCAGACAATCCTATTAAAATAACGCTCTTTACAAACCCAATACACTCTGTTACGACTAGTGCAGGATCAGAGGGTTAGAGCATGACACAGGGATTTCTGTTGTTTGTAACTTTGAAATTCTGCTTCATGCACTGATTATTACTGAGTGCTCTTTTAGGGTCCATTCACACATCCGTGTGTGTTTTGCGGATCCGCAAAACACGGACACCGGCAATGTGCGTTCCACATTTTGCGGCCTGCTCATCGCCAGCACTAAAATAGAAAATGCCTTTTCTTGTCCGCAATTGCGGACAGAAATAGGATATGTTCTATTTTTTTCGGGAACGCAATTGCGGACCCGGAAGTGCAGATCTGCAATTGCGGATACGGGCAGGACATAGTGTGTCCCTATAGAAATGAAGGGGTCCGCAATTCCGTTCCGCAAAATCCGGAACGGAATTGCGGACGTGTGAATGGATCCTTATAGCCAGATTCCAGAAAATGGGAATTTGTACAATTTGTAAATTGTATATTTAAGTCAATCGTATATTGCTAGTGTAATTTTATGTCATCCATTATCTTGCATTTAGTAGAATCAACCATTCAAATATTAAAACAAATGGTTTTAACAAAATGACCCAAGCTATGCAGTAAAGTATGACATGCCATAAAGTAGTGTGACTACTAAAAGAGTTTAATACAGAGTATGACATCTTGAATGCTTAGGAAAAGTTAAAGGGGTTGTCCCACAAAATATGTTCTACAATTTTCAAACCAGCTCCTGGATCTGAATACTTTTGTCATTGCATGTAATTAAAATTTTGTATAGCCACTGTGCTATTCAATAAAATGTATCTGTATAGCACCATGTGCTCTTTGTTCTTTTTCTCATTTCTTTGCCCGACTCACTGAGAATGCCGCACATGCTCAGGTTCATCCTTCAACTGCTTCCTGAGCTGTGACAAGGAGAGCTGAGACACAGCTTCTGAGCTGTGATAGGGAGAGCTGAGACACACCTCCTGAGTTGTGATAGGGAGAGCTGAGACACGCCTCCTGAGCTGTGATAGGGAGAGCTGAGACACGCCTCCTGAGCTGTGATAGGGAGAGCTGAGACACACCTCCTGAGCTGTGATAGGGAGAGCTGAGACACACCTCCTGAGTTGTGATAGGGAGAGCTGAGACACGCCTCCTGAGCTGTGATAGGGAGAGCTGAGACATGCCTCCTGAGCTGTGATAGGCAGAGCTGAGACACGCCTCCTGAGCTGCAGCAGAAAAGACACTCCCCTTGAGCTGCCAGCTTGATATAAATCTAGAAGAGCAATGAATGTGGAGATCTCTGGATCCAGGGGAGGTACAGGGCTGGTTCTAGCTTTGTCAGAAAGAGACTGTCATGTCCTATATCATATCTGATTTAAATTTTTTACATTATTGATGGGGTAACCCCTTTGAGTGCATTGATATGTGAGTGTCTATTTTCCTTTAACACTATAAAATATTGGTTTATATGTTATATTTTTTATACTATAGAAATGTCAAATCAAAGTAAATTGCTTATGTAAAACAATACAATAAATATAGGTACTAGAACTACTCAGAGACAAGGGTCTACATATTTTTAATATCACCACTTTTTCATAAACGTGGAGAAGATGTCAGAGTTCTATGCCGAAAGAAAATATGGCAACAGTGTTGGCGATTTACAAATTATTTATGGTTGCCAAAATTATAACTCTAGACTTCCAAACTTCCTTTGGGTCTGCTTTAATATTTTTATTATTTTATCAAGTTTGGTCAATTTTTTTTCAAGTCATGTGGCATAACACATGCTTAAATATTTCTAACAATTGCTTAGATATCCTTTATTGCCAGGTGACCTTTGGTCCAGGGTATAAGTATCTATCTAACAAGTCTAGATTTATGATATCTCTTGCTCATGCGAAAGTTAAACTACTGAAATTAAAGTAACATGAAAAATATTTGTTACTTCATATTCTTATAATTTTAATAACGTCTATTTTTAGTTATTATTTTGTAAGAAAAATGTAACAATTACAAAGAGCATGGGTCAGATACAGAATTACCATATGACTCATACCATATATGCCAAAATCATTTGGAATTTAAATATGAAACAGTGTAGAAAGCAATGTCGTCTGTAACCAGAGCTCACCACACACTAGTAATTGTAATAAGCTGGTTAATAAGTACCTGCTTTGAACCACGCAGCAAGTATAAGGGTAGCTTGGGTGTAAGGCATGTGGTCCAAGGCACTTCAGACCACACGCCTAGCTCCCATAAACCTGGGAGGGATTTACAGATGTCCATGTCACTGAGAGTGGGGACACGGTTTGCAGACCCTATGAGTCTCTATTAAACTAATGGATGAAACACACAGGGAGCAAGCTAGGGTGATTGCATATAGGGACATCTTGCAACTGCCCTTGTAAAGTCATGAGCTACCTGTGGGGTATCAGCCCTCAGCCATCTTGTGATGTACATAGCTTCCTATTCTCTCTGCTTAGTCTAAAAGCCACTTTACACTGCTCAACTGAGCAAACGATTGTTGGGAAGGAAGCAAGAATCTCCTCCACAGTATGGGGTGGAGTGATCTCTAATGTCATAGCTCATCCCCATACAGAATCATTGTTTGGTGCAGCAGACAGCTGTTTAGACGGCACAATCTGCTGCCAGCAAATGATGATTTTGGTGACCGCGTAAAATATCCAATTACCTGATGAACAAGGATTTTGCTAATTCATCGGTTAATCGGCAGCACCTTTACACCGGCAGATTATCGCTAGCGAGCTTTCCTACTAAAGCTTGTTAGCAATGATCTGTGCAATTATATAGTAAAGAAAGAGAAAGTCCTGGTGTCGGCACTGCTGCTACATTTAGGGTGGACTGGAGTACATCTGCATCAGAGTGTCAGATCTAAGGTGGTGCTCTGCATTTTTGAAAGACAATCCAAATTTGTATAATATAGACCAACAAATAAACTTGCGGCAGTCACCCTTCTTTTCTTCTTTGCAGCATTCATTTCAAAAATTTAAAAACATGGTAGCGGTTGCGGGCACTCAGTCGCAGTCGGCGATGGCAGTTTCACGTGATCTGTGCTTCGTCTGGCCACTCACGTGATGTCGTCAGTGCCTTCCACTCTTTTATTTGCCATTTATGTCATCACGCTCCCAACGATATACATACATCTAAACCATAACTTATACATTTATATTACTAAATGAAGACAGCTAAGTCTTTTTTATCATATAACCCTAGAGGTCCTATGGCATTTGTCTTAATTATCCAAGAGGCTTCCCTTTTAAGTAGGTGTCGATGTCTATCGCCACCATTTGGTAACATTCCTATCACATCTATACCTGCACATGTTAAGACATCACTATTTCCCCCATGTACTTCTTTTACATTCTCAATCTTGTTCAGGCAGTGCAAAGAGGCCTTAACACTTGCAAATAGCCAAAGGATTTACTAAACTAAATGCACCAGAATTCTGCAATCATTTGTGTCAAATTAACTTATTTTGCACTGCATTTATTATGTGTTTCAAACATTTTTTTCACTAGACAAGGGAGCATGGTTCAGTGACAATGGTTGCATGGCTTTAGAACATAATTGTGGCACAAATTATGTTAATTATTTTGGTAACCTATAGAGCAAAGTTTACAAAATTTTCTAACTTTATCAACCAGCCCATAGCAATAAATTTGGCACATCTTTAAACTGTCTAGTCTAAAGACCCCATACACAGGACCTACCCTAGGAATTGGTTACCAACTCCCAGCACCCTAACCGATAGATGTTGAAAGGGGCCCTAGGGCTGTGGCGAGCGCTGCACCCTCTTCCTAGGCCTAGGAGATTGAGCTGCCTATCTCCTAGGAGATTGAGCTGCACTAACAAGCACAGTCACTATACTATGTATGCAATTGTGCTTGCTATACAATGAAAAGGCTGCAGTGGTCATCCAAACTCCACAGCCCCTTATAGCAACTAACAAGGGGCGATGGTGGTCAGATATTCACCAATCAGATATTGATGACCTGCACTGAGGATCATCAGTATTTAAATCCTGGATGACCTTCAATCCATTTAAGCTTATATGTTTTGTATTTAAACAGTGGCAGTATTTTTTTGTTGTCAAAAGTATTATGGAGACGGGACAAACCGGGACGGGACATTATTTAGAAACCGGTAGAGTTGAGCGAACACCTGGATGTTCGGGTTCGAGAAGTTCAGCCGAACTTCCCGAAAATGTTCGGGTTCGGGATCTGAACTCGACCCGAACTTCACCCCGAACCCGAACCCCATTGAAGTCAACGGGGACCCGAACTTTTGGGCACTAAAAAGGCTGTAAAATAGGAGAGGGCTAGAGGGCTGCAAAAGGCAGCAAAATGTAGGTAAATCCCCAGCAAACAAATGTGGATAGGGAAATGTCTTAAAAAAAAAAACATTCTAAACTTGAGCCCAAGTGAGTGACAGTGGCACCTGTCACCCAGCAAACAGAGGATGTGGCAGCAACGCCACCACATCTGTCATCGTTGCCAAGCATCTCCACCAAATCCCATGAAAGTGATCAGCTATCAGCTGTCCGTCTCACAAACACTGGAGAGGAAAAAGAAAGAGGAAGTACCCCCCTACCCATGGCTCTGAATGCCTTATTTCAAACTTCCTGGTCCTTTGAAATGCTGTCATTCTGTCTGGTGGACAGTTTTAAAAACCTCATGGCGATGGCTGTCCCACAGTACGTGTATCCCAGCCGCCGCTACTTTTGCAGGCGAGCCATCCCTTCCCTGCACAACCAAGTGGCGGACAAAATCAGGTGTGCACTGCACAACGCTATCTATGGCAACGTCCACATAACCAACAACACAGTGGGTAAATGTAGCGGCTGGCCCAGAGGCGGATAGCATTTTTGCAAATGTCCGTTTTGAAAATGGATTGCTGGGCATTTCCCTTTTTATCCTGTTACCTCCTCCTCCTCCTCCTACTCTGCTTCCTCCTCCTCCTCCTCCTCTACCACCCCCTCATCCACTCAGTGTAACACCTTCACCACTCACAGCAGTACAGCCCGGGAAAAAGACAGCAGTCTGTTTTAAAACTTGTGTGTTTGTGGCAAAAAACCCACAACGCGCAGGAGCTGTGGACAGCCATGGAACAACAGATGGATGATTGGTTGGTGCCATTAAGCCTTCAGCCCGGCATGGTGTTGTGCGCTAAAGGGGCAAAATGTAATAGCAGGTCTGGGCCTAGCCAGTTTGACACACATCCCCTGCCTGCCACATGTGTTGAATTTGGGGTGCAGAAATTCCTAAACACCAGTCAGTGAAAATCAATTCAGTTAATCAAACGCACACAACACCCCCCCCCCCCCTTCACTCAAACCGTTAACAAACTATTTACAAATTTATTTAAAAACATATTAAAATAACTATAATGCAGCTAAACTAACCATACAAACAAACAAAACTATATACACGCCTTATCCTTAACTTAAGGCCAGCCAATTACAAGTGGCTCGGAGGGTGGATTCCTGCACCAACATAGGCCCTGGGCTGGAACACAATTGTCCAGCCAGGGCACAGTTCTGGAGGATAAGTAGGATGAGGAGGAGTAGGAGGAACCGTGTTCTCAGCAGGGTGGCACCCAAGCCAGCTCACGGGCAGCTGGGTCACCATCAGCACCTCAGAAGGCTGGGTTAGCATTGGCGAAATGTGGGAAAGCTTTGTCATCAGGCCACAACAACCTGCACCACCAGCAGATCTGGAACGTGTTAGCAGGAGGCAGCATTCTAGCAACATGGTGGAAGAGTACACGTACTGACTGATGGGTTTGCCCAGGGGCGTAGATACAGGGAAGCATGGGAAGCTACAGTTTTGGGTCCCTGACCTATAAAGGTCCCATCCAGGAGGAGGAGGAGGAGAACTTAAAACTTTGTCAGGGCCCCCTCAACAGTATTATACAATTCAATTATATACAGTGGCAGTATAGTTATACCAAGAAGAAACCCCACATTGCCCGATGGGGATGCAATATGCAAAACCAACAAAAAACTGGCAAATAGCAATGATTTAACAAATACCATCTTTATTCAATGAATAATCCATTACACATATTTATATTAAAATTACAAAGCATGAGTGATGTGACTGAAAAAAAAACGCTACACCTAGTCCAGCTCACAGGATTAACACCAAAATACAGTTTACATAAAAAAACTTTATGAAGTAATATGAAAGTATTGTGTTAATATCCCAAAGTCAGTGGTCCCCCTTGGTCAAAGGAGAGAGAAGGAAGGGTATAAGGGAGAAAAAAAATCATTACTCCCACACACCCTTAATCACTACTCCTAAACACGCTATTGTGGCTGGCATATCCATTCCCCAACTAGGGACTAAATGCACATTGAAATACCTATAGGAGAATGGGTCACCCTTACCCACGGACCTGGACCTAGAGCTGAGAGTTGAGCGGCACCCCGACGCGCGTTTCGCCTCGCTTCCTCAAGGGGCGTGGGTATAGACAGTATAGAAAGTGGATGGAAAATAAACCCAAACAGCCTCACATTCTACACACTCAACACCCCTCCCCCCCCTTTCACTCAAACCATTAACAAACTATTTACAAATTTACTTAAAAACATATTAAAATAACTATAATGCAGCTAAAGTAACTATATAAACAAACAAAACTATATACACGCCTTATCCTTAACTTAATTACAAGTGGCTCGGAGGGTGGGTTCCTGCACCAACATAGGCCCTGGCCTGAAACACAATTGTCCAGCCAGGGCACAGTTCTGGAGGATGAGGAGGAGAAGGAGGAACGCTGGGGGATACAGAGGACACAGACGATATACCTCCCTCAAAGAAGATAGCTTGTCCTTGCAGACATGAGCGACAACATGCTGCAGTGCCTGCGCAACGACCGCCCAGTTACTGCCACATTCTAACTTGTGCTGCTTACTGGGTGGCCACCCTGCTGCATCCCCTTTAAAAGGACAACGTGTCATCCTTAATTCCCTCACTGGAGTGTGATAGGAAGATGAGCCCGCTAGTAGACACGCTGCTGATGGCATTTACACCTGACACCGTGGACTCAGTGGAAGCACAAGGTGAAGGCAGAGGAGGTGGAGGAAGAATTTGCCAATGCAGCTGGGTCACCACCAACACCTCAAAAGGCAGGTTTATCATTGGCAAAATGTGGAAAAGCTTTGTCATG